>JAMXBB010000004.1:8039463-8461019 GCA_024138015.1 Lumnitzera littorea
GGGTGGATCATATTGGTATGTCCGTAATTACCATAAAAGCAACCGGTGAACACTCGAAAAACACAAAACATCACTACATGGAAGTACTAAGTTGAATATTGCATGAATTAGACATGAACTTGAGTGATAATCAAATTAATCATTTATCTATTACATATCATCAATTTTATGTCCCTCTGACATTGACATGATTCTTATCGAACGGAATACAGTACAGAAACAGACTGCCAACACAAATTTCCACCTATAATTGGTTTTAACTCTTTTCGTTTTCCTGTTAACAGATGGACACAGTTATAATTAGACCGGTACAGCTGCAGACGCATGAGCCACATTACAAGATCGCGTCTTTCTCATTGTTAATAAACACGACTACGTTCTGCTCGATCCATAAGCACGTGCAATCCCTTATCCAATACAGTTCGAGTAGGATTAGAATGATCTAACACACACTTTCAACTTCCGAATAGCGGAAAACATCGATAATTTCCGATTTGAAACATAGTACACCATCAAATCCTAACCCTACCGGCCATCTCACGGAGCCGCGGAGACAGCATTGGACTAGATACAGGAAGTGAAAATATTAGGGAAACCGAAACTTACGAACTGCTTCCTTGAAAGAAGCCTATTGGTCATGAATTTCCTGGTACGGATCGTCACGGCCTTGTCCGACATTGTGCTGCACTTTGAAGAAGAAGAAGCAGCAGCAAAAGATGCAGCGAGCTTGAAGAGATAGACTAGGGCGCAGCCGCTCGACGAGAAAGCAAAGAGATAACTAAACCCTAGCTGCTCCCTTTATATAGTGAGGGTTTTCTGCTTTTTTTTTTTCCACCTCCTCACAGCAAACTTTTTTACTGTTTTATTTATTTATTTATTTTTTTTAGACCTTGTCTAATTGGGCCTAAATCATTGCAGACTTCGAGCATCAAATGGGCTACTCTTCTTTAGCATGTGACCCACTTCTTTGGGTTACTGAAATGGAATAAAATTGGGAAAAGAAAAAATAAAACTGATTATTTTATAATTGAAGGCATTTTTTGAATAAAACTTACCGTCTGTAGAGAATAGTAATTTATCTAATGAAGGGAAGGTATTCCTTATCTATTTCACATTAAATAAAATAAATATTATTTATACAGTTAAATCTTCATAAATTAATATTCGATAAATTAATAATCTTTCTAAGATAATTTTTTCTTCCCGTTCATACTTGGGTTAGTTTATAAAATTAGTAACTTCGATAAATTAATAAAATAATAATTTTTAGAAAGATCTTTATATAAATCTATAGTCCAATCAATAGTATAAATTAATAATTCTCTTAAATTATAAACATAATTAGGATAGTTTAATAAAATATAAATATATTGTTGTTTGTTTTTTCTTATAATTTAGATTTACATGGATTTCATCTTTAACTATTTTAGTAACTAACCAATACAATGAATATTGTTTAAGTATTGAAAATAATGAATGCCATTTATGTACTTATTTTTATAAATATATGTAATGAATTTTCTTTTTACATTAATTCACGAAACACAATACATATATTAGTAATATACAATTATTTTTATATAATTAAATTTATATTCGTTGAATCTAAAAAACGCTCTATAAATTAATAAATTATTAATTTATTGATTCATTAGTACTTTTCTAAATTAATAAAATTTTATTGTTCCAACCTTATTAATATGTAGAGGTTTTATTGTAGTATAATTTTGGGAAAAGCACATTAGTAGTTCTTAACATTTATCCACTTTTTTATTTAAATCTTTAACATTTTGCTTACTCCTATTTGAGTTCAACATTTTCAAAACTTTATAAAAAGTACAACTTCTATTTACGTTCATTAAATTTTTTAAGCATTTTGAACATGTTTTCGTTTCTCATTAACCTTGTGATAGTTGAACAATACAACTGGGATTTCCACAAATTTTTCCGGTCCATTTTTCTTGTGTTTTAATTATTTTTATAATATTATATAATTAAATATATTTATTATTACTTTTTATTGTATTATGCAATTAAACATATTTAATATTATTTTTTAAATTTAATTAATGTGTATCAATTTGAAGTTGATGCATGTTAGGGATTAACAAATAATTCGATGGATTTATTAAAGAATCTTACTTTTATAAGACTTGGAAACAATGAGAACTCAAACAAAAGAGGAAAAAAATAGAGGACTCAAATAAAGAAGTGTGTACGTTTGTACTTTTCCCAATAATTTTTGGCAAACCAAATAAGGGAATAACTATTCTAAAATAATAAAGGTAAAATAACTATTTCATTGCGTCACGACAACAACTTCGAGCACCCAACCGTACACCCCAAGATGACCTATTGCTATACGCTAATGCAACATATTTTCGCACGATGCCGACAGTAGTGACCAAACCAAACACGGAAACTCTAAGCTAATGCTCCAGAACCAAACACTACTCTCGCCAACGACAAAGTCTACAGCACGGCTGCTACAGCCACGAATACACATGCACGTCGAACTGATGATGATCATCACTGCACACATGACCTCGAAGCCCCTGATACACATACTGCGGAATCCCCTATCCAGTTGCACATCGCTAGTTACGCAACTCACACAACGTGTTGCCGCCCATCTTCACACAAATCGCTACTCATCAGCAACTGCAGCAACGTCATTCTCTCCAATAATCCAAATGCGCATCCAGGTAAGTTAAGTCATAGTTTTATTTTCAGTTCCTTTTATTTATTGACTTTGTGATTTCTTTTGTTTAATAATTTATTTTGTTATTGATAATTTGTTTGGAAGCCAATTTTAAAGTATATAAAGTGAATAACAGTTTAGCTTAAGGAATCTCGTCCTTTCCAAATTTTTATTTATTCATATATATATATATATATGTCTTTTTAATTATATATCTTTATTAAATAGTGAAATATAAAAATATGTATATATTAATTTAGGACTTTTTTTTGTATTAGTTTTTTAGGATTTTTCATTTAGAAAAAATTATTTCTTTTAGAAATAAGAAAATTAATAACAAACCTTAAAAAACTAGGACGTTTTAGAGATTTTATCTACAAATAAAAATGCTCAAGAGTTAGGGTACTTTTAGATTTTTGAATAAATTAAATTAATTAAAAAACGTAAATCTAATCAGTTTTCAAAATTAAAATCAATCGATACATTAAAGTTTTCTGAAAAAACTACGATCGTCTAATCCCGACTAGTAGGTACGTAAACATATTCGGAATGATAATAAAATCTTTAAAAACTTAGGTTTTTTTTTCTTTAAAAATATTAATTTGAAGAATAAACCTAATTTCGATAAATAAATAGTAGTACTTGTTAGGATTTAATAAGTTAACCCTCGAATTTGAAACTCTCTGGTTTTTTATTTAAATTTAGATTGAAATAAAAAACTAGTAACTAAACTGTAGTCAATCTACTTAATTGATTACGGTTTCTTTTATTTTTCCTAACTTCGGTCGGGCAGCAACTCTAAATTTTTTTTCTAAATAAAAAACTGAAATTTCCCAATTTCTTTAGTCGATGATTAATATTAAATAGGTTTAAGTTTAGTATTAATCAAAAAGTAAAAAGTCAAATTTAAATAAGAAAACCGAATTTTAGGCTCGACAATAACAGAAGACAAGTTACTAAGATTAGCTATAGCAAAGTAAGTTGAACAATTATCCACGAGCAATAATAATTAATTAGCGATAATGGTTCAAACAACAATCGAATCAGATCGAACTATTTGTTTTTATATATTTAAAAAATTTATGAATTGAAGTATTAGTTAGGTTATATTTAAAAAACAAAAACCAAGTTGCAATGTTAGGTTCAAATTAGTAAGGAAAGACAAACTATACCAAATTAATGCTCCCAACCTTGCCTCTTAATATATCATACTGGCATTATTATGTATTAAAGTATAGCATGTCATGTCATTTTTTTTTTTTTTTGGGGGTTAGACTACATCACAACTTAAGGATACGGGATTAGTAGTTCTTAACATTTATCTACTTTTTTTTTTAATTTATATTCATTGAATCTAAAAAGCACATTGTAAATTAACAAATTATTAATTTATCGATTCATTAGTGCCTCTCTAAATTAATAAAATTTTATTGTTCCAATATTATTAATATGTAGAGGTTTTACTGTAGTATAATTTTGGGAAAAGCACATTAGTAGTTCTTAACATTTATCCACTTTTTTATTTAAGTCTTTAACATTTTACTTACACCTATTTGAGTTTAACATTTTCAAAACTTTATGAAAAGCACAACTTCTATTTACATTCATTAAATTTTTCGAGCATGTTAGACATGTTTTAGTTTCTCATTAGCCTTAGGATAGTTGGACAATACAATTGGGATTTCCACAAAATTTTGCAGTCCATTTTTCTTGTTTTTAATTATTTTTATAATATTATATAATTAAATAAATTTATTATTACTTTTTATTAAATTATGTAATTAAATATATTTAATATTAATTTTATTAATGTGAATCAACTTGAAGTCGATACATATTATAGATTAATGAATAATTCAATGGATTTATTAAAAATCTTACTTTTATGAGGTTTGAAAACAATGGAAACTCAAATAAAAGGGAGGGTAGGGGGTGGTGGGGAATAGAGGACTTAAATAAAGAAGTATATACATTTGTTATTTCCCCTATAATTTTTTGCAAACCAAATAAGGGAATAACTATTCCAAAATAATGAAGGTTAAATAATAATTTCATTACAGTAAATCTATAGATGCTAAAGTTCCTACTAAAGTAGTCGAGTTCATGTTGCTTCAGTTATGTGCTACATGTGGTTTTAGAAAAATGATTTAAGAATGGCATCAAATGGGATGACTAGGAGAGAAAGAGGGATAGAGAAGGAATAAGCAATATCAAAGTCTCAAATATATAAGTGATTCACAAGAGAGCCTTAGGAAACTTCAGGCATCAACCTTACAACTTAAGTGAATTAGATCAATTATTTGTCAAAATTGTTTATTTAATATTAGAGAATAGAGTTCTTACTATGAAATGTTGTCTCTTCGATCTCTCTTAAAGCTACAAATGAGGAGGAATGAGTAAGCCTTTGTTTAGTTCATCTGTTTTCCATTTTATTAGCATCTTATTCTTATCTATTTAAACCTTTATGTTTAGCAAAAATAAGACACTTAAAAGATAGAAATATATTGTCTTTAAAATACCAATTAAAATAATCATTTTTATGCATAAAATTTATTTTTTCAAAACTTTTCTCTTAAAAGTATGCAAATTTTCATTTTTCAATTCCGATGCTTCAATCGCCATTTTCATTAAAATTATAAAACAAAAACATATAAGATACAAATAAAACAATTTTCTAAACACTAAATTTTAAACAGGTATAAATTAGATATAGAAAGAAAAAAGACAATCCAAATAGGCCCCAAGTATTTTATATGTGGAGT
Organism: Lumnitzera littorea; assembly: GCA_024138015.1. NCBI lineage: Eukaryota > Viridiplantae > Streptophyta > Magnoliopsida > Myrtales > Combretaceae > Lumnitzera > Lumnitzera littorea. The sequence goes on from JAMXBB010000004.1 coordinate 8,044,927, forward strand.
GTTGTTTCTTCAGTCTCTCTTAAGACTACAAATGAGAAGAAATAACTAAGTATTTATATGTTATTAGGTATGATAGAATCCATGAAATCATCTTTGTAATTAACGGATGAGATGAAGCTTACTTATTTTGAGCGTGCTTGGATTATCTTTTTTTTTTTTTTGTTTGAATCTTATCTACATCTGATTTGTATCTATTTGAAATTTGGTATTTAAAAAAATGTCTAATTTGCATCTTATTTATTTTTGTTTCATAATTACAATAAAGATAGTGATTGGAGTGTTAGAATTAAGAAATGAAAATCCATGTACATTTTGAAAGAAAAATTTTGAAAAAAAATACATTTTATGCATTGGAAATGATTATTTTAATTAATATTTTTAGAAAAATATAGTTTTATTTTTTTGGTATTTTATTATTGCTAAACATAAATATTCAAGTAAATAACAAAAAAACAGAAAATAGATGAATCAAACAATCTAAATAGACTTGCTAATGAGCTCAAGGTTAATAGCCTTTCTCATAAATGCATAAGTCCATTTAAGAGAGGTTGGAGGAGAATAAACTTATTTAACAATTATTATTTTGAACCTATCAAGCTAATTCTCTTATCCTAAATATGGATCCCTAAACCATATTTCCTAACCAAAGGTGTCAAACCCAAATAAATGATGAAGTTTAGCCCAATATTCAATATGCAATCTTTTGACCATCTACAAAATTAAACACAACATCAATGTATTGAAGTTGAAAACTTTTCCGTTAAATTTGGTGGTGGTCATAACTTACACTAGTCTTTATCCTAAACTAGATCCAAATCCTGCATTACTACAAAATATAGTAGAATAACCACTTTTCATTTTTCCCTACACAAATAATAAAGTATATTAAGTTACAAAATCATCTAAAAGTTTTCTATAATAGAATCTTGTTTCAATATCATTAACTATTTAGCATTTTCATGTTTCATGGTTTAGATCTTAAACCAAATCCTAATCCCTTCTTCTCAAATTATAATCTACTAAAAGCTACCAATAGAGTTATTGAAGAATCATTACAACACTATTATATGCTAACAGGCATCATGTCACATTAGTTAATTCCTTTATAATTTTTTTTTTTAAATTAGTTGTTATGACATACCATATAAAGGATGTATAATACCTAATGTTGTTAAATCTAACTTGAGTGATTAATTTGGATATGCGAGAGAATAAAAAATTAAGAGGAGAAACTGGGTTTGTCCGATAATTAAATTAGGGTTGAACTGTGGTTAAATCATATAAGTCAACTTGAGTTTAACAAAATTGATAACATCTAATAGAGACTAACAAATACTTTTTTTTCTCTCTGTTGACTTTTGAACACAAAACAAATAAAAAGAAAAGAAATATTATAAATCACAAACAAAAGAATTAGATGCCTCATTGTACATTTATCCTAATTTTAATACTAACCATTTATAGTTTAAAAGAGGTAAAATTATTTACAAGTTGTATTTGTATCTAAATCTACACAATGAATTTTTCTCTTGAGCAAATCTCCTAGTCTTACGTGATGACATTGCACGGAAAAATACACACACATATGTATGTATATATCAAATCTTATATATTTTTCCTACTTATTAAATTTTAAATATAGTCCTTGATGATGAAGTTTACAAATGTCTTCCTCTTGATAAATGCAAGTATAATTCTTTAGATAACGTTTAACTTACAATTTTAAACTCTAACATAGCAAAAAGTATTATGTAGTATTTGCTTCATAAAATAAGTATGTACAAAACAAGACCCCTTTACAATGAAAAACGATATTATTTTTCATTTGATGATACAAAAATTGTTAGATAAGACAAAACAAAATTTATTTAGTGAAATCTTAAACTAACAATTTTTCGAAATCACCACTACTATTACCACCATTGATACTACTACTATTGTCTTTCCATTGCGACTATCTTCAAAATCACTTTTTTTATGATATTATTGCATAAATATGATGGAACTACTTACACACCATTTTCCTCATCATCATCACCACCTTATACATTGCTATAGCCACAAGTATCATTACATTATCATTAGTACTGCTACTACACAACTTCACCACCATCATCATTGTTGTAACTAATGTGATTAATACATTTGTAGCACCTTAAATACACTACATATCATTGTTGTAATAGTTATCAAAATCACGATTTTATTATTATTTTAAATTTATAGAATCGGTAAAATTATATATAAAATTTCATAATTCTATACATAAAAAAACCGTACTTAAATAGTTTTACATATATTTTTACTAAAAAGAATATCATAAAATCATAAACTTGTATAAGCGTATATTTAACTCACGATTTTAATAACTATAGTTAGAATCAATGCAATTGATGTTAAGGGAGAGCAATAAGATGACAATGAAATGGATAATATAATTTACACAAATACATAATAACATAAATGCTTTAGCCATTGAATATCTATTGTAGTACAATGCTTGTGCATAACAAACACAATACAACATAAGATAATCTTGTACTTTACTTATTGCATCAAATATAGTAAAGGAACCTTATATAATATTGTTCACTTTATGATATATTATGTTATTTTTCTTACTTTATAGTATTATAAACCGAAAGATCCTTGAGATGCTACCAGTGTCATGATATAATATCCTTTTATTATAATGTGCAGATAATTATAAGCAAAAGAATAAAGTGGGGACAGACAATAGATTTGTTTAAGTGGGAGGAAAAAAGGTACAAGTTTGATAGCTCTTTAATTGATTCCCATGTTTGCTTTTGTGGGAATAATTATATAGCCTCTTGATCGATTATTTTAGTTAAGTATAAAATAATCTCATTAAATGTTTTTCTTGGCACGAAAAAGCAAAGAGATGAGACAAAGCCCCAGCTAGTAACTATATATGTCGAGGCCCTTTCTTTCGGTGCCGATATATTTTTATGGGCCAGGCCCAAGTAGTTTGTCTGGTAGGGCCTGCATCATTGCAGACTTGAAGCTTGTTCATCTTGATCCAGTATCAATGTTTTGCATTTTCCCATTTTCTGGTTTAGTTTTAAGAAATCTCTACAAAAGAGGAACCAATATATGTTTTGATAGGGCTCCCAATAAACATATCGCAAGACAAACTTGATTGAACTCAGCCAAAAAATAAATAAATAATTCTTTTGGGTTTTATTTGGATTTTTTTTATTTAATTTATGTTTAATATGCATCTATTTGAAATTTGATATTTAGAAAATTATCTTATTTATTTCTATTTTATAATTATGATAAAGATAATAATTGGAGAATAAAATTGAGAAATGAAAATTTTACGTACTTTTAAAAAAAAGATCTAAAAATATATATTTTTATATATTATTAATGATTATTTTTATTGGTATTTTAATAATTATATATAAAATATATGATAGATAAAAAATGATATATATGAAATTACATTTTCATATGTTTTATATCTTATTTTTATTACATATAAGATTTAAATGGTACAAATAAAATACCAATAAAATTGAAAAGGAAGGAGGACTCAAGGGAGCCGTTGATGGTTGGATTCGAAGAACTCAACGAAATCGGTTACTTTTTATAAAGGAAAAGCAAAATTGACAAGGCCTCTGGTCAGTCCCTCGCTCAGGCACACCGCACGATGTGCACCAATTGATGAGCTCGTGTATGTGTGCAAGAAACGAATAGAAGGAGGGTAAGAAGAAGATAGTTATTAGGAGTGGAGTGAAAACAATATTTAATATCTTTTTACCTTTAAAATTTCAATTAATTAATACAAAAGACTAAGAAGGAAAAAAAGGGATATTCTGGCTGTATTATTATCATAAATTAAAGCTAGTACGGACACCTATAATGTGCACCTCCTAGAAATATAGTTCGACCGCACCAAAACTTATCCATTATATAAGGTATGGAAATAGAGATACAACTAGATAAGTTGTTGTAGAGTATTTAATTCTATAAAGACCTTATATAGTAATATCTTTTAGGATTTTTATAGAGTTTTTAAATATAATTGAAAACCTTAAATGATTTACGTTCGAGTTTTAGGATTAAAAGATTTTACAGAAGACTCTACTCAATAAAAAAAGAAGATAATATATTAATGAAAATATTTTTTGTTGATTTACACATAATGCATACTATACATTAGTTCTATATTGTATAACACTTTGGTTTTTAAATTTCATTCATATATAAATTAATAAGTGTAATCATAATCCTACTTAATCACTTTCTACTACTCTTATTTATCTTATCTAAACTCTATAAAAGCCTACCCTTATAAGGTCATTTAAACTCTATAAGAACAACCTTTATAGGGTAAACACAAGATCCTATGGTATAAGTTTAGGTTTTGTATGATCCATCTCAAACTCGTATCGGTTGTAATCCTATATAGATGGCTCATTTGCTGCTACGAAGTCTGATAACACAAAACAAGTTACTAAGATCAGCTATGGCAAAGTAAGTTAAACAATTATGCACAAGCAATAATAATTAATTGGCGATAATGGTTTGAACAACGAATCAAACCTGATCGAATTATTTGTTTTTATATATTTGAAAAATTTATAAATTAAACTATTGGTTAGGTTATATTTAAAAAATAAAAATCAAACTATAATGTTAGGTTCAAATCAATAAGGAAAGACAAACCGTATTGAACTAATGCTCTCACCCTTGGTTCTTGACATATCATCTTAGCATTATTATGTATTAACATGTAGCATGTCATGTCAATTATTTCGTTGAATTATAATGAAAGAGTTGATGTGCTGTATTAGGTGAAAGAGATGTGACTAATAGATACATGGAGACTTCTTCCTTTTTTTTTTTTCTTTACTTACTTTTGGAAACCTAAAACAAATAACAAAGAAAAGAAAATATAAATAAAAAAATAACAAATTATATTGATCACCCTTGTGAACTTTTAGGATTACATTAACACTCTACTTTTTTAAGATCTCACACTTATACCTATACTTTTACCTAATTAGATATGAACGTGGCGATAAGGTTGACGTATTATCTTGATGTCATAACCACATAATAATTTTGTAAATATATATTAATTAACTTAAATAATAAATAAAACTTGGAAAAATTAGGAAAAATGTTGATTTTTTTTTTTTAAATAGAGCCATATACATATATTTTAATTATGTAAATAAGTAAAAATAAAAAAAATAAAAAAAGTTAAAAAAAGAGCAAATGAAATGAAAAGGTTTCAAGTTACTCAAGGTTAGGAGGTGGCTAGTAATGACTTAAGATGTTGCCTTCCGGTAGTTAGAGTGGTCATAAGAAAATGAATTGGGTTGCTTCATCCATCGACAATAATGGTCATACCCTTACTACTACGTTTTTAAAAAAGAAAATTAGGTAAAAGCTTATTCAATTCAAAATCAGGTTGTATAAGTCAAATAGGTTTTCACCTATTTTTCTTTTCCTACTTTTAGAGAAATGTGGTGGTAGAGGGCTACATATCACTACTAGTGGATTAGGCCAGCTTCTATTAATTAGTTTAGCAACCTAATTCATTTTTTTGTAGTCTCTCCACTAAACCCCTTAGCCTTGGAGTAGATAGAAACCTTTTCTTTAAGTTGTTTTTCTTTTTCTTTGTTTTTTTTTTTTGATTTTATTAATTTAGTTAATTAGTACATATACAAGTCTTATTTTTAAAAAATCAACATGTTTTTCCCTTTCAATTCTTTTGAAGTTATTTTATTTTTCATTATTTAAGTTAACTAGTATATAATTATAATATTTAAATATAATTATTAATAATACAGATGTGGCGATGATGTATCAACCTTATTGCTACGTTAACATAACTAGACAAAACAAGGGTATAAGTATAAGATTTTGAAAAATAGGTATTAATATAATTAAGAAAGTTCATAGGAATAGTTAATTTAATTTACTAAAAAAGGAAAAAAAAAGCATAGTGAATACCTAATTATACATTTATCCCATTGTTAATAGTAAACGTTTCTTGTTTGAGATAAAGAAATACTTTGTATTTGTATTTGTATTTGAAACTATATAAAAGATTTTCATTAGCAAGTATTCCTCTTATTTTATGTGAATATTATATATATATATATATATATATATATATAACTTTATTATAAATGTGATATTTCCTTACTTCTTGATTTTTAATTATGGTCCTAAATGATCAAGTACACAAATGTCTATCTCTGAAAGATTATAGGCATAACTCTTCAGGTAATGTTTGCTTACAACTTTTTAAGGTATTAGACAGGATAAAATCTTTCACATAATATTTAGTTTAAAAAATAAGCTTCCTACTAAACATAACTCACTTATAATATTGAGTAAATCTTAAATTTTTCTTCATTTTCCATTTGGTGGTATAAAAATTGTTAGACAAAATAAAACAAAATCTTTTGATTGAAATTATAAACCAACTTTTCTTTGCAACAACTAACTTACCACCACCATTACTATTATCGTTATCACCACTAATGCTGTTGTCACAACTTCTATCTCTACAATCACTATCTCTACCAACCATCATCTCATTACTACAACGACATCACATGTACACTACATTTGCCACTATCATTAGCACATCATACACCACTGTCACCATAACTTCATTACCTATAGTTACTACCACTAACGATACAGCTTCATAACCACCACTATTGCTACAACCATTACAATTGCTGCATTACAAACACCTTTAAACATCACCATCGTCATCACTTCCACTCTCACATAACTATTACCACATCATCATGATTATTACTATTAAGTGATTGATGATTGGTACTGCCACAACAATGATGCTAAATGCTAGTGACAATGAATAAAAATGGTAGTTGTATCATAGTTGCAATTGTGGTCATAGCAATTGCAAAAGTGATGAGACGATAGTGAAATGGATAAATGTAGCTAACATGAACACAAGATAGCATATATGATATAACTATCAAAGTCACTATTCTAGCATGATACTTGTGTATAACAAACCATATACAATGTAAGACGACCCTATTGTGTATTTTGTGCACCAAACATGGTGGAAGAATATTGTATTATATTGTTCAATTTGTGCTATGTTGTGCTATTCTTCTTGCCTCATACTATGTTAGAAACTAAACCATACTGTAAAGTTATTATAATGAAGGTCACTATACCATATTCTCTCATTGTAATTTATAAATTATTAATTATAAGAGAATAAAGGAGAATGAAAAGAAAATATTTGCTCATGTACAAATCTATCAGCTCTTAATTACTTCCCATGTCTATTTTTTTGGGAGCAATTATAGTCTTTTGATCAACTATTTTGTTAAGCAAAAAATAATATCATGAAATACATATACTTTTGATTGTAACCACAAGCTTCTCTCTTTAACCTTTTAGAAGGTTCTTCTCTTATTCTGAGAGTACTCACATAATTAGGGTCTTAAGTCTTGTTTAAAGTAATTATTGTTTCTTTCTTTCTCTCTCTTATCTTACTTTGACACATTAGTCTTGTTTACTTTCATCATTTTACTGAATGTAGCTTGGGGTTTTTAGGCTGAGCTTAACTTTTCTCATCATATGCATTCACAAATTGAAACTAATGAAGAAAAAATTCATACTGATATTAGACACTGCCACTACTCCATAGCTATATATTTTCTTCAACACATTGATAATTGCATATTTATTCAATGATTTATCGGCGATTATTTGTGCTACTAACATAATTTCATCTGTCTCCACTTTGATCTAATTGTTTTAGCTTCTCATTATCATTTGGGAATACTTTATTGCAAATTTGAGAAGGGGTTGAATTAGTCAAACATGAAGATTTCATGGATCTATAAAAAAAAAAAAAGAAAAAAAAAAGAAGAGTTTGTTTATATAATCAAGAGACTAGAAAACCTAGCCATTTTGGCATAAACTTTGAGTTTTTTTCTTTTGTCAACTTTGTTATAACTCAAGATAAGGGATTTGAATCGTGGTCGGGATTTGAGTTAATGTCCTTTTATGGAATTAGATTGATTTATCCTAAAAGCTTTGTTTTAATTGGAATTTGTTTATTCACCATGTATAAGGATCCTTACTAAGAATCCATGCTAAATGGTTAAAGCGCCTAACTCATAATTGGTGAATTTGTAGATTCAATTTCTATTATATGTCACGCCTTAAAGCGGCAAAATCGTAACAGTCCATCTGTGTAAACTATTCTAAACCTGATTTACACAAGGTGTTTACGACTTACACACTTTAAAGTAAATAGTTCGTAATTTGAATAAATCATTTACTTAAGAAAGTAAGAATATATATATATATACACTATAATTTAGTTATTACAATTAACGTTTACAACATTTCATCGTAATCTATTTCTTATTTAATACATTATTCATAAAAGAAAAATTCTAAGATAAGAGCTTAGACCTTAAAAATATATATTTGTTCTTCAAATGTTTTTCCTTACTCCTCAAGATCTAGTAGCTGCTAGTTTCAGTGTAAGCCGCTTCTTAGCCAGCACATGCAATAACGCCTATAAGGATATAAGTAACCACAGTTCAATAAGTTAGGATAGAGAATTTAAAACTATACCACCAACACAAACAAGGTTATTAACCAAATCATTAGGTGCAATGCATGTTCAAGCAAATGTCATCGCACGACGTTATTCGGTCTGTCGTAAGATTAGAGAAATTACGTTCACTCTAATCCGGGTTGAGGAGTTACTGTTAACGCAACAGCTCACAACCAAACCTAAGCTTGTGCAATGGAGACACTGTTCCTCCCGCGACTACCTTCGAACCATTGACTTCACCCTTATCGCAACCTCCTTACTTGTCACTTAGTTCGATTAAGGATGAAGAAGGGACCCATTATATTATCCAGCGCTATCCCTTTCAAAGGGGTCGGTATTTGGCCGGAGAATTCTAGGTTTCCCTTAATGGTTGTTATGCAAGTTCAGTTTATGGTTATAAGTCATATTTTTGTTAAGTTCAGTTTAGGGTGATCAATTATCTCATACAATACAAGCCAAAACAACAAACAAAATCATAGCATCACTCATAATCAAGCATATGCACATAACCAACTATTTAACAAGTACAACAAAGTATAATCTCAAGCCTCCAAAATACAACAATGTATTAATCCCAATTTACTTGGACTCCTCACTTGCTCACTCGAGGTCTGACTCGCTTAGGCCATTGCCGATCATCCCTATAATACCAACGTTGTCTTAGTTTTCATATAACTATTATAGATTAATTTTTATCCTATAACACTTATTGTTATCTTTGGTTTAGGGTTTAATATGTCCAATTATCTATGTTCTCAAATCTTTTACAATTATTCTAAGTTTGGAGCTAGGTTTGGGTTCAGTTTCTGTATCGATTTCTAAATTAGGTTATAATTCAATTTCTATGTATTGTTTTATACACGAACCCTACAAACTCATTTCAACTCATAATGTGAAATTAATCACATTACTTCCAAATATCCTAAATACCATAATTACCCCTAGTTAGTATTTTATTTCACCTGGTACACTTAAATACTTATTAATATACAGAATTTACTCATGATGTAAGAAATTTTTACATTTTTCATATAATTACATAAATTTAAGTTTTCTATCAGATTTATTATATATTTTTATTATTTATATAATATCAATTTTTATCTTAATATCTTCTATTTATTATATTTCCAATAATTATATATTATGTACATAATACACATCTAATATTTCTATCACTCTAATTACCATCTCCCAACATCAATTAACATTTCAAAATATTTAAATTCATCCCAAATCAGATTTAAATCTAATTGCCCTAAATTACCAAATTAACTTAGAATGTACTATTTTTCCCTATTACTTATTTACTACATAATTACCTTAATGATTACATCTAACACCTTAAATACTACAAGTATCATACTTCATCAGATTTCAACATTCTAAAACATATAATTGTATATCAAATCAGTAATTACCTATTTAATTACTTAATTAACCCTAAATTACCTATTTTATGCCTCATTTTAAGGCCTAAAAATTATCTAAAATTTTTGAAAATTCATTTTTGAAAAATAGATTTGTGGCACTATTCTATATCACCTAAGTAGTCTACACTAAAATTTTGGGCTCAAAACTACACTTCTAAGGTCATTTATTTCTAAACCAAAAACATGCTCGGTTTTGCATGATTTTTTAAGGATTATATATCACAAGATATATTTTCATCAAAATAATAGTTTTCCTAAAAACTAAATACTAAAATATTTTAGAATAATAAAATTCATAATTTGCTAAGAATATTTACTATTTTTAATAGATTACACAAAATCAGGCTGGAAATCGAACTCACCAATTTGGGTGGCCATGAATACATCGGCCCACCTGGGCGCTGCCACCACCGTATGGTGGTGGTGGCCGTACACTCTCAGTTTCGCGTCGGGTTTAGGTTCTCCTTAAAAGACCCAACTGCACAGTTTTTTGTGATTTTTTTCTAAAATCCTAATTTACTCTTAATTTCTCTTCTCTCTAATTTTTTAAACTTCCTGACATCCAAAATGAGCTTATGAAAAATTTGGGGTATTTATAGAGGTCTTGGGGTATTATTGTATATTAAATTAATTTGATAATTACCTTATCTCTCTCTCTCTTTTTTTTTTTTACTTTCTATTTGTTGTAATTTGATTGGTTGCTTTTATTTCTTCAATTCCAGATTACCACACCTCAATTTTGGATTTTTTTCTGATTTTTTCTTAATTAATTATGAATTTTCTTTAATTTTTTATCATTATTTTAACAGATTTCGTGTATTTTAAGTAATTACGCGTATTTCTACTTACATGTAAATTCATATATAGTACAAATAAATATTCTTAAATATTATTTAGGTCATTCTATGTTTGTTAGTGTACATATAATTTATCTTTAGTAATTCGTTAATTATCGGAATGCATTTTACGTATTTTTAATAAATAACGAGTAATATACTTAAATTTTGAAAATTTTATATTGTTTTATTTTATTACTTATTTTCTTAAATTCGAACTTACAGGATTATTTTAACTAATATTTCTAATTTTATTTGGTAATTTAGGTTCGATCGAATCCTTTAGTCGATTGCCCTAAATTCTACAAGCCAAATTCCGAGTAACTAATTGTGGGTCTTACATTAGATGCACACCAATGGGACCCTCCAACAAGTCTCTTGGAATTTGCTTTGTATCAATGGAATCGCATCATCCATATATAACGAATTAATGTGGCATATTCACATCATAACATATGAATAGTAAGAATTAGCATTTTTACTTATCGATACTAGAACTCATAGGAAAGAAAAGAAACTCATGGATAAAATCAAATATGTAGTATTTACTGACAAAAGTATTCAATTATTGGGAAAAAATCAATATACTTATAATATCGAATTAAGATCCACTAAAACAGAAATAAAGCATTGGGTCGAACTCTTCTTTGGTGTCAAGGTAAAAGTTATGAATAGTTATCAACTTCTGGGAAAAGGTAAAAGAATGGGACCTATTATGGGACATACAATGCATCACAGATGTATGATCATGCTAATGCTCTTGATTTTGATAGTTATACGAGTCATTTGAAGGAAATCTCTTAAAAAGTATTTAGTGCACATTTCAGCCAACTTTCCGTTATCTTTCTTTGGCTACGTGGTATGTATTTCCACCTCGTTTTTCCAATTATGAAGTATGGCTAAGTGACCCTACTCACATCGAACCTAGTCTTAGGTGGTTTGGCCAATAGTAGGCTAAGAAATATTGAATGGCGATGTGGTAGGGGTTTCTAAGGAATACAAATAACCTCTATTTTTTTTTTCTTTTTTTCAAATTTGGCGAGCATCTAGAATAACTAATAAATTACAATTCTATTGTATTGCAATTGGTGCATTAATCTTTGTAGCCTTAATGCTTTTTACCAGTTGGTTCCATTATCACAAAGCTGCTCTAAAATTGGCTTGGTTCCAAAACGTAGAATCTATGTTGAATTACCATTTAGCAGGGTTACAAGGACTTAGGTCTCTTTCTTGGGCAGGGCATCAAGTACATGTATCTTTGCCAATTAACCAATTTATAAATATTGGAGTAGATCCTAGAGAGATCCCACTTCCTAATGAATTTATCTTGAATCGAGATCTTTTAGCTCAACTATCCCAATGAGAGACCAATGATAATACCATTAAGTTGTAACAATCTTAGCGTATAAATTTTGAGTTTAAAAAATGCAATATTGGATTTATGGGTTCTAGTCTTAGGACATGATGATTTAAAGTTGGAAAGATCATATGAAATAAACCTAAAAAAAAAGCTCAAACACAAAAATTAGATTGAGACACTTAATCTTTACTTAATAAACATATTGACCACCTTTATCATTCATTCCAAGTCACATTCACCACTTCTCGAAGTACCTAATCCCAAATTGAAGCCAAAAAACAAAGCTACCAGATGTACTACACCAAACATGCTAAGTGATACTAGATACTCCTATCCAAATTGCATACTAAATCCAGGATTCATTATCTATAGTAGCAATCTCACCGACAGAAAAAACATTTACACATTTTCACTGCTTTAAGAAATGAAGGTTGACGAAATAAAAGAGTATAATGGAGGAAAGAATAATATGATGGGCAAAAAAAAAATGAGGGTTAAGGAGCTTTAAGAAATAAAGGAACAATATATATATGAAAGATAGAAAAATGGAAGGAAAAGAAAAAGAGGAAGTTAAGTGCATAAATCTATTATTATCACTTGTAAGACAATTTAACAATTCTATACCATAGGATAATGGGTTGAAATATTGATGATGAATTGTGATGATGTAGGTGAAGGTAATTATTTCTCTATAGCTATTTAGGAGCTATAATGTTCTTAAATTTTAATTATCAAGGAGTTGGGCCTTATATAATAGTTTGCATTATAAAAGGCTTGATTAATAAATATTTTGGTTATGCTTTTAATTGGAACAATAAGGTGGAGAATCAATTGGAATTTTTGAGAAATAAACTTTCATTTGATGAAAGTTTCTATGTGGATAAAAGTTATTTAGTAGGTGGTCTCTTTTTTTTTTTTTTTTTTTTTTACCCTTTTGAATAGTAGCATGACTTTAAAGTCATTAGAGTTGAAAATCATTTCATTGATTCAATAATAAAATTTTAAGATGGAAGTAGCATATGGAGAGTAATGTGGGTTCATTCCTTTGATGATTTCTTAAAAAGGAGGCAAATTCAAGATAGTTTGAGACAAATTGTAATTGATGCTGTGGAGCCATGACATTGTATTAGGGATTTTAATAAAGTACTATATGAAGAAGAGAAGGGTATTTAGAGTTGGAAAGGAAAGTAATGAATGATTTTAGAGCTATGTCAAATGACAATAACCTTGAAGATTTCAGTTTTGATATACCTAAGTATACATGGTTAAATAAAATGGAAGATGATGATCTAGTTCGAGAGTGCTTGGATAGGGATTTGTCTCTATTGAGAGGGGTTGAAGTGTTTCCAAATTGTGAAGTTAAAAATTTCGTAACTCTTAGTTTGGACTATGTGGCTTTTGCCACAAAAACTAATGCTAATGATGGGAGGGGGCTAAAATATTCTTTTTAAACGTATTTTTCCATGATTTTACATTTGAATGTAAGGAATAAATACCTTAATTTCATATGACAAGGATACTTAACCAAGCATAATTGAAACAACCTACACTAATAAATCGTAAGAAATATGTTTAAACAAAGTTTGAGTTACTTTTTGACTTAAATTTTAGAATTTTAAGGTAAATTTTTTTGAATTCCAATTTTGTCCCCACTCAAAAATTTTCACTTGTCTAAATTACAAATTGATTTATTGAAGTATTTACTAATTATATTTGGGCTTAACTAACTTAGGATCTTATTAGCTATGAGCAGAATAGAGAAACCTAAGAAAAACTCCCTAAACTTCTATTAAATCACAGCAAGTTTGAAGCTTAAAAATCCTAGCTTTATGGTGATTTTAGCTAATTGAGGTACTAAACTACTATTATTGTTGATTTTGTCTCTTCTTTGAAGCTCTCATAAGGAAGCTAATCTAAGTTGCTACTATAGTCTTCATATATAAGAAGTTAAGATTTTAGCATATTTTGTGGTTTTAAGATTAGAGTAAGATCTTTTATACTAGCTTAAGCCTTGTTCAATCATTGCCTGGAGCTAGAAAAGTCAACTAAACCACCTCCTAATGTTTTTCTTGGTGTGACCAACTGGGGAAATAGGGGTTTTGAACTCCATTTTCAAATATAAACTCTTACCTCATAGTTTGTTGGTTGATGCTTAGAGTTGGTATAGGTGCATAAATGAGTAATATTTGATAGGATTGTTAGACGTTTGAATTTGTTGTTTATATATATATTGTTGGTGGTATGTAGGGGTAGGCACGATTTGGTTCAGTACGGTTTGCACTCCTCCCCCTTATTGAACCGAACATAATATAACAATTTGGTTTTTCTTTTTAAATTGAACCTAATCATACAGTTTGATTTATAAATTTTTTAAACCTTATTAAAATTGATTTGGTTCGGTTCGGTTCGATCTATGGTTTAAACCATTTATATTAAATTTTCACTAAATATTTTTATCTCCAATAAATATAAAATTTTAAATTGGATTTACTAAACTTAATCTTAATAATCGATACAAAATTGTGATAAAAAATAAAAAAATATTAAAAATTTAATGAAATTTATGAAGATTGGTAGAAAAAAATATAAAAAAGTATAAAATATTTACATAAAATTTTTTTATTTAATTAAATGGTTCAATTCGTTTTTTCGAATTGAATCGAATCGCTAATCATTTATACATAACCGAACCAAACCAAACCATAAACCAAACGGTCTGTAGAAAAACCAAAATTTTGGTTCAATTTAGTTTAAAATGGTATGATTTGGTTCGCTTCCTCAAACCGAATCGTAAACCAAATAGTTTGCAAAAAAACCAAATTTTCGATTCTGTTCACGATTTTTTTGCTTAGCCCTAATGGTGTGGAGCTTTTGAACTTGAAGAAATGAAATTCACCAATTTTCATATTGAGTAAATGTCTTAATTTGTGGTAAATTGATTAAAAAGTCATAGAAAGATTATGAACTAGTTAAGCAAGTTGGAAGTTCATGAATGTTGGTCGTTTGTACTAATTAGTTTGATGCTCATAGCTAAATAATTCTATTGGTAGCTAATTTGATTGATAGAAGAGTGGAATTATCAATATTGGACTCAAGTCTAGTGATCCCTAATAATTGAAGTTGTTAAAAATTATTTGATTAATACATGGGATGGGAGAACTCATGAAATGGGTTATTGAACTCAAGTGAAAGCATGGATTAAATTGGAGTTCTTGAAGTGTTCGAATGTCTATGGAGTTGTTAATTGAGTTTAGGACTTGTAATTCAAAGTTTAGACAAGAGTTCACCTAGTGAGAAGAAGGGTAGGGAAGCTAGTAATTTAACCTTTTATAATCTTGAAATTTATGATGAAATTTTGTATAAAAGCTAGAAGTTTTGACTCAGTGATTGATTTTGATTGTGCTAAGTTTGGTTAAACTCCTAACTTATGGATTTTGAACTTGAGCAGGTGTATATGTGATACATGTTGTATTGATGCCATAAAGGAAGCTTATACGTATTATAGGTAGTTAGAATGAAAGGATTATGAATGTTTCTAAAACTTCAACAAACATATGAAATTTTGAAAGGAAATTATCAAATACTTGAATGCCATGTTTGACTTTGTCGAATGATTTTATTCATTATAAGAGTTCATGTAGCTAGTTTATTCACTTTTAATTATGATTTTTCTAGGGGCTTGGCATATTATTACTATTTATATTTGATTATATGCTTTGTTGTCTATATGAATTAGAGATAAATTTTTAGACTGCCTTAATTATTCTAAGATTTCAAGGTAAAACCTGATTTCTCGAAGCATTACCAAAACTGTTCATTTTATTTGAAAAAGCATGATTAATTCCTCAAATTATAGGGCTATAAAGTTGTAAAAATGGGTTAATAGGGTTAAAGTAAAAAATCATTTCCCAAATAATAAAAAGAAATAAGGTAATGAATGATTTGGTTCATCTACAAAGTCATCCATTTGATTTTGATGTAGTAGCAAAAGAGCAGTTATGTGGATAGCCATAAGTGCTTTGGGAAAATTATGAGAAATACTCGCACCAAAGGATAAGAAGAAATTAGCCGAGTTTTTGGGATAAAAAAATAATTTTTTTTCCTTTTGTTTGACCATTTTCATGATAAATGATAATAAAATACTTATAATGTCGAATATGAGAATTGGATCACAGCAGGATTTCAACAGCACTTCCGTTGACTATTTTACTCTAAGGAAAGGTGTAACCGTTGGAATTATTTGAATTGGATTGACAATGAAGTTAATGATGTGATGAATGATGCCTTGTGTAGAGAAATTGATAATTGTAGAGTGAAAAACGTCTTCTCAAAATGGGGATTGGAAAAACATTATCCTAATAGTTTTTCCATTTATATCGTATAAAAAATTTTAGGATTATGGGTAAATCATTATCAAATGCAGTAAAAAAAAAATCCTTTTTTAAAATAGGTATTTTGCCACCTGCTTTGAATTGTATTGGTATTATCTTAATCTCTAAGTCTTTGAATCCCGAAAATGTCTCACAATTTCATCACATTACTCTATGCAACTTATTTTGTAAAATTGCTTAAAAAATCTCAATAAATAAGTTGAAATTATTTTTGGGATGAGCTCATTTTAGAAACTAAATTGCATTTATTTCATGAAAAATGATTATCATTGCATATTTACTTTCTAAAAAGTAAAAAGGAAAGGGAAAAATGATTTTGCACTTTATAAGTTGATATGAGCGAACCCTATAATATAGTTTTTTTTTTTCTTATTCTTTTGCTAGAAGAATGATTTACTTAAAAAAATGTACCAAAGCATCCGGTGGCTTACAATCACAATCATCATGATAAAGAAGAAGAGCTAAATAGAATGAGGGACCAGAGTCTCTGGAATCTTTACACATCCTCTTTCTAACATGAGATGCAACCTAGTCAGCTCTTACATTAGTTTTTGTAATCACAACTAGAAGCGTATAATTAGAAATAGAATTCCGTAAAGAAAAATGTCTTCCATTACTACTTTCACCTTTCAAAGGAGATTCTTCTTATTGAACACTTGTTGAATGGGATTCTTTAAAGCCAATGTTTCAAAAATATAGTTTTATTGAAAAGTGGATCTATTATTGATGTTATGTATCACTAGCTACAAGTTAATATTAATCTAATGATTAATAGGGAAAAAAAGTATACAATGTAAAACCAATGAGGGGACATAGACAAGGTGATCATCTATCAGCTTATCTCTTTAGTAGCTAATATTTTCTCGAGAAGAGATAAAAGCCTAGGAATAGTGTAATGTCTCAAAACTTAAGATATTATTGCACACCACGTGTCTCTATCATCTATTGACATATTGGATATCCTAAAGTTGTAACATGTCTAACATCTCAATAAATTCCATCATATCTACCAAGATTAATTAAATTCTCCATGATATATAGCATCCAAATCCACCAATACACAATAAATTCAATTCACCAATTTGTATTTTCATCTCATAAGAAATATATAAGATCTTTATTGTAAACCAATGAACAAATAAAACTAATGGAGTCCTTTATACTCCTTTAAAAAGAAATCAAACCAATTATTTATACCTTTTATTAAACCTAGCTAGCTAGACTCTCAAGTGACTCCTCAATATAACCACTCAAAAAATATCAAAATATTAAACATGTCAAACCTACAAGTTTCGAGAATAATCCAATTGCTAAAACTAAATATCTCCATTTCCATCGTCAAAATAATAATCATGAATCATAAGCATAATCATAGTCATGGCAATAGTACTCCTCATAACTCTCATACCATGTACCTAAAACTAAAAATAGAAAATCCCTTGAAGGTTGAGTAAAGCCTAGTATGAAATACACATATATATGTACATTAACAAGCATGAACACATTCACATACAAAACAAGTAACTAATATGCATCAATAATTGATTATTATCTTTGTTTAGTCTGTAGCATAGTCTTGGTGTTCTAAGAATTGGAGTTACTCATAACTTATATATATTGCTACATACCTATACTTGACTCAATTGACTCACTTGGCATTATAACATAACCTGTAGATGAGACGAACAACAAAACTCAGTCTAAACTTCTCAATTAACATCCCTTTCTACTCATAGTAAACCAACACCTTCACCTTCAATTTAGGCCACCATAAGAAACAAGTATCAAGTTGATGAAAAGATGTTTAATAATTGTTTTGATCGATAAAATGTGTTTGGAAACATATTAGAAGAATTTTACAATAGAAAAAAAAGGCTTAGAAGCATAAAAGAAAAACATTGCATCACCTTCTTAAACCATGGCATCAAGATGATATAGGGTGTCTCGTCCAAATGCTTCTATTTTAAGAGTAAAGCTCTCCTAGCATCCAAACGTTAAAGAGGAAGGTGTTCGGATGCCCAATGCAATTGGCAGATATTTGCAAATTACAATGCGTAACTATTCGTCCCTGTTACCCAACTTCAGCCCCAAATGGCAACAACCACTTCAAGAGGATTTCCTTACACCGAAACTCATTTTGCTCCACTCCAAAACAATTTCCATACTCCAATAAGTTCATCCATGCGTCATCCATTAACTCAACCCAACAACAACTCTTTTAATAAAAATCTAATCTTTAATAACACAAGAGTTTGGGAACGAAACTTAACTTTAAGCTCATAATCCATGTGATCAAACTCGAATTGTAGCATTAAAATCTTTAAAACCCGATCCCTATCCTATGTTTTGCCAAACCTTAAAGAGGAAATTCTCAACCAAGGATGGACAAAGCTTAATGCAAAAGGACTTTTCCAACACTTACTTTTGATTTTCTCCTTCAATCTTGTGATTTTAGATTAAAGTTTTGGTAAAGGTTATGAGCTTGAGGGTTCATATAATAAAATAACGTAAGATTTCTTCTTCTTCTTCTTGTTTAATTACATGAGAAAAGAGATAGAGATATGAGGGGGTGGGAATGTAATAGGAGTAGTAGGGTTGAAATGGGATGAAGGACCAAAATACCCCTACTACTTTGATCAATCCTGGTAAAGCCACTACTAAACGAATATTAATGATCGTTTTAATTTTACTTCTTCTTTTTTTTAATGTTGGAATTACAATCCTCTCCCTTTAAAGGAACTTTCATCCTCGAAAATTACATACCTTGATTATGAAATAGCTCTGAATACTTCTTTCTCTTCTCTTTCTCAAGCTCACAAGTTACATCTCTCTCTGTTTAAATCAACCACTTCACTTTGAGATATGGTATCTCCCTTGTTCTTAACTTCTATACTTTGGTGTCCATTATCGTAATAGGTTACTTTATCATGTATAAGTACGGTTGCAGTTTAAAGGTTCTAAGTCTACCAATTATGTTCCTTGTTGCTCTACTTCTTGATCTTGGTTTCGCTTAAACTTCGCTAATATTGATATATGAAACAATACACACCTTCCAATCTTAGAGGAAGCTTTAGTCCATAGGTCACTTTTTCAATATTCTTAATAATTTAAAGGGTCTGACATATCTTGGGCTCAATTTTTCATCTTAAACCAAACTTGAACACCTTTTTGGTGGGAGATTAAGCTTTGCCTAGCTTAGTTAAGTTTGAGCCTACTCTTAATCAATTCCTTAAATAAGAACTAGTGGCAGGTAATGCTAAATAACTATGCATGCATCAAACTGACTAGAGGCATAGGTTCGTGTATGGCTTTTTGATACATAACATTCGAGAGCTAATGTATGACTTAAGCTTACCTTTGACCACCATTTAGTTGTCTAGCTATCTCACTGTTAAGACCTTTCCTCATGTGATTGCAGGCCTTTATATGTCCACTTATGGAGTTGTAACAAACATGGCTTCATAATAAAGGTTTAGCAAAAAGGAGTCTTGGAACACCTTGTTGTGCCTAGTTGTCATGTTAAATTACATTCACTAATTTGGTTATTTGTTTTAAATTAAACTCTATCACCAATTTTTACACCCTGAATAAAAGGAGTCATAACAGTTCTACCATGTAAACTAATCTAAGATAGAAGCAGACCTCATAACTACTATCATAAATATAGTCTACACAAGGCGTACCCAACTCAATTAGCTTGAAGGATCTGTTTTGATACCTATGAGTAATCAAACCTGTAGTATAGATTTATAAAATACTTGTTTTATATAACATGTTGTCTTATAATACAATAGTACTTATATAAATGTCTCATATTCAGAGTTATAATTTACAATCAGGGTTTATAAAAAACCACAGGTTTTGTAGATTATTTACAATAAGTTAGAAAATTAGTAAGCATCGTAAGAAATTCCTAATTAGTTTCTTCAAAATTCAAAAGAAAAGTCAAAAGTCTAGGTTTAGTTAGTTCTTTGTTCCTCACTTTCCCAATCAATAACATACTAACCTAGGGGTAGTGATGTCGGAACATCTTGGTTTTCACTTAGTATCTGCAAAAGTGTCTATAGGGATGTGAGCACAACTAATTCAATAAATGGGACAGAGTTAGAAGAATACTAGAAAATCACAAGCAAAGTTATTAATTATGATGAAATGCGATGCAATTAATCAAATGAAACATCGCACAATGTTATTTGGTCCATTATGAGGTTAGAGAAATTACATTCACTCCAACTTAGATTGAGGAGTTTTATGGCGACTCAAATTAAACCAAACCCGAGCTTGTACAATGAAGAACACCCTCCTCTCATGACCGCTTTCGAACCATGGCCCCTACCCTTGCTACGACCTTTTCGCTTATCACTTAATTCTATTAAGGATAGTGGAAGGACTATTTCAGCTAATCCTATCGAAGGAAGTTAGTATTTAGCCTGATACACCTAATCGTTTTCCCTAATGAGTGTTATGCATATCCGATTTTGTTGTAATCAAATAATCATTAGTTGTAATCAGAGATGACTAAACAAGTTTATACAATACAAAAACAATGCGAACATGCAAAACAACACATTAAAGAATTCAACTCCTGTTACAACTGAGTATCATACACATACATAGCATACACACAAACAATTAATTACAAACACAACTGAAATTACTCTTGAGTCTCTAGATATTTTAATATAGTATCCCAACAAGTGGTGAAACTACAATTCCTAACTTACCTGTCCAGAAGCTCACTACGGAAGACTCGGGTTATCAATAGTCTGATCATTAGGAGATTCTATATATACAAAACCTAAATTTAGTTTTTGTAATAATTATGAAAATATTAGAGTTTGATCTAAAACGATTATTATAGTTTTAAATAATATATAGCTAATATATATTATCACCATAATATATAGTTTTATTTATATAAATATCAAGTTAAGTTATTAATTATTAATAATATACGTCATTTATATTATTACGTATTACATATTGTTTCGATCATATCGAAACTTACTTTTAATTGATTAAATCACGGTTCAATTCTGATAGGATTACCGCAATACGTCATTTTAGTAATATTATAGAGTTATAGGTTATATTACCTAAGATTATCCGATTTTAGTAAAAACAATGTCGTTAGTTATTAGGTTTGTATAGACCTAACGACACGTATTATGGATCCTAATTTTAGAGATAACTTTTTACGGGTAATTTGAGGCTTTAATATAGTTATATGTATCTAAATAAATATTATAGTATTATATGTATTTCAGGTTATTAAATTATATTTTACCAAATTTGTCAATATATTTGTATAATATATGTATTATTTAATCCTAATACACATATAATATATCCTGGTCAGTAAAATATTATTAAATATATTAAAAATACACTTTTTATCTAATCTGATTTGTATACATACACATAGTTTTAATTCAACTATTTATTACATTTTAACCTATTAGTATTAAAAATACCTCCCAATTTGTAATTCAAGTCATTTATTACGTAAATTTGTAATAAATAGTTTGGGTTACCAAATAATTCCCTAAAAATTTTTATAGACTCCTAAAAATATGGGAAACTTTGCTATTACTTGGTTTTAAGTTTTTGACCTATCGCCAATATATTTGTATTTATGATTTTACCCCTGAATTATCCTAAATTACCAAATTATAATCATTTTTTCACCAAATTGATTTTAACCTATCCCAACATTATTGTTATTCACTAAAAATTAGTACATGTCCATTTCATTATTTAATTTTATAATTTCCTATTTATTTCACAATTTTAGCTTATTTTCGAGCTATTTTTAGGCAAAAAATGCAATAAATATTAAAAATATTCAAATCAAAATTAAGGCTACATAGTAATTATCTATATATCATGCACATCTTACATAAAAATTTTGAATTGAAAACATCATTTGATATATTTATTTTGAAAGTCAAAATTCAGATAAATAATGACTTTTTTAAGTAAGTATATTAAATATTATGAATTTTTCAAAAATAAAAATATCATACGAATCGTGTTTGAATTAACCTAACTACAATTTTTTTTCATAATTTTCTAGGTGGATTTGATTTTTTTTTTTAATTTATTGAAAAACATGGCAAAATTTTGACCTCTGTATACTTGGATACTCCGGCGGCCGTGGGGTGGTGGGGCTTTGTTGGAACACTTAGATGTTGGGGGTACTCCTTAGTAGTGAAGTGACTTAATAGCAGAACAAAGGGTGCCTTAGGAATTTATCCAATATGGTAATTGCTCAGTTTTTCCTATTTTTCTTTCTATTTTTGTATAAATTTTTTCAAGTTTGTTACTGAGTAACTTGGTTTCTAAAGGGTCTAAAGTGGTATGAGGAATCCTATATATATTGGTTTCAATTGGTTAGAGATTGCTGTAATTTATATGATATTTTTTCTCCTTATCTTATTAAAATCCTTAAGTAGGAGGTGTCAAATTCACCTTAATTGCCTTTTGATTCATCATGCAAACTCCACATGATGTTGCCACAATGATTTCTAAAGCTAAACCAAATTTCCCTCTTAGTTTCAGATGAGTTTGGCAATTATTTTAGTGTATTTTAAGTATATTTTATTAATATTTAGTTATTTAGTAATATACGAGTATATATATCATGTGTATATATCATGCGTAATATACAACTATACTTGTATAATTAAGTTTCTAACATAGCTTTTATTTTTAAGATATGTTTCTTATTTATTTACATGAATTCAATACATAATATATATAATTAAGTAACTTATGATTAATTTACAAATGTAATTATTATTTCTACCAAGTATACTTATAAAAATACATGTATATTTATATAGTAAATTATAATATATTATCTCATTTTATAGCCTAATTAACTTATCTTTAAGTTCTCGTCATATTCTGAGCTCGATTTTAAGGGTTCCAAACAATTTGGTACTATATTAAATAATTATGCATTTAAGGGTAAAATTGAAAATTTGGATCACTATTTCGAAAATTTAGTGATCTAAAATCTAACTTTGCTATGTCATTTCATCTAACTTTTCTATCTTACTCGTAAAGTTTGGACTCAATTGAATAACTTTTCTTAAAGGTCTTAAATCTAGGCTCGGTTGTCCTAAACTCAATTTTAAGAGCTTACATTTCCACCCCCTTTAAGAAAGTTTTGTTCTCAAAACTTCAAATCTAAACATAATAACTACTTATCTATTAATAAAACTTATTATTTACCTTTTCTTTGAGGAATTTCAAGTAACAATTCTGCATTACTAACTTCGGTTCCCAAGTTAGCTTTATCGTTGGATCGCTACCCCACTGATCTTTCATGTACTCTACTTCTCAATTTCTTAATTTCTAAATTCGATTTTACAAGATCTTGATCAGTCTTTCTTCAACGGTATAGTCCTCTTGCATGTCCACTGGTTTTAATTCCATGACGGCACTTGGATTCTTCACGAATTTTAGTAACATTGACACATGAAAGACATTGTGATATCCAGCTAAACTTGAGGGTAAAGCAATTCGGTACGCAATATTTCTAATACTTTCTAAAATTTCAAAAGGTCTACTGTATTGAGGACTTAACTTTCCTATAATATCGAAATGCTTAAATCCCTTAGATGGACTTATCTTTATATACACATGATCTCCTACAGCAAATTCTACACGTTTCCTTTTCAAATCAGCCCAACTTTTATATCAATCTTGTGCTGCTTTTATCCTTTGTCGTATTATTTTAACTTTATCATTCATTTGTCCAATCATGTCAAGTCCTGTCATTGCTTATTTATCATTTTCCCAATACAATGGTGATCGGCATTTTCTTCCATATAAAGCTTTATATGGTACCATCCAAATTGTTACTTGATAACTATTGTTATAAGCAAACTTCACTAATTGCCACTGAAGTCCAAAATATAACCTCTTAACATATCCTTAAGTGTTTGAATAACTCTTTTTGACTGTCCATCGGTCAGTGGATGATAGGCCATACTAAATTGTAGTTTAGTTCATAAACACCAATGTAAGCTTTCCCAGAATTTCGATACAAATCGACTATCTCTATCTGATACAATACTTATCGGCACACCATATAGTCTAACAATCTCTCTAATATACATTTGTGCCAACTTCTCCATTGAATCACCAATTTGATAAGGTAAGAAGTAAGCACACTTCATTAATCTATCTACGACAACCCAAATTAAATCGTGACTAAAACTAATCCTTAAGATTCCTATTACAAAATCCATTATAATATGATCCCACTTCTATTGAGGTATTTCTAACGGTTGTAGTAAACTACTATCCTTTTTCATAACTTTCCACCAAAACAATGGTTTCAAACTGTGGTACATCTTATTCCCACCAAAATGCAGTGTGTAACTTATGTCATGTTCTTTGGTCATTATTTCATTCCTCAGCTTTAAGTCACTAGATACACAGACTCTATTCTTATATCTTAACACAACTTTGACATCAATTTTAAAGTCAGGAACATCACATGTATTCAACTTTTCCTTGATTTCCTTCAATCTTTGGTCTTTGTCTTGTTGAAGCTTAATTCTTTTTGTCAACGTTGGTTATACTACTAATCTCATCAACTGTGCCTCAGTTTCATACCATTTAAATTCTATTTCCAACTTTTCAAATTCTTTGATCAATTCCCATTGAGTAGTGAGTAACGAGGACACTTATTTATAGTTTTTGCGACTCAATGCATCTGCTATGATATTAGCTTTACCAAGATGATAGTTTATGGTCAAATCATAATATTTGATTAGTTCTAACCAACATCTTTGTCTCAAGTTTAACTCTTTCTAAGTAAAGAAATATTTCAAACTTTTATGATCTATGTATATCTCACAATGTTAGCCATATAAATAATGTCTCCAAATTTTCAAAGCAAATACTGTAGCCACTAATTTTAAATCATGAGTTAGATAGTTTCTCTCATGAGGCCTTAGTTGTCTGGATGCATATATTACCACTTTCCTATCTTGCATCAACACACATCCCAATTCACTTTTAGAAACATCACTATATACACAGTAAGATTTACTTAGATTTGGTAAAATTAATATTGGTGTTGAGATCAAACGATCCTTCGATTCTTGGAACTTTGTTCACATTCATTAATCCATTTAAATTTAACATCATTTGCATTAGTTGAGTCATTGGCTTGGCGATTTTAGAAAAATCCTTTATACTAAAATCGCCTAAAATTGCTTAGAATATCCTACCATTCCAAGGAAACTTCTTGTTTCTGTTATAGTAGTTAGCTATTCCCATTCAGCTACTACTTTGACCTTTTCGAGAATAATTGAAATACTTTCGTTTGATGCAATATGTCCTACAAATGATATTTTATTCAACTGGAATTCACACTTACTCAACTTAGCATATAGTTAATGGTCTCTTAACTTTTGCAAGGCCAACCGTAAATGATCAGCATGATCCTCCTTAGTCTTAGAATAAATTAAAATATTATCAATGAATACTATAATAAATTTATCCAAGTAAGGTTGATATATCCGATTCATCAAATCTATAAACACGGCTGATGCATTTGTTAAACTGAAAGACATTACTAAAAATTCATAGTGTCTATATCTAGTTCAGAAAGTTGTCTTTAGTACATCCTCCGGCTTAATTTGTAATTGATAGTATCCGGATCTTAAATTAATTTGTGAAAATACAGTGGCACCATACAGTTGATCAAACAAGTCATCAATGTTGAGTAGTGAATATTTATTCTTAATAGTCACCTTATTATTTCTCGATAATCAATACACAACCTCATGGTTCCATCTTTCTTTTTCACGAATAACACCAACATTCCCTAAGGAGATACACTAGGTCGTACAAATCCTTTGTCTAATAGCTTCTAAAGTTGCTTATTTAACTCTTAAAGTTCTATTGGTGACATTTGGTATGGAGCTTTTAATATTGGTTCGGTTCCTAACACTAATTCTATAGAAAAATCTAACTCTTGTTATGGTGCTAATCTAGGTAATTCTTCCGAAAAGATATCAGAAAATTCACTCACCAATGGTATTTTTGATACTTTTGAGGTTTCATTCTTTTCCTTAATAGCAAATATCCAACAGAATTGCCATTCTTTAGTAATTTTATTCACTTCCTTGCTTGCTTCTATTACTGATACTCTTAGACTTCACTCACTCGTTTTTCCTTTAAATATAACCTTACCCTTATCTAAGATTATGTTTTTATTTTGGCAATCCACTTTGGCTTTTTGTTTGGACAACTAATTTATTCCTACAATGACATCATATCCCTTAATTGGTAATATTATTAGTTTCAACGAGAATTCTTGTCCTTGGATTTGCAATTATCCATTATCTACTATTTCTCGTGTTAACACTTGTTCTCTTATGAGCGTTCTTATTCTATATGTAGATTAACTTCACTCGTCTTAATTCCATTTCCCAAGGCAAACTCCTAACTACTAAATGAATGTGACGCTCCAATATTAAACAATGCATAAGCAGCTTGCCCTTTTACAAGTACATTTCCTGAAATAATTACTATTACTATAATTATCTACTTCTTAAGTATTACACTTAAGTCACGTGTTTTCACAGTCTTAAACACTATCTACATTTAGTTGAACTTCTTGAGATGGATTTTTAGGTGGTATTATAGGCGGTTCAAGCTTATGAAGCTATAATAATACTTCTATACCCTTAGTTTCATTTAGGAGGTATTTAGGAAACCAGTTGACTACACCAGGGAGATAATTTCTAAGGATATGGGGTATACCTGAGGGTACCTGATCAAAACCTAAGAGATAATCCTTACTTGTCTTCACTAAAACTAGAAATTACAGTATATGAATCCTCACAAATAATACTTCATTTTCCCAAAAGTACTTCTTCTCATAGGCAACTATAGTAGTATACTCATTATATGTAAACCTTAACTCATCTCTCATTATCTTCCAATCATCCTGCATACTAAAGGACATTCTACGCTTATAATTCTCTATAATCTCATCAATAGTATAAAACATTTTCCAGTCAGTCATATCTAGTAATAGATTCTGCATCCGAATCCTATACTCAATAGGAGTCTCATCTTCTTCTCTTTCAAAATTTCACGATGCATGTAATAAATCACTCTTACGAATCTGAAATAATAAATTAAAGTCAGTTTATAACTATATTTTACATATATACATATAATCTATACTTATACCTTATGAATCTAAGTCTTTTATATTCATTATCAACTTCACTCTCAGTGATTTTATTATCTACTCATTTTAGTTAGATGCTTTAAAGTTTAGTTCTTTTAGAACTATGCTCTCATATTAACTCAGAACAGTCACGCCTCAAACAAAATAAGTCATAATAGTCTTGCCATGTAAATCAACCTAAAATAAAAGCCAACCTCATAGTTGTTATCATAGATATTGTCTACATAAAGCGTGTACAACTTAACCAGCTTAAAGCATTTATTCTGATACTTTTAAATAATCAAACCTATGGTATAACTTTACAAAATACTTATTTTATATAACCTATTATCTCATAACAATAGTACTTACTAAATATCTCACATCTAGAGTTATAATTTACAATAAGAGTTTATAAAAAACCACGAGTGTTGTAGACTATTTACAATAAGTTAGAAAACTAGTAGGCATCATAGGAAATTCCTAATTAGTTTCCTCAAAATTAAAAAAAAAAGTCAAAAGTCCAGGTTCAATTGGTTCTTTGTTCCTTACTTTCTCGGTCAACAGTACACTAACTTGGAGGTGGCAGTATCGAAACATACTAATCTTCACTCAGTGTCTGCAAAAGAGTCTATTGTGATGTGAGCACAACTAGCTCAGTAAGTGGGATAGAGTCAAAAGAGTACTAGGCAATCACAAGTAAGGTTATTAATTATAATGAAATGTAATGTAATGTAATGAATCAAATGAAACATCACATAATGTTATCCAGTCCATTGTGAGGTTAAAGAAACTACATTCGCTCTAACCCAAATTGAGGAGTTCTATCCCCACTGAAATCAGACCAAACTCGAGCTTGTGCAATAGAGTTGTTATTGAATAATTTGGTTCTTAAAGAGTTTGAAGTGGTATGAGGAATCCTATATATATCTTGGTTTCAATCAGTTAGAGATTGCCGTAATTTATATGATATTTTTTCTCCTTATCTTATTGAAATCCTTAAGTATGAGGTTTCCAATTCACCTCAATTGCCTTTTGATTCATCATGCAAACTCTACATGATGCTGCCACAGTGATTTTTGAAGCTAAACCAAATTTCCCTCTTAGTTTTCGATGAGTTTAGCAATTTTTTTAGTGTATTTTAAGTATATTTTATTAATATTTAGTTATTTAGTAATATACAAATATATATATCATGTGTATATATCACGCGTAATATATAACTATACTCGTATAATTAAGTTTTTAACATATCTTTTATTTTTACAATATGTTTCTTATTTATTTACATGAATTCAATACATAATATATATAATTAAGTAACTTATGGTTAATTTACAAGTATAATTATTATTTATACTGGGTATACTCATAAAAATACAAATATATTCATATAGTAAATTATACTATATCATCTCATTTTATAGTTTAATTAACTTATCTTTAAGTTCTCGTCATATTTCGAACTCGATTTTAAGGGTTCCAAATAATTTGATACTATATTAAATAATCATACTTATAGAGGTAAAATTGAGATTTTTGGTTATTATTTTCAAAATCTAACTTCATTGTGTCACTTTGTCTAATTTTTTTATCTTACTCGTAAAGTTTAGACTCAATCGAATAACTTTCCCTAAAAGCCCTAAATCTAGATTCGATTATTCTAAAATTAATTTTAGGGGCTTATATCAATCCCTTATATTTTTATAATGGAACCTACTTCCAGAGCTTATTGATTGTCCTCATTTGCTATATGAGCTTATATTTCATTGACTCTATTTCTTACTTATAGATTCAAAATTCCAAGTCAACCATGTTGTTTCTTCTATTTCAGCTTATCCTAATTTATCTAATGATATTTTTTTTTATATACAAATTATGTACCCCATAGGAAATCATGGGAAATCTTCTCTAATTTGCTCTATTATTTTATTTACCAAAATTGCTACTTGTAGATAATAGTTAGCAACTTAGATTTCCAAACCAATGAGTTTAGCTCTAATTTTTTCCACGAGGAAATTCATATTTGTAACTTTTAAGCTTCCTATTGTTGAAATTGGAAAACCTACATAAGTTCCAAAAACTAAAGAAACTTTAATTCCTAAAAATCCATAAAATTATGCTTCAATTGATCATTAGGTCGATTGAAAATAGAATTGTTGATTTTTGTAAATTAATCTTCTAATTGGACCAACATTAAAATTTCTCCATAACATCCATCACAAATTGAGCATTCCTAGTACCTGTCTCTCCCATTAACATAAGATCATTTGTAAAGAACAAATGAGAGAGCTATATTGATGTGCCTCTTAGTCGATTAGGTTTCTAGCTACCTAGATCAACTTGATATTGAATCAATCCACTCGAAAACTCCATAATAAGCATAAATAGATAAGCAGACAAAGAATCCCCTTATCTAATACCTCAGCTTAAGTCAAATTTAGGTAACATTCTACCATTGAAAATGATAGAGAAATTTACTATGAGATACATGAGCTAATGAGTTCTACTAACTAGTTAGGGAACTAAAGGAGTTATTGGATATGGTAGATAAAACTCTATTCAGTTCGATCATAAGCTATATGTAAATTTAATTTCACAATCATCTACCATTTACTGCCTTTTTATCTAATTGTAAGAGTGGAATTTTTCTAACATGAGGATCGCATTATCTACAACACTTTGTCCAGTAATAAAACTCGCTTGAGTGGGCCTAATTAAACCTTTCAAATAAGGTCCTAACCTATGCATTAGAATTTTTTTATATAACTTTATATATTGTTGTACATAGGTTGATTAGCCTAAAATCCTTAAGTTTATTTGCTCTCTCAAACTATGGGATTTATACAATAAGAGTCTTAATTAACTTTTTTGGAATGGATATTTGGTGAAAATTTCTTAGACTAAATCAATCATAATTTGCCTAACCATCTCCCAACACTTAACATAAAAAAATGGCATGAAGCCCATCATCACCAAAGGTTTTTCTAGGTCCTAAACTCTTGACTATAAACTTTATTTCTATTGCACTAACATACTTGGTTAGATTTTCTATCATCTTAGGCAATGGAGTGCTACCATAGGAAGGCTAATCGTGTAAATAAAAGGGTGAGTTATCATGTTGAGTCGAATATAACTTAGAGAAGAATTTACTAATCAGCATGGTCAAAGACTCATGCCTTTGTATCTAATCACCATAGCGTTCACTCCTAATGAACTAGTTAGATTTGGATTTGAGTGCCCACAACTTATGCTATTTATGTAGGAGTTTATTTAATTCCTGCCTAAGAAAAACATCACATTCAAAAGACATTGAGTGGGCTGCTTGCTTATCTGAGATTTGATCCAATCCAATTGTTTTTGGATTGCTTTTTATGCTTTTGGATGATTCCAAAAACTTTTATATTCCAATCTCACTAGTATATTAAACTGCAGACATGACCATACATTTTTAATAAAAGATTAGAAATGCGAATGATGTATTTCTTGAAATCAAAAAGGTTGATCATGAACTAATCCATAATAGCCTTTAGGTTGAGTGGTTAATATAAGAGGAAAATGTTATGACCTTACATGGTTTAGCTAAACTAATTATCTATATTAAGTGCAAGAAGAGGGCGGTTTAGTTTCTTTTCCTTTTGCCCTAATTGTACTTTTATAATGTTAATATTTCATATCATCTATCGTCCACAATTTTATGATAGTCTTATTTTATAATTGTTATAAATGTTCATTACCTTAATTTAATATTTACATAAAAATGATATTTACATACTTTTTGTATCTACTTTTCTATCCTGACCTTTTTAAAATGAGGAATACTATTGATACTAATCGTTCAATACTTTCTCTTTATTTCTAATTTCCATTTCTCAACTATTTCTGTTGCCCTTGTTGCTTGCTTTAATAGAACTAATAGATGGCACATGCATGATGCGTAAATAAATATAAAAGATCTAGACTATTTAATAATATATATATATATATATATATATATATATATATTACCAACTATGTTATAACTACTTAATAATATTTAAGAAATAAAGAAACAACTAAATATAAAACTAATGATAACATTTTAAAAACTAAGTCATATATTTGGGTGGAAAATGTAAATATAAATAAAAAAGTACTTTGGGACTTCAATGTCCATAGGACTATCGTTATTACTGTTTATTGAGCACCTTATACAAGTCAAATTTTATTAACTACACATTATTGTGTAATAATAATTATATTTTTATATAATCAAACTACATAGTATGCATTAATACACAATAATAATCCTATATATATTGTGAATTGATAATAAACATACATTCATATAGAGTAATTATTACATTCAATTAATGTTCTCAAAAAAGGGTAAGGGACACCGTTTCATTTTCAAACTCACACAAATTCAGTAGCTAAACTTACTTAGAACACAAATAAAACTCAAATAACACTCTAAATTGGATCTTTCCTTCTCTTAATCATCTTACTAAATCTTGCCTTCCTCTTCCAAGGTGTTCCACCGGAGACATCCATCACCTCATCAATTGGTAATTCTCACTTGTTGTTTCATGATTGGATTCTCTAATTCCTTTTTCTGCCTCAATCCCATGTTCAATCCTTCTTAATCTCTTTACTATCTTGGATCATGTTCGTTACTTCAATTGCATTATGGGAGACCCTCGATTTGTAAACATCAAATAAATTTAGAAGGAACATTAATGAATATTAAAGCCATAGACGAAAACACCGGAAAGGTTTGAAATCTTAATATAGTAAACTTTGTTAATTTTTGGAGAAATTGCAAAAACCTCACATAAATTTTGACTTAAATACGGATTAACCTCTAAACTTTTAAATTGAGATTTTTTACCCTTTATACTTTCATAAATCGGTAAATAACCCTTTTAAACTTTAATTTTATTATGTAAATACTCCTTAAACTTTGATTGTGGTGCATAAATACCCCCAAATATCTCATAGTTTAGGGGAGTGTTTACATACTAAAATTAAAGTTTATGAGGTTTTTATATACTAAAATCAAAATTTAAGAATTATGGAGATTGTTTTGCTAATTTATTAAAATTTAGGAGGAGATAGGTAAAAACCTTACTTTGAAAGTTTAGAGGGAAAATTTAAATCTAAGTTAAAGTTTAGGGGGATTTTTTGTATTTTTCCGTTAATTTTTTTTTTCCATCAACTATTACACATACAATCTTAGAAAAAAGGAAAATTGAATTTGATCTATCTCATTTGGAAGATCAGTATTTATCTCACTGAATTATAACTATATTAGCGTTTTTGTTTCTTTAAATAAGAGTTTCAATTTGTATTCATTTTACCATTATGTATCTTGACATTTTATCTATAGGAGTACCATCACAATCCCCTATCGAGCTAGTGACAGTTTTTCAAGAGTAAGTTACAACACAACTTTTGAAAATTCTTATTTTATTACTGAATTATCATTTCAATGGTTAGCCAAAATGAAAAAAAAAAAGGAAAAATCTTTTCTTTTTCAACATTGGTTCCTTTTTCTCCTTAATAAACTTTTCAACTTTGTGTGGCGATTTTATTTTCGTTTTACTGTCAAGAAATCTTGATATTTTATTTCTTAGATTACCAACACAATCTCTCTAACAGCGGGTAAAATTATCTCGGTATAAGTTAGAATACAACTTGTTATTAAAAGTATATGTATAATTCAAAATTTGATGTTCTGATTTTTTTTTTAAATAAGTAATCTTTTCGTTTTGAATATTAGTTTATTCTTCCCCTTAATAAACTTTTCAATTTTTTTGGTATTGTATTAGGAAATTTAAAAGGCTAATTCACTTCAAGAAGCATAATTCGTATAGGCAAAACGAATCACTGTGTACGATAGTTTTACAGACAGTCTTTTCCGAATTCCATTTAATTTCACCATTCCCAAAACTTACTTCAACAATCATTGGTGGTTGTAGTGTCCACAAGCTTAAATCATACCGATCATTTGATATAACAATATTATAAAATTAATTTTCCTTTTTTTTTTTTAATTTGAAATTGTACTTTCATTTGCAATACAAAAGTATAGGTGGCACATCACCTAAAATATTGTAACCATGTATTTTCACTAATGCTGCGGTTTTTCTTTTCAATGATATTTTGTATTTTAGAAGGAAATTTCGGAAAACCTGCCCCATGTATTCATACCCTCATGAAAACTGGTTTTCCAAAATCAACATATCCGAATACACGTAGTAGATGGAAGTTATTAAGGAAAGTTAGAGGATATTTTAGTAATTTGATTAATATATTATTTTTTGAAAGCACTTAAGATACTAATATAGTGGTTACATAAAACTCTTAGGGCTTAAGTGATATGAAAGAAGTTGGAGGAAATTTATAGTTTTCTTCTTTTATTTTGTTGAATCTCCAAACCATTTATGTATTTTTTAAGGGAGAATTTTAATGGAAAGTATTAACGTTTGAGAATAAATTTAAATAATTTATTAATATTTTGAAAAGTTTAACTAAAAAATCAATATTTTATAAACTGGTTCAAATAATTTTATAAATTAATTATTACGAATTGTTTATTTAAACCATTTTATGAAACGTTCATTATTTATTAAATTTTTTGAAATATTGATATCTTATTTAAAGATTTTAAAATATTGATATTTTAGTTAAATTAATTCTAAATGTACATCTCTTCTATTGTAATTCTTCTTCTTTTTTTGTTAATACCGATCGATTTAATTTTTATACATAGAATATGGATGTACCAGCTTGTAGTATGTTTTCATATTTCAACATTGATTACACAACATCTTATGCTTTGGTAAGATTTTGACAACATTCCTTAATTTAGCCCGTGTAATATTTTAAATACTACAAGTCCATTTCAAATTAAATTGGGTCTAGACGGCTTTACATGCTACACTACACTAGTACTGGAAAAGGGGTGACAGGGAGCTGACAAGATAATAGAGGCATGAGATGAGATATTTAATAAGGTGGGTTTTCGTTTTCACTTTAACTCTTACTGTTCAAGAGTTTCAGAAATTCGAAGTTGACAAGGAGTGATGATGGCACCTGGGCGCAGTCAGGTGACCACGTGATGGGCCCAGTCCAAGGCCCATAGAATCCGTCTCTTCTTCAAATAATTTTGGTCAGAAATCAGAACCGACACGGTCACGGATTCTGAAGCATCCTACCACTGTAAAAGACACCAGCCATCTCCAATACATCAACGGCTACTTCCTACACTCTTCGAAGCATGATACGTGTCATTCATCGCTCTGTTCTTTTTGGCGGGAGGTTATTCTACTGTATGTACCTTCTGCATTTCGGCTGTGAAAAATTTTATAAAAAAAATACAGCAAATTAACGAGTAATGTATAAATAATTATAAATCTTTTGACAAGTGATAATAAAAATAAGTATATTTTTAAAAATATTATTTATATTTTTATTTATTAAAATTTTATTAATACTTATATATTATTTAAATATTCACATGATGTACTATTATTATTAATTATTTTCTCATGGAAAATACATTGAGAGTAGAGATTTTATTCTCATTGTGGCTGAACTTATATATTCTTCATCCAAATTAATTAGTGATTACTCTTTAGTCTAACCGTTAAAATAATTATACTTTTAATAATTTAGATTTAATGAATATAAATTAAATATGAAATTAGAGATTATACCAATCTCAACAAAACATGGAAAAATAAAGGTTTAATATCAAATTTAGTACTTGAACTTTGCCTAAAGTTGTGATTTACTGCCTAAACTTAAAAATAATTAATTTACTATCAAATGAAACTATTCAAGGTTAATTATACTATACAAGTGCTTATATTGTACTCGTATGGCTATGTAGCTTTTATGTGGTTATACTTACACGGTACTATTTAATATTATTATAATCACATATTAATTATTATTAATAATTGAATGTTGACACGGTATCCACATGTGTACCTTAGTGGTATTTTTATACTTACATGGCATTATTTATTATTATTATGATTATATAATAATTATTAGTAATTCCATGTCGACCAAAAACAGCCTAGGGGATCTATCGTGCAAGCATTTTTTAGTGAGACGGTAGTGATTAGAGGTGGTTGGTGGTTTTAGTGTAATAGAGTGTGTAGAGTTCTTTTTATTTGAGGTATTACTTTAGATTTGCATAATTGATAGCGAAGAAATAAAGAGTTGAAAAATTGATTTTACACTTATTTATGAAAAAAAGGAATGATTCATTTATAAATGATGTCCAACATTGCTCATTTTATGAATCTTATTCCATCATATAAAGAAATACATAATAAGTATTAATTGTGCGAATCATGACAAAAGATAAAGCATGTTGATTGAATGAGTTTAATGTGTCTTGATAAGTCATCATATTTTATTTAAATATACATTGATAATATCATATAGATATCATGTGTAGGCCATATAAACACCACATCAATGTTGAATTAATAATAATAAATAATACTATATAGCTATAAAAGTGCCACCATAGTGTATATATGGATGCTGTGTCAGCATGAAATTATTAATAATAATTAATATGTGATTATAATGATATTAAATAGTGATATAGGTTGCATCATGCTACTTAGAAGTCACCTACCACGAAGGGCAGACAAATACCACGAGTACCTGCATAAACATCAGGTATTATAATTAGTATAATTAACTATAAATATTTCCGTTAGGTAGTGAATTGATTATGTTAAAGTATACGTGATAAATTGTAAATTTAGGTAAGATTAACCCGAAAATAAACATATCGGTCAACACGGGTAAAAACAATGGATAGGGACTAGGAAGAGCGTTAGGTCTACGTCTTCCAATCATTACGTTACATGTAAAATATGGGACCCGGAATTGAAAAAGAGCGTTAACGATTTGCATGAATTCTGATTGGTCACTTGTGGACAAAAGGATACAGTTCCACTGCAAAGTTGAATAAAGACATCTTTCGAAAACATTAAAAAAGTTAACTCACAACTTCATCCGAAAGGAAAAAAGAAAAAAAAAAAAAAAAAGCTGACAAACTTTTCTTTTGTCTAAGGCTGCATACGTTTTACGGAAAATTGGACGGTTGTGAATCCTCCTCGCCTATCAAAAAAATTAAAACGCACCATGAAAACACGGACCTCATTTGCCTCTCAAGTGAGTCAACCAGTAACCAACTTTTGGAACTTTGAAACGGCGTCGTGGGGTCAATACCACCGCATTACTGCTCAAACTCAGGGATGAATTGATGGGACAATATCAAACATTACATTAAATAATGAAATGGCAATGGACAACCTTAATTTAATGTACATGCAATACGTTTGTTAAAAAAAAATAAAATGATTTGGCTTTTTCACACTGGGGAAGGCAGTGAGGTTGGATCAGCTGAAGACGGAAAATCCGGTCCAACCCTGCATCCTTCCAGCATGAAAACGACATCAGCCATTGATGGTCTATCAATTGGATCAGGTGCTGTGCAAAGCAGTCCTACTTTGACCCCCAACAAGAATTCTTCCCACTCCGATGACTCCGGGTCTAGCTCAAGTAAACCGGGTTCGATTAGCTCGGAAATTTGACCTTTTTGTAATTGCTTCTTAACCCATTTCACAATGTCCTCATCTTGGTTGAACATAATCGGTTTCTTGCCCGTCAGGATCTCCAACAGTACAATTCCAAAGCTGTAAACATCCGATTCCTTTGTACTCTGCCCAGTGAGTGTTGCTTCGGGTGATACGTAACCTAAGGTGCCAACCGGGGTGGATGAGGAAGAGGCTTCAGCGGCTGTTGAAGTCACCAGTGTGTCGAGACCGAATTCGGACAAATGGGATTCAAAATCAGCATCAAAGAGAACATTTTGGGGCTTAACATCCCCGTGAACCAATGCGAGTGAATGCAAGAAAGCTAGTCCACGAGCAATGCCAAGCGCAATAAGGTGGCGCATAGGCCAGTTGAGCACATGACCATCACCACGGTGGGATGCCTCTTGTAGGAGAGTGGCTAAGTTTCCATTAGGCATGTAGTCATAGACAAGAAGCCTTGCATCCGGTGGTGCAGCATAATAGCCTCGTAAAACCGTCAAATTTCGATGCTTAACCTTGCCTAGTGACTCCGCTTCCTTACGGAACGTTCTTTCATTGATGGATCCGTTAGTTAGACGGCGTATTGCGAGCACCATCCCGTCTTGGAATGATGCTTTGAACACTAGCCCGTACCGTCCCCTGCTTAGAACATTCTCCTCATCGAATTGTCTTGTTGCCTCCAGTGTCTCTGCATATGTTATCTTATTATTGAACATTACTAGCTTTGGCTCTCCATTGTCTCCACTTCCACGGCCTCTTTGTGATCCTGAGCTCGTGCGAGGACTTCGCTTCTTTTCCCCAGCTGCTCCTCTAAGCTTCTTACGCCACTGGAGAAGGCTGTAAACATAACCGCAGCAGCACGACACCAGAAGGAGCGATCCACTTACAACCAGGCAGATCAATAAAATCAGCTTCCTCCTCTTTCTGCTTCTCACACGAGGACATTCCTTAGACAAAGGCTTGCCACATAGTTTCCCATTCATTGCAAATACAGAAGGATCACCAAATCGAGAACCTAGAGCTGTTGGGATCTCCCCTTCAAGGTTATTGTTTGAGAGGTTCAGGTACACTAAACCGGGTATATCAGAAAGGTTTGCAGGGATAGTGCCAGTCAAGTTGTTTGAAGAGAGATTTAAAACCCTCAAGTTCGATAACTTTGACAATGAATCCGGGATATGACCTGTAATATGATTCGAATCCAATATCAAAGTTGTCAAGGACGAGCATTTCGATAGCTCCTGTGGAATTTCGCCCGTTAAGTTATTATGACCCAGATCTATCCTCTTCAAGTGAGACAGGGATGAGAAATTACCCGGAATACCACCCGTCAAATGGTTCATACTCAGCTCAAGCACTTCAAGGTTTGTACATTTACCGAGCTCTTCTGGTATACTACCAGAAATATCATTTCCTGACATTGAAAGAGCCTTTAACGAGCGAAGGAATCCATAGGTAGATGGAACTACACCATTGAATGTATTGGAGCTAAGGTTCACAAACCGCAAAGAAACTAAACTGCTGAACCCTTCGGGAACATCTCCAGACAACATATTCTCTTCCAAGGCAACAAGTTGCAAGTTCGGCAACCCGAAAAGCTCGACTGGAAGCTCCCCTGAGATCTTTTGCCTGCTCAAATCCAAGGTTGTTAACAGCATCAAGCTCCCAATACTTCCCGGAATACTTCCAGAAAATCCACATCTACTCAAGTTCAAAATCAGCAAATTCCTTAAATCCCCAATGTTAGTAGGCAGTTTACCAAAGAATTTATTACCACTCAAGTTCAAAGTAGTCAAATTCCCAAGCTTCATTATCTCCGCCGGCATGACTCCACTTAAACCATTATTTGAAAGATCCAATGTTTCCAGCCCCGAAAGATTGCCAAAACTCCGAGGAATCGTCCCAGTGAAACGATTCCCTCCTACAGACACAACTTTTAAACTCTTCAACTCACTTAAAAACTCAGGAATCGGGCCTGAAAACTGGTTCCCCTCAAGATCAACGACATTTAGTAAACTACATTTCGTTATTTCACTTGGAATTACACCACTCAAAGTATTATTAGCCAATCTCAGCTCCACTAATTTCACTAAATTACCGATATCACTCGGTAAACCACCCGAAAACATGTTCCCCGAGAAATCGATCAATCGCAATGTGGAGATATTCGTGATCCAATTTGGAAATAAACCTCGAATGCCATTCTCTTTTAACTCTAATTCCTCCAAAGAACTAACACAGATAGCATTTTGCAGCTTACTAATGCTCGTAAAATTATTAAATCCTAACCTAACAATCCTTATTGAAGTCGAATTGACTGAAACACGATTGCAAAGTAAAGAGACCGGAATCGAACCAAAGAGCCGGTTCCGCGAGAGTGAAACGATTTGTACCTCCGGCATCAATCCAATAGTCTCCGGAACCAAACCTTCAAGAATATTACTCTCTGCACTAAGGTGTACAAGCGAAGAACTGTTCGCGATGGCTGATGGCAATGTACCGTACAGATTGTTCGAATCGAGCCAGAGATACCGAAGCTCCGTCAAACCTCCGAAACTCGCCGGAATTTGACCCGAGAATTCGTTGAACGAGAAGTTGATGAGCTGAACTTTCGATTTCACTGAGAAGTTCGCCGGAAGCTCCCCGGAAAACGAGTTAGACGACAAGTCGAGGATCCGCATGCTCGGGGAGATGTCTCCGGGGAGTTTCCCGGTGAGAAGGTTTTGCGCGACGTTGAGGACTTGTAGGTTCGTCAAGTTGAAGAGTCCGTGGGGGATGTTTCCAGCGAGTGAGTTGTCCTGCAAGTAAACGGCGCGTAGGAGAGCGCATTGAGAAAGAGAAGAAGGTATGGAGCCATTGAGGTTGTTAGAGTGGAGGCTCAGCTTGCGTAGTTGATGCAGCTGGCCGAGTGACTCGGTCAGTGAGCCAGTGAGCTGGAGACGAGGCAAGCGGAGTTCGTAAACTCGGTCAGAGTAACAGGAAACGCCGCGCCAGTCGCAGGGTGCGGAGGGAGTGGATTCATCCCAGCCGTCCAATGCACCACGTGGATCGTGGAGATTTTTTTTAAAGGAAATCAACGCTCGGATTTCATTTTGAGACTGCGGTGTGTTTGGATAAGCGAATGGCAGGGTGAGGAAGAGCAGGAGGGAGAGGGAAAAAATAGTAGCCGTTGGCATTGGTGTTGTGTCGATGCTTTTGGTTGTGTGGGAAAGAAAATAAGAAGGAAAGAGAGAGAAAATTGGAAAATGTGTGTGGGGTTTTTAAGATTTAGTTTTTAGTGGGTGTTTTTGGGGAGCGTTTGTTGGTGTTTGCAGAAGCATTGGGGAGAGAGAGTGTGTGAGAGAGGGGAAAGCCATTTCAGTAGGCGTTAGGGTCTGTCCGTCTGTCTGTAAGAGAGTGAGAGTGAGAGAGAGAGTGAGAGTGAGAGACGAGGAAAGAATCTCATATTTGCATGGGCAAACTTAGGCAATATTGTATCTAAAAATTTATGTTGAAATGAATTATGTATATATATATAATATATTACCAGACACCTGCTCGCATTTTATATAAAAAATAAAACAACTATATTTTATAATTTACTGCATATTAAATTATCGTAAATGGCAATATTCAATTTTCTTTTTCTTTTCTTTTCTTTTTATTTTTTATGCAAGTGTACAAGAGAGAGAAGAAAAGGAGGGAGTAGTTTTTTTTTTCTAAAATTATGTATTTGGCAATTATTTTTTGAATAATAAATTTAAAGTAAGTTTTGTGGATTAAAAAAAATAACCGATAGGATATGAATGGATGAAATAGTAATTGAAATAGATAATATGAGAATATGTGATACTGAATAATTATAGATAAAATTATAATATAAAACAATAAATACACATAGTTATTGAAGCGTTTTAACTTTAATAGTATCAACATATAGAAACAATTGAATATGTATCTATAAATTCATGCAACCTATATTTTTGTTGTTACTCTATTAGTTTAAATTATTTAATGTTTAGTATCCTTAATGACCATATATAGTTTATTTTGATGGTATGATGAACAGCTATGGTAACTCTAAGTAACACTTCCTTTCCATTTTGTTTATTGTTGATATCTGATTTTTGCCTTACTTGAGGCCTATCATACGAGGAAGCCCACTAAGAAACGTATAAGTAAACAATGAGCTTTTCCTTTATACTGCAACCTGCTTAATGAGCTACACAACGTCTCATTCGAGTAAACTAACTCAATCATTGAGCTCACATGCATTGACCACTTAGAGTTAACTTGGATCTTAGCTTATTCTCAATTGAGAAACTACCAATCCTTCATTTGACATCTTAACTCAACTTGTATCTTTAGTGCCTACTCTCTATTACAATCTATTAATAGTCATCTGACATTTATGGTATGACTAACACATTTCACAGTCTCTATTCATGTAGATGTCAAGCCTTTGAGGCTTGAGTTATAAATTTGGTTGCTAAGTCGATTATGGCCAACCGTCTTCAGATTTGCTCAATCTCCACCGCGAAGTATGTTACCTGCTAGAGATCAATACGAACGAACTCTAAGCCGCTATGTATCTAGGTGATACCTATAAAAGATATCAAGCACCACGAGGTAAGGGGGCTTAGCTTATTTTTCTCTTACTTCTCTCGACTCTTTAAGCCTCTATTTTTTCAGCTCGGTTTCAATACATATAGAGGACAAGCATTATCCCTTGGGTCCTTAGTGCTCACTCTCTCTTTCCCTTAGTCGTTTTTATTAGCTTAAGTGTTAGAGAGCTCTTGTGGGCATACCCATAAGGTTTTTTGCAGGGATCAAGAAGTAAAAGGTAAGATCTAAACCCATTCTATCCAAGCTCACACGAGCCTATTTATTCTTAGTTGATTCAATGTCAATCAACACTTATGGTTTGGTTAAAATTAGATTGATATGTACTTCTCATACATGTGTCTAAAATAAAAAAAAAAAAACTTAAACATAATTTATAATAAAAAATAAAAATTATCATAAAAGATAGAATCCTTTTTTCAATTTTATACTCGATTTATGAGAATTTAGTCTTTTTTTTTTTTTTTACTTCAAATGAATAACGTGTTATATAAGAAAAAATAAGAATCACTAGACTTATTCATCTATTGAAATCGACTTCAATTATTTGTAAGATAAAATGATTATTTTTAGTTTTAAGGGCACATGAAAAAGAATTTATGGATAAAAAAGTTAACTATAAGGTAAAGCAATAAAATTAGTACTTATGTCTTAATATTATAGATATGGATATTATGGACTGTTATTCTGTTGGCGTAAATATTCAAAACAATGTTAATTAATGCATTTTTTGGCTATTACAACTATTATAAGGGAAAGAGGATTCAAGTCTAATTGATCCCTTTTGTCAGACTAGTATTACTGTCAAGTGATTTGTGTTTTTAAGCAATCCTGGATGGAAAAAGAAACAAAAAGAAAGAAAGAAAAAATAGAAAAAGGAAAACGCATGGAATTGAATAGGGTTGATACACGCGTGTGAATTGTTGGATAGGAATTCATGAAATGTGAGCTGATAGAGTTATTTTTGTTTGTTGACGGTGTGGGGTTGGGCTACAAGGGAAGGATGAAAATGTGTGACGGCATTAAAGGTGTAAAGGGTGCTCTGCTGTCCTCTAATTACGTTTAATGTCGATTCAAAATGGGCGGCCTTTCTGTAATATTCCCGCGAGAAAATATGATGGAGACACGTTGGGGTCAACCACTCACGATTCAAGCCACATCTCTCTCTCTTTAATTAGCAAATGTTATTCTTGGAGGTTGATATGAGAATAAGTACAGATCAAAGGTTAAAAAGATAAAATTAATAATTAAAATATGATTCATATTTATTTATAAAATAAAAAAATTATCTATGTTCTTAAAATTTAAAAGTTAAGAATTTTTCATATTTTACTTTTTATTTTTCATTTATCTACATTTATTTTAAATTGATATATTTTTTTAGAAAATACAAAATAAAATAAAATATTCCAACTTAAAAAAATCAAGTTAAGTCATGTAAGAATCGAGTTGAACTTGCTGAGCTAGTTAGATCGAACTAGGATCGCTATCAATGAGGATCAAAGAGATAATTTAGACTAATTTTATGAATTGACCAAATTAAATAGAGTTAGATTAGATGGGTCATATCATATCTAATAACATTTTAATTATCCTTTTTTGAGAGCCTACTCTCCAAGTAATTAGTTTGGACTTGGATCCACATTTTATTTTTATTAAAGCATGGAACTTTAAAAGAATATTTAGGAAGTGAGAAATGAATCTATTATTAATAACCTTAATAGTGAGTTGGGAAACCTAATGGGACCTTAGAATACACTATTTTGATTACAAAATCAATAATTTGTCATAGAACAATATTTAAAAGATATATATATA
The DNA here is from genome assembly GCA_024138015.1 of Lumnitzera littorea. Classification (NCBI taxonomy): domain Eukaryota; kingdom Viridiplantae; phylum Streptophyta; class Magnoliopsida; order Myrtales; family Combretaceae; genus Lumnitzera; species Lumnitzera littorea. Next base: position 8,088,789 of record JAMXBB010000004.1, read on the forward strand.
TATATATACACGTTTGTGTTTATACTCATACTCACTAAATATACCTATAAACTAGTATATGTGTGTATATTTGGACGTACACTATTAAATATAGGCAACTTACTACTTATATTTTTAATAAAATAACCGAATACATTTGGATGTATTGAATTCAAATTCCACCGCCGGGAATCAGTATAAAAACAATCTTCGGCCTGCATTATAAGCATTTTGGGCAACCGGAAAAACAAGGAGATCAAATTAAAGAAAAATAAAAACTCGTTTAGAAAGAAAAGAAGAGAATATATTGAATTCTCGACCTAAAGGTGGAATAAGTAGGAAGTATCATCAAATGATAACCTGACATGGAGGTAGCTTGATGGCCAAAGCCTAGCACCAAGGGTATTCTAGTCAACCTATCTTTATCGGTCAACGATGGCAAAGCTTCGATGAAGTAAGTAATGTAATTTTTTTTAATTATGTTTATTTTACTAAAGATATTAAATGATGTCTAAAATTTATGAAACTTGGTTTCCCTCAGTAATTTTGCTTGCATATAGAATCTAAAAATCAAATCGGATTTTTAAAAATTGAAGTGTTTAAATGAGCTCTTTAAGAAATGTATCTAGAATAATGAATTTCATAGTAATTTTTATAAATAGTAAATGATGTTATTTTGAACTAACTTTTTTTGTTTAAAGTTTCATCATATGTTATATTTAATTTACTTAAAAAGAGTTTTTAACAAACTATACGTTTGAGATTTATTAAATTTAATTTGTTAAATCTACCCTTCTTTTCAAATAAAAGGAAATTGTGGGTTTTTAATTAAAATTCTTAATGAATTTGATTTGTAAAGACTTCTACAACTTAGTTATGATTTTAGAAATATTCAATTGTGATCTTATAAGTTAATTTGAGTATTTATCTAATTTAAGCTAATTTCTAGTAAAATCGGGTCTAAAATCAATATTTTGGAAAATTAATGTAACTAGTAGATTTAAGCTTGGTGATTAAAAGACCTTAAGCTCTATATTTTTATGAGTTTACATTACTTTTTGGGGAATTAATTGGATATATGTACTAATTATTATGTAATTTCCTATTACTTACCTATATAGTGGTTTATATGATAAATTGGCATATTACACTAATAATATTATTGAGAGAATTACAATGGAAGAGACCAACGTTTGGGGGTAAATTCGAATAAAAGATCAATGTTTCAAAAAGTTTAAATAAGTAATAAATATTTCAATAGATTTAAATAAGGGATTAACGGTTTACAAAGTAGTTCAAATAATTTTATAAATTAGTTATTACGAATCTTTTATTTAAACTATTTTATGAAACATTAATCTCCTATTTGAAAATTTTAAAAACGTTGATTTCCTATTTGAACTTACTCCAAAATGTTAATCTCTTCTGTTGTAATTTTTCTCTTTATTATTGTTAGATAAGTGGTAGACAACTTAGATCTTTTACCATCTTAACTTAAAGTAGGTGAGGAAGTGAAAATTTTATAGTTTAAATGGAATTTTGGCTAAATTAGAGGATATATTAAAGTCATTAGATGAACTTTAAATAACATGGACTGAAAGACTAAATCGGAGGATATGGTTGAGATTTTAACTAGTATAGACTCATAGTGTATACCAAAGGATACTGTTTAAGAAAATTACAGTTGATCTAATTTAAAGGGTAATTTAGAAGATAAGTTAAAGGGTAATTTAGAAGATAGGTTAAAGGGTAAGTCTTTATCTATGGCATCAAGACTCTCTAAGAATTCTTATAGATAGGAGGGTCAAATAAACATTCAAAAGGACATAGTCTCATCCACTGTAGCAACATCTGAGGGTTACTACCAAGTCTTGAGGAGACGTGTTAGTGACTGGAGGAGGATGGATATTAGCAAGTGCTGCATACAACTCATCTCCATAAAGTCTTGCACAAAGTGATACATTAGCATAATTGTCATTAGCCTTGTTTACTATTGAGTTATCTCTTAACAAATTTTGATAATAACAAAAAGGATTAAAATAGATCTAATAAGTATAATAAGTATGCAAGACAATCAAATTGAGAAAGAAAATGAAGTTTGTAAAATGCATGGTCAAAATGTAGGTCATAAAGTATATCAGTAAAAGAACAAAACTATTGTGACAAAGTTCAAAATGTTGATTAGAAAGTAGTCTTGAACGGATGTGATCAAATGCTTGAAAGATTGAGATTTTTTTTATCAAATTTAGATTAATTAAGTAGGAAAAATATTTAAAGAAGACCTACTTTTATCAAGTGTATTAGGGAAATGTATTCAATTCTGTTCTACTAAGTTGGTTCAAGTTTGTGGGGATTTTAAGAAGGATTTATATTTACTTGAATTTTTCCTTAGAGCATTCTAAAACAGGATTTGAAGAGTTGAATTGAATAATTATGAAAGATACTTAAACTGACATGGAAGCAAAGCTTCTAGAAATACTAAGCAAGCTTGTTTATATTTTTTAAAGGGATCAACAACTATATAGCAAGAAGATTAAAATTTGAAGTATAAGAAGGGTTAGGAGTAGATTGATATACATTGAACTTATTGATATAAAAGCGTAAATTCTTATGATATAATTGAATGATAGGTTTGCGTAATGTGAGATATATTAGGAAACTTAAATTCTAAGATTGGATAAGGGAGATTATTCCTTCAAGAATTTTTCTATGGTAATGTTGGCAATATAGTGTTATTGTAATACTGGCGAAGCTAACTCGATAAAGAAAGTTAGTAGGCTATCTTTTCTCTCTTCCTTTTCTGTTTAATTAATTATTTATAAAAGTTATTGATATGTTGTCTAATTAACATGTCAATCTATTTAATAGGATAGATGGTATATATTAGGTTTTATTAAATTAATAGCTTGGATAAGCTAACGTTAGAGGAATGCAATTTTGCTAGCGTTAACATAGAAACCTCTTTGTTTCAAATTCAAAAAGACTTGAGCGGTAGATTTTGACTAGATGAGGCTTGACATTTAAATTCTTAATTGTAGCATGATGGATAAGGATGAATTACTTTTTGTTTTTTTTTTAAATCTGATATGCTTTAATATTCAAAGTATCAGCTACGTCTATTATTATACAATTGGCATACATGCACAAATTTTAAGGGGATATTTTTTTATATCAATTCAAATATTAAATAGATATAAAGGTGTAGATCTTTTCTAAAGGAAGATATGGTTCCATATTTTTAGGATTCAAGTATAGCTTTATGACAAGGATGGTCTTGTTCACGTGGTTTATTCTTTTAGAAAAATTGAAGAGTGTTGAACTCAAATTTGGTTCAGCAAAATATGATCAAATTTATTTAAGTTTATCTAAATTACAAGATATTTGGTTTTCAAATTTCAAATCTCAATAGAATCTTAAAGCTTCTAGATTAGATTTTACAAAATACAATAGCTAAAAAGGAACAAGTTTTATGAGATAATATCAAAAGATAATAACAATTGTGCAAAAAATTTCAAATGTTCAAAATTTCTATTTTCTTGGGATTTGTCTTCAACAAAATATTAAGATAAGATTGAGTTCAAGTAAATCAAGGGAATTAGTCGTTTCTAGCCATTATTCTAAAGAAAAACACAATATAATTCAAGCTGCAAAAGGAGAAATAGAGACACAAATGCTTAGAACACAATACTTTGCTATCTTTTGTATATAAGTGTAGACTATTAGAAACTGTGCTAAACAAAATTTTCACTCAATTATTTTTTGTATTGGTGCAAACATTTTACAGAGATTCTTTCTATTGTAATTGGATGAGTGTGAGGTTATGGAGTTATTTGAAGGTCTGTGTTTAGCTTAAGAAGAAGCTAGTGAAATAGGATAAAGAGTGGTTATTTTCCTTGTAATGTCAAGTTTTCATTTTTTTATTATTGAAATATTGGACTATTGGAATGACACTGATAAGGAAAACCCAATCCCTAGCAATAGAGCTGGAAAAGAATAATAGGCACAAGGTTCAAACTTAATAAATCGCTGCTTGTTTTTCTTTCTCTCCTTTTTACTTTCTTGCACTTTATTTATGTTATTATTTTTGTGCCTAAAAGTTAAAAATTCGTTTAACAACTACTTATACACCATTCAAATTATTAAAAAAGGAATTTGTTTGAAAAATAAAAAAAAAGTTTTAATTTTTTACCAAAGATATCAATTTACCCCATTTCTTGATATTTTATACAAGATCTACACCTACCTCTAAGTCCGGTACATTGGTATTAGGAATGATTTCAATAGTCTCAAAAGAATCATTGAACTCCTCAGCATGGTCATCACAACCTTCACTTTCAGACTAAATCGGTGATTTCCCATAATCTACCATATCTTGGTCATTATCTTCCTCATTTGGAACCGTTATCAATGTAGTAGGATGGCTTGAGTGAAGCTCAAGGTTCGAAACAACAACACCCTCCTTACACCAACTAATGAAGGAGAGTTATCATCGACCTACAATAGTTAAAGAAACAAAGTTGGACAACGAAAAGCAATAACCTAGAAAATATATACATATACGATGTCAATAAGATGCAAGCAAGAATGTTACCTCCTAGACGAATGTAGGCCTAGTTTCTTTGTGGTCTTCTAATGCAGGTGACACATGTTTCCCCATATATTTAAAAGATGGCCTCACTACCTTGGCATCACTATGAGGATTTGACAGTTGAGATGTCTATTAAGCAACTCCTTAGACATTACCATATGAATTGGGTACAAGCCTTTGTAGCTTAGCTAGAATTCACAACAGTATATAGTTAGTGCATGAAGTGCATCACATACTGATGCAAAGGCATAAGCTTGGAGGACATTTAAGTAGTTCGACTAGTGTGTTAACTAACCTGTAGAGGCAACTTTGTAGCAATGTGTAGAAGAAAATAATAGCTATTGTACTCTTAGGAGAGTTTTTTCAGAAATAACTTAGTGAGAGTGATTAGTAACATGATTCAAAACTTATAGTAATGGTAATGATACAAGACATTCCTTAGTCAAAGCCAAAATGGCTTGTAACTTTATGCGGAGAGTATGAGATAACTCTTTACTCTAAGAAACACCTAGAGAAGTTTTTTAGTCAAGAAGGGAAGGTAAACTCCTAAGGGTAATCCTACCTCAAAACCACGAAGACTCTCGCGTCTTTCTACCAAGGTCGCCTCATGCTTTGAACCAAGATGATAAAAATTCACCGTTGTCTTCATATCTAGCAATTTGCTTTACATAAGGATGGAATGTGAAATTGCTCTTTACATCAATAAGCTATGAGTAATTGTTCAATTGCTCACTTAACCCAAGCCCCTGCTGTAATAAGAACAATGCTTGATTCATTGTTAATAGTAGGAGGAGAAAAATGCTTCCAAAACCACTCACAAAAGAGAAGCTAAAGAAATCCTAAGTTTATGTAGGATATGTTCACATAAAAGTTCTTTCAAGAGTATGGAAACCTTATGACACTAGTCCAAGCACTGATACAACCCAAGTAGAAGGAAGTTAGTGTAAAGCACTCACTTTGGGCAATGCGTATGGCTGAAGTGAAGAGTAGTGGGCTCATGCAATCTTCAAGACCATTAAGAAACACGAACAAGGAGACCAAACATGTTTATGAAAGCTATAAGTTTGTACTTGCACAAATAAGATAAGAGACATGAGTTGAAAGTACCATAGATAGATATGAAGATACTTAGTCTTGCTCAAAGCTTGTACCTAAGATTCGTGGCTTATCTTTCCTATGCTCCTCAAAAGAGTATGCAAGCCAAGCATGACTTTCTCTTTCTATCATGAGTAACTTTAAAAGCATCTTATAAAGACATTTCAAAGCTGTGCTCTGTATAGAAAATTGAAGTTGTTGCAATAGTGGTTTGATTAATGCAATGTTAGAGTATAACCACATCTTCCAAAGTCTAAGTGATCTTTGATCATGAAGTAATAAATGTATAGGTTTAAATACTCCATCGAGAGATGACAACACGCCACACTTCTATTGCACTCATTTGTGGGAATTACAGTGAAGCGAAAGTGATAATAGCATGAAGCGCCCTAGCTTTCTTCAAAATGGTGGCATATTCTAGTTTCTTGGTGATCTACCCGATAGGTCCATCCTAGTGGTGGTTGCTTAAGAAAGGCAAAATGGGTATTAAAAAGAGATAACTCCTTCCTCTCATTTCTAAACCACACCATTGAATCTGCATTAATGAAGTCCCTAAAATCGATGGAAGATTCTTGATCAATGAAGTGAAGTTTGCCATTAACATAGCGTGTTTTGAGGAGTTCACAACATTTAATCTTATCTTAAAATGTGTCATAAAAAATGGTCTCATCTAGCCAATTATCTCAAGGACATGGGATTGCTGGTAGACACCTATTTGAATGCATTAATAGATCTTTTCACTTCATTGCTTCCCTGTTCCGAGCATGGTTATCCCTTGACTCTTCTCCCATCAGTTCACAGTATTATTGGAAACAGTATTAATTATAAGATAGTGCCTACAAATTAAAAGAAAAAAAAAAATCGATTGAATTTCACAAGCTCAAGAATTTCAAGTTGACAAGTGCCAATGTACATGCATATTAAAGGGAACCAAACTAGAATAAACAAAGGGAACAGGTATTAAAAATTACAGTAATTGATAAAGTACGATAATAGTGCAATGAAGAAACACTGCAAGAGAAAAGATGTAATTATTTATAGCGCACGGATTACACATATAAAGAAAGGGCCCAAAAATAGCATAGGTGCATAATGTCATACAGCACTGTTCTAATTAGGTTCACGAGGAGCAATTCAATTCAAAGCAGGCAACTTCTATTTGAATTTATAGGCCTAACTCACTAACATATCGGAAAAGAAAAAGAAAACGGGTGTATTGTATTGTGTGTATATATATATATATATATATATATATATATTGTATTGTATTGTATTTTATTGTATTATATTATTCCGGTAAACATTGTTTTGAGAAGGTGTTTGATATTGTGAAGAAATGATTGGAACTGGACAGTCTCTGAACTTGTACGAAGCTGCTATGTCTAGTTTGATTACGTCAGTACAGGGTTTACGGCTGTGACCAGTATGTGTTATGTGTACGTGGAAGAACGGCATCCCGTGGTGGAACTATGCATATGTAGACTAGCCTGATAGAGAATTTGATTCGGTGTTATACCTCCCTAGTCTTATGTTAGTGTCAAATGCCGATAATGACTAAACTAATTTGTTGAGTTCCAGTTCATTATCAAATGATACACTAGGCAATGCATTCGATGGGAGCTTATACATATGTACAAAGGTTTGCTGCGTCCATATTTGCGATTGGAATTGGAAGGGGTTCGCTCAAGGGTATCAATATTTGCAAAGATTGAAAATTTTCATTCTTGGTGAGTAAGAAGCTATGTCAATACATTAGGATAAGATTGGCGGGATTGTTCATATGATTATAAAAGTTAATATAATTAAATATTTAATGGTCCTATCATAAGTAGACCGATTTCGAAAAAAATGAAAGGTCTTATAAAATTTTTCATAAAAAGGAGGTAAGAACAAAGAAGTAAATATAATATTGCATGTAGAAAATGGATGAGATTTAAATATATATATATATATATATTATTCATGGACAGCTAAAAATATTATCGTAAACCTATGCGGCTTGATAAGTATCGAAATTATTCAGTACTTCTCTGAAAGAATATCATAATTTGAGCCATTAATTCATTCTAAGTAAAGCTAAGTAAGTAATTCTACTATATAGAATATCTAGCGGACCTTATTCTACAAAGCAGATTTTAAGTGGGTAAAAAGGGTCAAAGATAGATTTCGAGTATCAATTTTCTAGAAATTACTCTCATACAATAGGATTATGGTGTAGGTATGATATCAAAATACCTTGTACCAATATTGAACCATGTAGTTTAAAGTATATGGGGTATATATTTTAGGATTGTACCCACTTTTTAATAATAATCGAAGAATGCTAATAAATAAAATTAATATTATTATATTTAACCTTAAAGAAAATAACAACAAAATTCTAGCTTATAATCAACCTTAAGACCTAAGCTTTTGTGGCTACCATCTTAATCCTTTTTTTTCTTCTTCTTTTTGGTAAAACCTTATCTCTTCTTTTACAGTCATATTTTTATGTTACTTTTTTTCCTTTTTTACTAACCTTACTCTAGTAAGGTATTAAAAACATCCTAGTTTTTAATTTATCGTCTGGTATATTTTATTAGAGTTACCTAGCATATGGTTTTTATGGTTTGTGTATAACAAATTTATAATTTGATGAAAAAGATTTATTTTAATGATTTGAAAAAAAAAATTAAAAAATTAGCATGACCTGATGAATGGTTGAATGTTCTTAATTACAGAAATATTCTCTATTTTATTTACTAAAGTTTTATATTGATATGATTAAATATGTTATAAATAGAAAAATCATTCAAATTATTATTGTTTAGTCCATTAGTGTAGTTATAGGGTTGATATTGTTTGTGTTTGCACAAATTTTGAAAAAAGATAACATAATACTAAAAAAAATAAAATTTTTATAAATTACCCTATATATTATAAAATTTACAAGATATAGAAGTACATGATATAAGATAATTCTAATATATTACAAAATTGGTTTCTAATATAAAAATTTTAAAACATATACATATATAAATAATATATCATATCTTATCTGTCTTATATTTATCCACGTCTAATTAAAATTTCACTTTGTATCCTTCAAGCTTTTCAAGTCTAATGTCCCAATGAGTGACGTAATTCCCCATGCTACCTCGTACGAATGACCCCTTAATCGGAGAAACAGGGCGTTGTACGTCACCTAGACATGAATCAATTCTCTAACTTGTAGGTTTAATATCTGTGGCTTCACAAACGGACGAATCCACCAGATAAGCATCGCATTTATTCATTTTATCAAGCTCTCATGTATTTCGACCCAAGAAGTAGGAAAGTCCATCTGTATTTCATGAATATTACACTCTACATGCAACGCTTTCATAATAAACATATGTTTGAATACTGAGACCACCAAAGCTAAAAGTGACTTCACAATAGTCTTCCCACATGACTTACGCTGTATTACATCATAACTTGTTTATTAATTGCCTTATCAAAACACCACCTACCAGCAAAAACTCCCGTCCAGCTAACTCACCAGACTCGATTTTGTCGGATTTGGCTATCGTTAAGAGTCGCTATCAGCTCTTTGAAATGTCACTGTTTGCTTTCCTTCGGTATTGCCTGCACATAATGGAAAAAAAAAAAATGATGTGTTATTATGATAATTGTTATTGTATTTACGATGTACAATTACTGTACATATACATAATGTTAAGCTATTCTAGGAAAGTTACAGAGTTACATGGAAATGACAAAAGTGTCCCTAATTATAAAATCTGTACAATAATATCACCAACCATTAAATCTGACAAAGCAACATATATTGGAAATTGAACACAAATAACTTAATAAATACTTACAATCCATTAAATCTGACAAAGCAACAGGTATTAGAAATTGAACACAAATAACTTAATAAGTGCTTGAATGTACTTAGAATGCAGGAGCCGAATAAACAAGATAGAAAAATATGACAAATATGTAATGGAGACAGAGATTATGACCAGAAAACTAGCAGAAAGCTGCAAAATGGGACAGGTATACAGTCAGATTAACAAGACCACAGTTACTTAGCAGCAAGAATAAGCTACATGGCAAGTAAAAAGCAAAAAGAAACTGACTACAGGAGCGAACCAAGCTGGAGGAACTTGCTCTACAGCACACCACACTATTCAGATGGTTAATTTAGATTTTATTTAAGATGCTACTAATGATTTTACTTTATATTCGTCATTTTCTTTAAAGTTTCGTGGCAGTCCTCCTTTTCCTTGTAGTCCAATATGGTGTTAGTCTTTATAAGATCGAAGTAGTGATTTCTTATTATTGAGCTAAAAGTTTTACTTCTACACGCTATAATAATAAAATGTGCTTATTTTTGTAACTTGGAAAGACCGATGTGGCTCTCGAGACTTGAAATAAGTCTTTCAATTTACTGTGTTATTATATATTAATTAGGAGAACATATATGTATATAAGTACGGTAGTTAAAATCCATTTTCTATTTCTTTCTCTTTTTTTACTAAAAAAAAAAATCCATTTTCAGCAAACTGTTTGCATTTTTTTTTTTGACGTTTTAATTTTATGCAGCCCGTCCTAAGGCTTGTAATAAGGTTTTTCTTAGGTAATAGGTCTTGCGTAAAAATTTTGTAACTCATTTTATAATCCATTAATATTTTTCCTTAGTTTCCACATACCGATTTTAAAGTTCAAGCTTAAAACTTTTTGTAGCCTCTGCAGTGGTATAAATGTGTACATTTATAAATGATACATTATCGATCTATAAATAACAACATTTCATATTGGAGTTTCGATAATAAAAAATGCGGAGTTTCCTTATTAGATAATAATATTAATAATATTACTATTTTTCTTAGGAGTATTCATTAAATTTTTCGGGGTTTTTATTAGTTTCGGGTTATAATATAATTACACGTTCATTTAGATGAAGCTAAAAGATAACATTTTTGGATCATATAGATACTGATAATGAAAGATTCGATATTAGAAAAATAGCAAGAATCGTGATTACCCGAATGATTACATATACACATGTCCAAAAAGGGAAAATCTATGGAAAACAAAACAATTTTCTAAAGAAAAGTTGACATATACTGAATATGGCTCTTCCCTTTCTTAGCATACACATACTAATTTATTAATGCCCTCCTCTTTTGGGTCGTACAAGATAAGTTGATAAGATGCATGCACTTATGCATCTCCTGGAATTACGACCTATCCATGTTCATTTTTTGGGTCAATACAGCCTGTTGATTCATTACGTATCATCCATCAAACACTAGTAGCGAGATGCAAACTAAAAAAGGATAGAGATAAAAAGAATAAGCCATTATAAGGAAAACGAATTGACCCCAAAATATTTTTACAGCTAAGTACCATACAATTTTGGCATAAATTGTACCGTCTGTTAGTTCTGCTCAAGATGAGCTTCTGCTTATTATATATAATCGAACATTTGCAGCAATGGATTACAAGCATAACTCTTAATATACCTGGAAAAATGATCATGGATTCTTCAATGAATCATATCCTTATATTTTTATTCTTTATGTCTTCAGTTGCAGCAGCGAGAAATAAGTTACACTCTCTCGATTTCCCTAGCGGCACGATCAAGTTGTCTTCGGTTAGTGGTGATACGAATATTTGCCATTCCATGGTGGAAACACAAGGCTATATTTTGCGAAGAACATACAGTATGCCTAATAACTGAATTGAACTCTTTTTAGCTTCTAAATCAAATCATCTTTCTAAGTTAAGATTTTGATGGAATCTAGGTGACAACAAAGGATGGTTATATTCTTGGGCCTCAAAGGATCCCAGTTGGACGATCGGGTCAGCTCAGTAGCAAGACGCTAGTACTTCTTCAACACGGTGTCCTGGTGGTGAGGGTAGTTTAATCCAATGTCTATAAAAACAAAGGAATGTTAGTGTGTGGTTTATAAATTTGACTTTAAATGTATTTTCTTAATGTGGGGGGATCAGGATGCAGGAACATGGATACTGAACTCCCCGAATGAGTCATTAGCATTCATTTTGGCAGACAATGGATATGATGTTCGGCTTGCCAACTCCCGGGAAACAAAATCCAGCTTTCGACATACTTCCCTAACACCAAACGATCCGGTATGTTTCGGTGCTCCTACTTCATTCCTTTCTTCTCGTGATGAGTCCTTGTTTGTTTAATCGGTGAGTGCAGTAAATCAGAATTGGCTAATCATAGTTCCATTTCATATACAATGACTGTTTGATTTTAAGTTTCCTATGATCCATTAATAAAATGAAGGTGTTTTCATGATTTGATAACCACTTCAAGAATAAAAATTAAATGGGTATCATGCGCCAATGTATACATCATCTTGGATAATTGGTTTCGGTTTCAGGGGACATTGATTGCATTAGCTGCCTTTTCAGCATTTTTACTAAGCCCAATCGCATATTTGAAACAGATGCCCTCACCACTTGCAAGAAGTGCAGCTAAGATCTTCTCAGCCAAGGTAAATGAGATTCGAAAATCTTCCCTTTCAATCTTAAAATTGCACTAGAAGGAAACCTAATTAGACCTTTTCTTCTTTTTTCCGTTCTTGTGGACTAGGACTTGTCTTTGCTGGGACCGCGTGAATTTCCTCCTAAAGGGTGAGAGAAAACTCGTCCTTTTTTAATCTCTTAGAAGACATACTTCCATAAACAGGCACAATATAACTTGATAAGGACCTATAAGAGAATTTTTTTTACCATTTCCGCCATTAATTTTATAATATTAAATTAAAAAACTAAGTGTAATGGAAGGTGGTTTTTCTTCTTCCTTTTTTTTTTTTTTTTTTCCCTTCATTTGGCATCTTAACAATGGCCCTCAAATTCTTTGTTGCATTTCCATTATGATAAGCATGAGATATGGGTTTTTTCAACATGATCTTAGTGCAACGCTAGTAACAAAATTCTCTCTTGTAATGCAGCGGAGCAAGGACCAAATTTCTCCAAGTTATCTGCGACCAATCACACATAAATTGCTTGGACTTAATGTCTACTTTCACAGGTAATGTATTTCAACTTTCAGTGTCTACCCTGCAAGTTATAAAATCTTACATTCCATTGATCTTATCAATACCTTTTTCAATCGTAGGCCCGAATTGTTGTGTAAATTCTACTACCGTTCATACTCTCCTCGATCATGAACCCCAACCAACATCAACAGAGAACATGATCCAACTAGCTCAAAGTAAGTCTCTGAGAATACTAAACGCATCTTTTGTCATTTTCATTTTCATATTAAAGCAGCAAATTAAAAGCGAAAGTCTTTAGAGAACCAAGCAAACTCTTACCTATATTTTCTCATAATCTCCCTGTGAGCAGTGATTAGATCGGGAACCATAGCGAGGTATGACTATGGCAATGAAGTTGAAAACACGAACCACTACGGACAACCTACTCGACCGGTGTACGATACGACAAGCATTCCGAAAGAGCTTCCTCTTTATCTAATCTATGGAGGGAAGGACTTCCTCTCTGATGTTAAGGATGTCCAAGTCCTGTTGAATTGCCTGAAAGATCATGATGGTGACAAGTTGTTGGTGCAATATGTGGAAGACTATGCTCGTGCTGATTTCGTGTTTGGCGTTAATGCGCATCAAATCATCTTTGATCCAGTAATGGCTTTTCTCCGACTTCACTAGATGCTAGAATATATACATATTAGTGAAACCAACTAGCAGTGATGGCGTTGGATGGTCCCTCTCTTCTTCACTCTCCACTTTCTCGGAAACACAAAAATAATACGAAGAAATTCAAGGCGCCGACTGCCCTTGCTGGGTGCGTACAAATACGATCAGCTTTTCCTTCCTTTTCTCTTTTTTCCTTTTTCTTCATTTCTAAAAGCCTACTGGCTTCTACCTACCATTTTCAACATTTCCGTCTCTAGATTCGAAGCACATTAAGACTTTCAACGCATCATTAATTGGAGAATCTTGACGCCTGTGCCAGCAAGGAGATAGAAGTAGTTGGCTTTTCTGATGACCTTGGAAAGCTTCTGCATGCAAGAGTCTTTGTTTTTCTTTTTCCTTTTTGTAATTTAATTTTCTACCTCCAGTAAATATTTTCTACGGTCAGAGCATCCGAGATCAATCTCATAGTAAAACCGATGTTTTCTAGGTCAATAGTATCAATTTCTAGTGTAAGAAATATGATCTTGTTGGTCTAATTATCGATCCCTATCTTTTTAGTTTAATTTTTTTTTAGATGTCTTACACTTGTTTTGCTCTATCAAAAAATGAAGTTGCTTGCTCCTGGAAAAAGAAAAAAAAAGAAAAAAGAAAAAAGAAAAAAGAAAAAAAGTGATCACGTTGTATCTTTAGATAAATTTACTTTTCTTCGTTTTTTTCTTGTTTCTATTTAGATACCATGTGTATCAAATTTAGTGGAATATGTTATTATTCCACGTTGCATAAGTTTGTCTAGGTAGTAGATTTGCAAAGCCATAAGCACATATATAGCAAGACTTAATGATTATTTAATGATTTTATCACTCTTGGCAATTACTTTTATCCACTGTCTAATAGAGGTAACCTCAATGATTATTCGTTTTCAAAATTGTAGTCCGAAATTTTGCATGCACTTATGAGGTAAATTACGTTTACCACAATCCTTAATCAAACTATTACAAATAAATAAAGGAACCTTAAGCGAAATGGTTGATCATTCAAATATAGAATAAATGTAAATCAGAAATATGGAAGTGATGCTTTAACTTAAGGATTATTTATTAGTCTTTTTAGAAGATAAGAGTGTTTTATGAATTCAATAGTCATCATCATTTATGTGTAAATAATAATCCTTTCATCTTATATATATTAAAATAATTTATTTGTTATAATTATCGCTTTTATCTTTAAATCTCTTTATGTAGTCTTATTGAGGTTATTGGAAAAACAAAAGTAGTACCACTATTGTAAAACTAAATTACATACCTAAAACAATGACTATCTAATACCATAATTGGAACACGTTCAATCCGAGTACAGTTTAGGCAAAGAAGTGTCAACTGCTTATTCTGTTTAGTCTCTTGTGGTTTCTACAATATACCATAGTGGACGGTTCTCAGATTCCTCATTGCGAATACATTTTCGTCCGTCTTCTCTTTAAATATATTCCATCAAGTTTGTGTAGGCAAAAAAAAAAAAAAAAAAAAATGTATAAGATTCATAAAAAATTCTCCATTGGTAACGACATTTGATCATATTAAATTAAAAATAATTTTGGATAATTTGAAGTATTGCAACGCATGTGCATAAAAGACTTTAAATCCAACTATCTTCCAAATGTATTATAAATATTATTCCGCTTCTTCCATAGCTATATAGATAAATAGCCATCTAGAAAAGAAGATTTTTTTTTTTTATTTTTTCCTTTAGAAGGGAAACTGAATAAAAAAATCGGTTCATAAAATCTACTAAGGTAATAATTTTGGTAAAATACATTACTCAATTATAATTGAATATATTCAAATGGTGAGATAATTTAAAACCATAAAAATGCTTGAAGGCAGTTAAAATTTTCATATAATATACATGTTATTAATGAAAAAAAGATTGCAACTATATGATGAACCGGATAATCTTCAAAAATGCATGTTTGGTCTAATAAAATTAAATGCTCGAAAAAACAATAAAAACATTAATTGATTTGTAGTTTAAGAAGAAAAATATTTGCTAGACATTGTAGTTAAATTTGTTCTTTTTAGGATGCTGAAATCACAAGCTAATTATTCTTTTTAGGATTCTACTATAATTAATGAATTTGAAGTCTTTAGGGTTAGGATTCTATTGAAAACGATAAAACTCGGTGTTTTTTTTTAGAATTTCACCGGAAGAAGGATTAAAAGTTATAAAAATGAAAAAATTTTGAGAACCACCACTTCAAATATTTTTTGAAGAATGAATTACAAATATTTGATCCTAAATGGTTAGTACATAAGCATTCAAAAACTTAGTAGCCTTGATAATAAGGAAAAAAAAAATTACCTTGTTTCTTATATTGTAATATTATTATCTTTTTAAGTTTCTTACTTTATTAATAGTCAAATTTTCAATGAAAATAAAATGACCCCTTTTAATGGAAAATAGAGCTAAACAAGTAATTCTATCATATAAGGTATCTATCTAGATTTTACTCTACAAGATAAATTCTAAGTAGGTAAAAAGGATCACAGAGTAGTTTTCATATAGCGATTTCTTGGAACTTACTTCTATAGAATAGGGTGGTATAATGTTAATGTACCTTATACTCATATTAGGGCCTATACTCTAAAGTATATAGAGTATATATATTTCAAAGTTATACACACTTTATAATAATCATTAAATAATATCAATAAATAAATAATTAATATTATTATATTTTTTTAGCATTAAAGAAAATATAAAAAAAGCCTTAACCTATAATCAAACTTTAAGACCATACATTTTTATTTTTGTTGTCTTCTTCCTCTCTCTTCTTCTTCTTCTTCTTCTTTTTTTTTTTTTTTTTGTTTTTTTTTGATAAAATTTTCTCTCTTTTTTTAGTATCTCATTTTTATGCTACTTTTTTCCTCTTTTATTAATTCTAATCTAGTAAGGTATAAAAACATTTTAGTTTTTAATTTATTGTTCAATATATTTTATTAGAGTTACTCAACAGATGGTTTTTATATTGTGTATAATAATTTTATAATTTGATAAAATTTTTATTTTGATGATTTGAAAAGAAAAAGTAAAAAAATAATAATTTAGCATGTTCCAATGAAGAGTTAAATGTTTCCAATTATAGGAATATTCTCTATTTTATCCATCAAAATTTCATATTGATACAATTAAATGTATAGCAAATATAAGAACCATTCAAATTATTATTATTTAGTCCACTAGTATACTTATAGGTTTGATATTAACTGTATGTCTACACAAGATTTCGAAGGAAAATAAAGTAAAGAATAAAAAAAAAAAATTACAGGTTTCACAAATTTCCTTATATCTTATAAAATTTATAAAGCACATGGTATAGGTTGATTTTAACGTATCATACGATAGGTTTTTAGGTAAAAAAATTTTAGAACATATCTCTATAGAATAAAATATGAATAACATATTATGCGATATCCATTATGTGCTTGCTAATCCATAATTCAAACTCATTAGTTGAAGAGTTGTATAGTCTCATTCTACTTCTTTTTCTCGGGTAAAGGAGCAAGTGGTAACGTTGTTTCATTCACATTTTCTAAAATAAAAGAAAATATATAAATGAATAAATGGATAAAGGAAGGTGCAGAGATTTGGAAATATTTGAACAAAAAGTGCATCTCCATTGTAAAGCAACGCTTGCGAATGAATATCATAAAAGTAACTTAATATACTATGATTTATGAAGGTTCGGGGATATCTGAAGATCATTTGCACGGGTCTCGACTAACTTATGGAGACTTAGGTCATTTGAAGCTTATTTGGATCCTATCTGGTGCCATGAATTTGGAACTATACAAGGTATAGTTATCTATATGAAATGCCACTGTGAAAGACGAGTTTCGAGCGGTGTTGGTTGAAAAAAAGTTGATTTTGTTCAGAATTCCGTTTCCTTTACAGCGGAATATATGCACTGTGTATAAATTCGTTGGGATCACATCATGATCAAAAACGAAACATCAGTTGAAATCGCTCACACAGATCCAATACGTAAAGTTCGAATCCATGGAGCAAAAAATTCACACATGATAGAGCAGGCGATCAAGCTGTACGAAAACCATTGTCCATTAAAGAAGATTTATTTGACAGATTGTCTCGTGGGGGCAAGAAGAATGGCACTCTAGTATGCCATGCTTGATTAAACGACGCATAATCTTATGCACTGAAATACACAATAAGCAAGTCTTTGACTCTGGCACTAGAATCATATACTATGATCTCTGGACAAAATATTCTTCAGCTAGGTGAGCGAGCTCAGCAACAGTGTAGCTATGGTAGCGATCCAATTATTCAAAGCATATTTATTATGTCTAAAATACTTAAACTCCGTCCAAACAATTTTGGTTAGAAGATAAAAATGCAAAGGATTATAATTGTTATATTAATACATTGGGCTAAGCCTATTATTGTTTGGCTTGACTCCTTAAACTAGGTGACAGGACCTGAGAAATCCAGCCCATACTAAGATGATTTAGAGAGATTTGAGTTGGTTAACTTAGGATAGCGTTTGTTGGATCGGTCCATTTAATTCCAACTTTTCCCTGGTAGGCTTATGTACCGTGAAGAAGGCTATTGGTCTTAAGCCATTTGCAAGTTCATTCTAGATAATTATGAAAGGAGCAAAACTCCATCTTATCTATTGATCACACTAAGATGATTCGAAAAATATCATCAAGTGCAAGATCTTATAAATACTTAACCATTTATTCTAATTTGACACAACTATAGAAAATGGAAAAATGATATTCTACTATGAAACCTCTCATCTCTACGATTAAACAAGTATTCTGATAAATAACGATTTCAATTGCTGAAGAACTACAAGGTTAATGTTCTAAGTTTCCTATACTCTTTTGTTAGTTACTTGTGCATTTGAGATTCCCAGATTCCTAGTTCCTCCTCCCCATCATTCTCTCTTCAATTATCCCATTAAGTATTATCTCCATATCACTACTTCGAGGCCATTTGTAGCGTAATATTCGCGCGATTTGCATGTAACTATTCCAGTTAGAAATCTTCGTCTACAATATACAATAAAGTGGAAGGGTAATTTATAACAAGTATAAAAGAGTCCGTAAAAAACATTTTTTACAACACACAAAAGATTTTTCTCTTATATATTTGTTAGGATACGATTAAAAGAATTTATCCATATAATTTATACAATTATTGAGAAAATTACAATGAAATGAATCAATGTTTGAGGTAAATTCAAATAAGAGATCAATATTTCAAAAAGTTCAAATAAATTATCAACGTTTTATATAGTGGTTCAAATAAATAATTAACATTTTGAAAAGTTTTAATAAAAGATTAATATTTAATAAAGTGATTTATATAATTTTATGAAATAGATATTAAATTATAATTTTATAATAATTGAATCTATTGTTTGAATCATTTTCTAAAACATTGATTTCTTATTTAAACTTTTGAAAATGTTGGTCCTCCATTTAAATTTACTTGTAAACATCGATCCCATTTACTGTAGACAACTTCATAAGACAATAAAATCAAGTAAGATTAAAATTTTATTAAATCATAAATTTAAATATATTATAAGTAATAAAAACCTTAAAATTTCAATTGAAATCTAAATCGTGTACGAAAACCCTAAACTCTATATACGCGTAAATATCCAAAATTGAATTCGAACTTGACGAAAACCCTAAAACTATAACTTTAAGCTTATAAAATAAATAAATATAATTTAATAGTAATAAAACCTTAGTGGAATATAATTGTTAACGAATATGTTGAAATAACTTATAAATATTATAAACATAACGAGTAATGATTTAATTAATAAATTTCAAATATTAGTTATTAATTATTATTTTATGATTTATATTTGGAAATTTATAATTTTTCTTTTGTTTCCTTTTCCCTCTTTTCTCTTTTTCTTTTCTTCTCTAGAGTTTTCTTTTTCCTTCTGGTTGCATCCCCATTTCCAAATTCTTACAGTAGACACTTATAGCTAAATTACATTTAACATGTGCTAATTATGAGAGAAGAACAAATTTGGATAAAGCCCTTGTTTTATCATCTTAATGTCTATATCTTGCCTTGATTTTGTTTCTTTTTTTTATTTATTTTATATCAATTGCTGCCCTTGTATTTTTTTTTTTTTTTCACTTGCCAACACATCTGGAATCCAAAAGAAAAGCAAACACACATATAATTACCAACACAAAACAAAAACACAACCATTACTATTCCTCCTTTCTTCTCCAACTAAGAAGCTTCTAATTTTTTTTTTCTTTTCCTTTTAATTCCGTTTATTTTCAAGAGTCAATAAACAATTCAAGAAGAAGAAGAAGGAGCTTTGCCATCATTTCTTAAATTACTAAGGATAAGTAGTATGTGTATTATATGTTTATTTTGTATTAATTATTTTCATGTATTCTTGTATACACATGTATTTAGTAAAAATCTTTATGTAATATAGAATCATATGATAGAATTATATGCAAGGTTTGTATTTCCTTATGTATATATACCTATACATGTACAAATACTAAAAAATGTTCATGTATCCATATATATTATATTTAATATGTAGTACAAAAGACCATATGTATATATATCTATATATGTATGCATGTAAAGTATTTGTATATTTGGTATTTTATTTTATAGGTACATGTACATGTATATATATATTGGCGTAAATAATAGTAGGTATACTAAGTATTTTTACCATATATATATGTATAAATATAGGCCGAATGTATATATATAAATCTCTATATGTATGTATAAAGTACAAAATACTAGTATAGTTTAGTATATGTATAATAGAGTATATGTTCAATATATATACATTTATACCATAGTATATATATTATGTATTTTTATTGTATACATATATATATAGACGTGAGAGCATATGTATATATGTATCAAATACAAAAATATAATTATGTATATATATATATATACCCATACGTGTAGTATATATAGTATTTTTATAATTATATTATCATATTACATAAGTATATATATGTGTGTAAAATACGTATATTAATTGTATAGTATAAATCGATATATTGGTATGCTTAGATAATACATGTATAATATACTATAATAATAAATTAATAAATAAAGTAAGGTAAGATATATATATATATATACGAACATAGGCCGTGAGTTTTAAAGAAAATAGAATAATTAATTTAATAAAATATAATTATGTACATATTATGTAAAAATACAAAATTGGAAAAATATTGGAAATATATACAAATTTCAAAAATGACATGTGGCACTTATTTATGTTGCCACATCATCATATAATTAATTTTAATTAAATTTGTGATTAAAAATAATAATAAAATAATTAAGTAATTAAAAAATTATTAAAATAGTAAAAAAAATGAATTTAATAGGTATTAACCCTCAAAAATAACAAAATATGTATATTATAATTAAATAAACTCAAAAATAAGAAAATCACAAAATATAAGATTTAGATATTTATTAAGTTATAAATATGTAAAGAAAAGCTTAAAATAATAATTTATAATTATATAATAAAATTCTTAATATTTTTCTATTAATATTGAAACTGTGGGTTATAATGTCCAAAATAGACCTCTCTATTAGAAAGTACATCCGAAAATAATGAAAATGATAAAAATGAACTATAAGCTTATAAAAATCAGAGTCAAATTAAAAAAAATTATACGCGATTAACGCAAAAGCTCAAACCGAGCATTTCATAAGAATAGATATCTAATTTAAGTAATTAGTACTAAATGTATAAATAGTTTAGTTATTTAACTTAAATACTTATTATTTCCTTATTCTCTAAATGTCAAGTAATCTCGATACGAATAATTACTTACTAAGTGAACTATTACGATCGTCGAGAGACTCAATGACTAAGCAAGTACTCTCGATAGCTCTATACTTGTTTTGCACTTATAATTAGCACACCTAAAGTAAATATTAATAACTTGATGCGTGGGGGTTCAGGTTATATATGTGCCTGAATATTGGTTGTGTGTTGTGTAGAATGTTGTAAAACATAATAAGTGAATAATTGGTTGCTTAATTTATTACTGCATAATTGAATGGATTGCTGATATTGGTTGATCACCTTATAAATTGACATAATCATATTCAATTTAACTAAAATTAAATAGATCATATATAAGTACGAATATTGCATATAATGTATCGGCTGTCATTTCACGTGGTTGGTAATGAAAGGCCTTGTAGGAATGGATTTCTACATGATTTGATTAATACAGTGTAGGACTATTGATACAATAAGACCTTATCTTTGGCTCGTAGATTTACTTAACACCAAAGATGCTAATTGTAAGTAGCTTAGGGTCAAGTCTAGAGACCATCGTTATAGGGTATGAGTGTAGACTACATGGGCCATCTCATCGCCAAACCTAGGATTTTGTGTACTACTGGATTTCTTGGAAATGAAAATACATTTCGTGAAATTCATAATTTAAATTTATGATTAAAATCCTCAAGTGCTAGAACTCAATTGTGATTGGTGCCAATGTATCTTCGACCTTTATTTCGAAAGGCATTAAATTCGTATTGTATGCAGTATCGATCAACTACATATATATTATTTAGCATATTGCTTGTTCATGCATTTATATGATTGGTAATAAAATTGTTCAATAACCTGCTTACTGGTATATTACGAGGGATATCTAATTAAGCTCATATAGCTCACTCTCCAACAGTCTTCTCTTGCAGATTGCTAGATAATCGAGCATAGGTTAAAAGCTAAGTGTTAAGTACCAACATTGAAATACATAAAATTTAGAATTTGAAGGTAGACTGTGTAAACGGTTTAAATTATTACATATAATCATTAATGAATGAAAGATGGCAATCAATGAAAAATGTTCAAAACATTGTTTCGAAACAAATTTTTGCTAGATGGCAATCAATTTTATATGTTTTCGATTTTGAAATTGAGACTCATGAATTTTTGTAAGAAGATGTCTCTCAAGAAAGACAAAAGAAAAGGGAAGGAGCCCTTAAAAAAGGGTCTCACCAATGTTTGATCATGGCTTAATATCACAAAACCTTCCAATGCTCCATTAATTATCAAGGATGAATCATGATGCTCAAAACCATCCAAAAATGAGCCAAAAATTCAAACATTTTAAAAACAATGGGATGATTAGTTATTCAATTGCTAAAATAACCTTAATGAATATCATAGTCATCTAACAATACATATCAAATTTCAAATAGATCTAATGTCACCACAACCAAATTACCAAGTCATTTATAATTATTATGATTATAAGTAAGCATGGTAGAATGCTTTCTTTCAAATGAACCCTAAATGGTCACACATATGGCTAATATTTTTTGAAAATTTCTCTTCAAAAAACTTACCCTACTAGTTTGCATACTGGTGAGATGAATTCGGAGCAACCAATGAAATAGTTCATGATAAAGCTTGAAAGGGATTAATGCTTTCATTAATAAACACAATCCTTTAACCCATGAAAAATCTTTCATTAAAGATATGCTATATTTTATGCATATCATTGTTTCATGTGTAATGACATGGTTTTTTTATTACAAAAATGACAAAGAAACAAATACCCCTATCTTGATCCAAAAATATACGGTTAAGTAGTGGGATAGATTCAAAATGTGGAATAAAATTGAAGAAGAATCGATCCTAACTTAGATCAAAACCTATAATGAAAATTCTTCAATTGTTCTAACCAATGTTCCTATACCTTTCCTCCACGACAAAAGTTTCTTAATGTCATTAATGGCTTGTGTTAATTCTCTTGATCAAATGAAGTAACTTTTGGAAAAGGCACTAGCAAGTCTTGATGAATTAACCAAAAGGTCTACATCAAATTCAACATCCAACTCCCATCATAGTGGTAACACCAATGAAGATGACTGCTATGAGATAAACTTAAAAGACCTTTAGAAAATAGAATTTTGAATGTATTTTGTATTTTCAATGTATGTATTGTTGCATTATAATATATGGTAAGAATACAATTGACATATGTATCACAGTGCATAGCTATGTCAGAATCCATTCTTTGATACAATAATTCTCTTTTGACTTTTCACTGTTTACTACAGTAAATTGTATGCCATAATGATGACTTTTTACTGTTCATTTATAGTGAAATGTCAACCTCTTTGGTTATAAATAAGGGCCTCTTCCCTCATTTAAACCATTAGCCAAAATATAGACAATCTCCCTCTCTCTGTAATTTCTCTCTATTCTCATATGATCTCCTCTTCTTATTTCTCCTCTTCTATACATTTTTCTACCTCCTTTCTTCTCTTTTCTTTTAATGATCAAAGATTGAGAAGCATTCCTATGCTTCTGTTCTGACGTATAAGAACATATCTTTCATGTTTTTTCTTATACCTTTCGATATTCAATGTTTCTTTCTTTATGTTTTCTTGTATGAGCAAATGATCCGAATGTAATGCTCACTGTTTGTAAAGATTCTTTCAAATTAATGAAATAAATTTCTGTTTTGTTATTCTCTTTTTTATATATCTTATGCGGGAAGTCTCCATTACTGATGGGTATATCTTTATAAGATTTATGTTTATTTAATGTCTTATGTTTCTTATGCCCAAACCTCATAATTAGTAGGTTATATTGCCTATGGTGGTTTTTTATTAATGTTTCTTTTTATGCATTTAATGTTATATGCATAAACCTCACTAGTCTTGGTATTGATGCCTGTAGTGGTTTTATATTTTATGTTTAATGTTAATATTCTTTTAATATTATAAGACCCCATTAGGTGTTGGTAAAACTAGGCTGTGATGGTTTCAATTTAATGTTTATCTTTCATTATGTCTCAAATAGTTTAAAGATAATAATGATAATGATTTAATTGAATTTTATGAATATTTAGGTGATGCAATAGAATTTTTATTTTATATAGTTTAGGCTTATTCTTTTTTAGGAGAAAGACTTTATTTGTATGATATATATTTTAGGAGAAATTAAAAAAACATTAATACTGCATTTTCCTGCTTCCCTTGCTTATCATTTGTCATCTTTCATCTTTACTCCATCTACTTTATTTAAGGTGTATGTGTATATATATACAAGTATTTACATGATGTTTAAGGTTATATGTAATGAAGTTTCGGGAATTTTTTATCTATATTTTAAAGATAGTTTTTTTGTTTTCAGTATGATATCGATATTGTAATGAGCTTTGTATAATATATATTACAATGTGCTTATGTAAAGACAAATTATTAGTATTTAATGAAGTTTCAAGAATTTTTTGTCAATCCTTAGTATTTAGAGTTTCAAATGCCACTTGTGGTCAAATGAGGCAAAGTTATAGAGTATTCAATCATGTGATTGAAATAACAAGTGTAAATTAAGGTTAAATATGTGTAATGAAATGGCATTTATGATTAAATAGGTGTGATGAAATAACAGGTGTAAATTATAGGTTAAACAAGTATGTTAGGATAAAAAATATAAGCGATAATAATCTTGACAAATAACGGGTGGCCCATCATAGCCTTGACAAACTTTACCACATTTACGCATGAGCTGTAACTCAGTTTTAGTCATGTAGCAACCAAATAAACAAATATATTTTCTATCTTTTGCCATATATAAACATGGACGAACTTATACTATATTAGCAAATCGTAGACAAGATATACTGAATACCATCTGCTATGTTTACATGTTGCCTGTACTACTACATGTCTTATGATTTGCCATGTGTAAACATGGTTGAACCCATGCTATAGGCCTTGCATATGGCAGATTATAGGTTAACACTTACCAATTTAACTTTTAGTTATGTATAAACTTATCAAAACCTATACTATTTAGTTATGTGTAAACGTGACAAATGATCTATCTACTTAGCTACTTTCCCCACCATTAGTAACATTTACACTAGGAAATGTAGTGAAACTTTCTACCATGCATCTTTTGCCATATTATAGGGTCACATTTACTAAATATAGCTAATAGGTTTTTGCCATGTTTATTTGATGTTTAGTTATGTTTATTAGACGTGGCCAAAGGCCAATTTTAGTGTGGATACATATTTATTGTGTTAGGTCTTAACCTATATTTGTAATAATAAGATTCCAATCACTTCGTTGCTTTTGGTACATCTTATGCGCCTCTAATAAGAATTATCTTCTGATGAGTTCTTTTATTTTCTTCCTTTATTTGAGAATAATGTAGTCAAGTCTTTCTCTTTGTTCAATCAACTTTTGATAAATGCAAGTTATGAATCAACATCTAGTACTAATACTTATCTTATGGTTTTTTATTCTTTAGGTAGCTTCTAATCTTTTCATTCTTCTCATCATTTGGCTGAAGTACCTTTAAGAATGTATTTCTATGTTCTACGTTCTAGATAACTTGATTAGTAATAACAAAATACCTTTTATATATTTTTCACGTATATTTTATTATCATTAAAATACATTTAACTTAGGATTAATGATAAAAAAATCCTTTCATTCAAATGCTTACACTAACAAGAAAGCTATACATGTAACACTTAAATAGAACACATACCTTATTGCTAAGTTATTGGCCAATTTAAGACATGAAATGCCAAGAGTCACATCTTAGCTATACTTCTTACCCACTTCGAATCTCTTCTCTGAATTGGGTCAAAACAAGTCCACTAACTTCTATCTTGATTCATCTTCGAATCGTTTATCTACTAATAGGGGATTGATTATGATACTATTTGTAATGCCTTAAGCTAACACAGCTAAAAGTTAAGTAGAAAACATTGACGAATCCTTTTCAACCACTTGACCCATTAGTCTTGACATTCTTTACCTTGGCTTTATATATCGATACTTAACATCTCCTACAATCTAGTGGGGGAGTTATTCACATGAGGTACTATAAAGAATGGGTTAACCTTCAATGGGCTTAAACTAGGTAAGGATATCAGGTTGGATTTCAAGTTGAACTTATGTAACATAGTTAATTTGGATAAGGCTATAATGTGCAATCATAATGAATATCCAAAAGTGGAAAGCTTCCTTGTCTCTCTTTGATGACCATCATTCATCAAAGGTATGATGGTTGGCTTTATCTTGTCCTCTTCTATTGAATGGTACCAATAGTATACTAGTTGAATGTAGTTAAGATGGTGTTTTAAAACGTAGTAGTAGATTAAGGTTTCAAAGCTTAGGCTAAGTGGTGGTTGGTGGTGCTTGCAGGTGCTTAAGGGTAATGTGGAGCAATTAGGTAGTGGTTTTAGTTGAATGAGATGGTGGAAGAGTAGATTTAATGGTAATTTTGGCCATGGAGTTGTGGTTATTTTGGCCATTAAGCTTAAAAGGTGAAGAGATGAGGACTAGAAAATTCAACCTAGATTGATTATTGAGTGATTTGGAGTCGAACTTGAGCTTTTTATTTCCCTTTTTTATAATAAAAAAAGTTTTAGGGGTTTCTTATTCATAAAAATCAATGATTGTAATAAGATTAAAGGATAAGCTCAAATTTTTAAGCTTTAACTTTAAGTTAATTTCTAATTGAATGGCTTATTTAATTTTTTTTTTAAGAAATCAACCCCTTATATTCTAATAGCTTAAAAACATTGAATGATGAGCTCAAAATGAATTTGTTTTAAAGTTTAAAGCTTGAAGTTTAGCTTTTGTACGAATGTATGAAGGATGATGGAAGATGAAGTTTCCATTTACAAACAAGGGAATATAATACTCTTTAAGCCACTACCTTCTTTCTTTCTTTTTTTTTTTAAAGAAAAAGAAAAGGATAAAAAAAAAAAAACCCTTTTTGTTTAAGTAAGGATTTAAATTCTTTATCTTGACTTTCGTTGTATAAAACCAAGCCTTTAGCCACCTTTCCAACATACTTACTCTAATTATATTGTGCAATATAAATGAATCTATTTGGTCGGATTTGGGCTAGTTAAGATCAAAAGGGATTTTAGGTGAATAATTGGTTTGAACTTGCTAGTTTTTGAGAAATTAACTTTAAGCTAAAATAATAACCAAATCTTGTATGAATATGTTGAAATCAATGTTCAAGATTTTCCTATGTTATGATTTTAGATATTAGTTGTAACTTAATGAATAGTTGCAATTATTAAGATTAGTTACTTAAGTAAAATAGTAAATAGTTATAATTGGTAAAGTTTGTTAGAAAATTAGTTACTATAGATAATAAATAACTGTAATTGGTAAAATTTGTTAGAAAATTAGTTATTATAGGAAATATTATAAATGGTACTTGAAGAAACCAAAAGATTATCATTCTAATTCATTGCTAAATTGAAGAACTATTTTTCTCAAGTTCTCTTTCCTTTTCTCTCAATTTTCCAGGAATTTATCTTTAACTTAAACTAAAGATGATTAAAATTTTGTGTTCATTTAAATGGGTTATGCAATGTTCTAACAATGGTGCTCTCGTTGAGAGAACGAACGGAAATGGAAAAATGGCTCATGCAATAATGTTAGAATGTATGGAAAAAATTTTGAAAAGATATGAAGAAAATACAAGAAGACACACAATTGTTGAAGGAAAGTTATAAATGTTCATAATAAGTAATGGTGGAACATACGGAAAAAACGTAAGTAATAGACCAAAAAGAAAAAGGTGTGATGGTAACTATAGAAGATATAGGTAAAGAAAATTTTCAAGAAACAAAACAACTTATTATAAAAAAATATACTGAAGAAAAGGATAATGTGATGCAAGTAACTACTGTGAAGAATGATCAAGAAAACATGGATATGAACATTTCTAATATCAAGATACTAAAGGAAATGCATTTTTCTATAATTGGCTTTACACAAACAATGATGTCAAAAATAGAGGTTGTTATAGAAGATTTAATTGGAGAATAAAAAGCCATGACGACTATGATAAAAAAAAATTTATAAATCTAGTTTTAGACTTTGCAGTTTATAAGAATGTTGTGCTATAAGATCAACAAAATGCTCTAACAATACATCACGAGGATGTCCAAAGTAACATTATCTCCATTGTCCTAAAGAATAAAATATATATTGAAGATCTTGTCAATGATTTTTTAATCCTATTAAATCATATTAGTTAATAATTTTTTTATTGAATATTTTTTAGAACTTTTGGGATAAGATTTTTTTTATAAGGGTAAGAGAAATTGTTATGATTTTAGATATTAGTTGCAACTTAATAAATAGTTGCAATTATTAGAATTGGTTAATTAAGTAAGATAGTAAAGAATTATAATTGGTGAAGTTTATTAGAAAATTAGTTATTAAAGGAAATATTATAAATAGTACTTATAGAGAGTCAAGTGTCAATTAAGTTTAATTGGTCATGTTAATTTTAAGTTGACATTCATTGACCTTATTATATGTATGCTTATGTTGAGTTATAAAGAGTATAAATATTTTAGTACTAATTGAAAATCTTTGATCAATAATAACTGAAAATCGATAGATAAAAGATGCAAATATATCAAGTATTTCTTTTAATGGAAATTTTAAGGACGAAATTTCTTTTAGGAAGGGTTGAATGAAACACCCTAATTAAATTAAAAATAGTAATTAAGTAATAATTTATTTAGGTTGTATCGATATAAAATGCATCTTAGTATGGAAAAGTTTTCAACTTATAAATCTTCTAGTAACATCAAGCTTATTTTAAATTTTAACTTATAAAATAGATGTCTAAATTAATATTTCAATAATATTTTTTTATAACTCTTATTATTACGTAAGCATAAAATGTAATAATTTTATTTTACAAATAAAACATATATTTTTATAAATACACTATATCTTTCTATATTTTAATCCTCATCCTGTTTTCTTAGTATTATTTATTTATTTATCCTCATTTTAATTATATTTTATTTTTCCAAATTCGCTTGAACACAAACCCAAATTCTAAAATACCCTATAATATCCTAAACCTTACCTTAAATTTTTCTCTTCACTACAATAATTTCTTCTTTCTCTCTTTTGGCTCTTTTCTTTTTCTACCTTCCTCATAGAGTTCCCCCTTTCTCTTGCCATTAACTCATCAAACCTTAATATTCCCCTTCTATTCTCTTCCTCACTTCATCTCCCTATCTCATCTCATCTCATCTCCTTCATCTCTCTTCTCTTCTCTTCTCTTCCCTCTCAATCTCTTGTCTCACCAATTAGACCCCATAACTCTTCTACCATTCATTCCTCTCTTTCTCTTAATCCTTCTTGCTGTTTCTTTTCTACTTCTTAGCTAGACCCACGCCCTTAAATTTCTCAAACTCTTGTCTTCTCTCACAGTGGTTAGACAATCATTTCTACAACGATGAACTTTCGATCACTTTTTCGAGTTTTTTTCAGTAAAGTTATTTATGGTTAATTATTTTGAGTATTATTAAATAAAATGTAATTTTTGATTTATTTATTTTTTAATAGGTCTTCTATTCAGTTACAATTTCGTATTCACTGAGTACTCTTGTTTTGAATATTTATTTCACGAGTCAACTTGATCATCTTTTCGGTATTATGTATGTATTATATTATTTTTTATTTTTCTCTGTTATTGTAAAATGTAATTATTTTGTTAGTAATGGATTTCTATTATAAATTTATTTATTTACTATATTGTACTATTATTTTATATAAAAGTTGCTATTATAAATTGTACTATGTGTTGAATTAATGTATATATGTGTAGATATGGAGTTGGGTTACTATTTTATTTATATATTGAGTTGGGTTACAATTTTTTGTTAGATGCGGAGTTACATTGATGCTTATATCATATATGTACAATTTCAATTATCAATTTAGCCAACGACAATTCTATTCTCTTATGATTATGCCTTATTGTTATTATTGATGACATTATTATTCAATTATTTCTATTACAATTGTTATTGTGATTATATAGTATATGATATTAATTGTAAAGTATGTCTAATCTAGATTCCAATTACTAAAATGTCTTTCTTTACATATTTTTGGGAACTCTAGTATTGTTTGGTAAAACATGTATTCTTTTATTATACTGATTAGTAAATTATTTATTTTAACTCTCTCATTATATGTTTACCTTATATTTTTCTTTTATATATATTATACCCATATAATATGAATAATTAAATAGTATCATATATAAATGTGTTAACTTTTACCTTTATCATATAATGTATTTATATTATCTCCAATTCCTATTTTTGATTTATAAATAGATTTGATTGATTTCATTCGAAACCCTCGAATTGATAAGTTTAGGTATTATTAAGTAATAGATAAATAAGTTTACAAGTAACTTTTAGATATAACTTAATTATCGAATATTTAAGGGTTAATGTATATGCTTATTTTCAAATAGATTTGTGGTGGTTATTGGATTCCTTCTTTGTTGAGGTTTGAGTTATTTAGTTTGGGACTTGTGAGTTTAGAGATTTTTTTAGCAGTTGTGGAGTAATTTTAAGTACGTAGTGCTTATTTTTACGGTTATGCTTGTTAGGCTAGACAAGGTCTAACTAGATTGATTTATATTCAACCCGAATTAATGGTTTGCTGATTTTGCTTGATTCACTCTTTAGGGGCCCGTAGTGACAGATCTTTAGAGGAACAATTGTTGATCATATGCAGGAATTCCCTAGCAGATTTTCATATGAGACAACACAGCTAAAATATTAAGTTTCTAGACTTTAGACTTTGGACTTTGGACATAAAAGACTTAAAGGAATACTTATATTATATCTACCTATGTATTGGGTGACGATTATAGCGTAGCAAAGTTATGAGAACCCCTGTGTTGTTTATTAGCCTAAATTAAAGATAAGTAAACTATTGCTTGTTTATATATTGTAATAGTTGCATTATATGTATGTATATGTTCTGAGTTTATCATTCGTGTATAATTGTGCACCTTTATTGGGTTTTAGCTCACTCTTCTCTTTTTACAGTTGTAGGTTGATTTGACATATTGCTATTTATGACGAGTATGTAAAAGGATTTTTGGGTTGAGAAAAGAAATGAATAGTTTAGTATTGTGTTAAAGAGGTTGCTAAATTATAGGATCGTGGAGCTGGTATTGAGTGGAACCGTTAACAAGTTTTGTTAATTTAAAATTAGAAATCTTTTATATATAATTTGTAGTTGGAATGACTTGCCTATGAGTCGTTTTTTGAATCATTATAATTGGAAAATTATTTTTAATCAAGTAATTAAGAAGACTGTAGTTGGTTTTAGAGTCTTAACATGTTCCTGATTGAGAGGGACTCGTGACAGGTTATTGCGCTCTCCGATTTTAAGACGTTACACATGAGATTCTAACACTCCAACTTGATATAAAACTAAGCTCTTGAATTGATTGAAACTTCAATCATCTAAACTAAGCAATTTAAATTCAAACAAAATCCAATATGAAGTTGCATTTTATTTAAATTATCCTTTTCATGTTTTCAAAAATGATTTGTTTGAGTTCGTGTGAAAATTTTATTTTTTTTACAAAATAAACTCTTTTTGACCAAAAACTTGGTTTTATCAGATCACATATATATTAAGGCCTAATAAATCAATTTTGTGACCAAATTTTATTTTCTTTTTCAAAATTCTTTTACTTAGCTTTTGTTTTTTTCAAAATTTTTCATTTTTTATAATTTTCTTATTCTTTTAACTTTATTATTTTTCTAAAGATAAAATTTCAAGGGTTTTCCTTTCATTTTCAATTTCTATATTTTTCTTTTATATTTCTTTATTCAAGAAAAAAAAAAGGATAAAAATGGAGTATGTGTTTTTGAATGAGGGTATTATTGATCTTGTTAATGGGCTGAGTTCCATTATCCATAGTACCTCAATTCTACATTTAGAAGAAATTAACACTTTAGTTTAAAATAATTGCAATTACGATGGAAGGGGTGTTATTGATATTGTTAATGGGCCGGCCTCCATCGTCCATTGTGCCTCAATTCCACATTTGAAAGTTACGAGTCTAGTTCAAAATATAAACAATGTCAAAATTTTCCATGTAAGTAAGAAAAGCTGCTCGACTAGTTGACTGGATTATTTCTACATCTAAGAGAGAGATCTGCACATCGAATTAGTAGCTAATTCTAAAGAATTATAGTAATGATCGCCAATCTTTACCCAAATTGAGAACGAGTAATACGTCAACAATCTTTTATTTAGGAAAAATAAAATAAAATTTAATTGTGAACGATAAGACTACTTTTTCCCCACTATTCATTTTAAAAAGTTTTTTCGTTTTAGCATAGCGGAGTGTATAGTAAACTTTCTTTTTTAACAAAATATTTCATTGGATCACGTTATTTACCTCACAACAAAATAATAATATCTCGAATGTTGAATCAAACATATTCTTTTTCTTTCTAAACTTATATTCGTCTTTTAATGGGATAAATCAAATTCAATTCGTTCATCTCTTAAAGTTTTAATATTTAATTAAGAAAAAAATCGACATTGAACTTTGAACATTATATCCTGTTTAAACCAAGTGTGCAACCTCTGAACAAAGTTACTTTTAAGTAGAAAAAGTGAATTATTTAGGATCCATTACATTACATGTTGCGTTTTATGAATATTCATCTAAGAATGAAAATTTATCTATCACTATCGTGTATGAATAATTTTTTTTTCTTAATAAATAACAATTATTCAACTCTCAAAGTTTAAATACTATTATTATTTCTGTATGTTCTGTTGTACATTCGTCATAGATTTAAATGAAGACATAATAACATTTTTATAATTTTTATCTTTATTCTATATATAAAGTTCGAAAATCATTTTCGTAAATATATTGTACAAACAATAATAACCTGCAAGGGTTTATTTTTTTTTTCCTAAAAAAAATTTGTGCCCAGAAACTGTAGAGAATTTCATTTTCGGCCCAAGAGCATATAAGATGATTCTATCAAGCTTAATAACCAAAAACCGCGGCCCACCAATTTCAATATGCTGATTACGTTACACCAAGCTTCGCCACATATAAATTAATTTGGGAGCTTTCATGGCTTTGAAAGTATTTTTTATGGAAATAATCCAACCCTTTATTTCGATTTTAATTTTATATTTATTATATTTGTATCATTAAAAATACAATTACTTTAATGGTGTAGATATGATTGATATAAAATGAATTGTGATATGAAGGATTGGTTCGGTACTATCAAATATATGAACAGTACCATTGAAATATCCAAATTAATTATGTATGATTTGTTTATTGAGTTGTCACATAAATTCATCCACTAGTTATTTATATAATACAAAACATTTGACATAATATAATAGGGAAATTGCAAAAAATTCTCTTAAACTTGACATAAGTACAGATTGATTTTTTGAACTTTCAAAGTGAAAATTTTGACTCTCTAAACTTTTATAAATTGACAAATAACCTCCATAACCTCATTAAACTTTAGTTTTGGTGTGTAAATATTTCTTAAATTTTGATTTTGGTGCATAAATATCTCTTAAATACCCCATAGTTTAGGGATGGTGTTTACACACTAAAATTAAAGATTAAGGGGTGTTTAAGTAGTAAAAATCAAAGTTTGAGGGTTATTGGGAGTTGTTTTGCCAATTTATTGAAGTTTAAAGAGTAAAAAACCGCACTTTAAAAGTTCAAGAGGTTAATTTGTACTTAAGTCAAAGTTTTTTAGGGGGGGTTGCATTTTTTCCTAATATAATTTTACAAAATAATAATATAATGAGCATAAATAGCGATGCTTTTGGAAGTTTAGTGATGGTTTTAGTTGGATAGATATTTGCTATGTTAAACCGATTATTTCCAGCATATATCTACCTATAATATTAAAGTATCTAAACAGGGAGCTAATATATAATAATAAAATTTTGTTCTGTAAGATTTTATTTACATTTGTAATTGGTGGCAATATGCACAAAATAAGAAGCTCGAAATAGTAAATATTTATCTATTTAAAAAGTAAGGAAAAATAAAAGTGCATTTTGATTGTTTTAGAATCTACCCTAGCCTAATTAATAGCTTAGAGTGCGTTATATTTGTAATTTGGTTGTACATTAATGATGAACAAACATTTTGTAACATATAAATATGTCCTTTATAAGTAGAGGTACCACTGGGTGAGTTCGGAATTGGTTTTGCAAAACCCGAACTTGGCTTGGTACCCTATAGTGCTTTCCAAAACTCTATAGGGCTTTTACCTTATTTTCATAACTCGTCCTTATAGAATTTTGAAAAATTAGATTAAAACCCAACTTGGCTTGCTAATGCTAAAAAAATTATAAAAAGATACATTTAATAAAAATAAGCACTCTTGTTCATAAAAAAAGATGTTTAAGAACATAAGCATGCCATCAAATCACCATAAAATTTAACTATTAAATAAGTCTTTGTTATAAATCCTTGTTGCAAATATAGAAGTAAAATATAAAAACAACATCCATCTGTAAATTAAAATAAAGTGTAACTGTCTTCCATCATCTCTATCGAGTAAAATTTAATTAATCATCAACTCATTTTCTTCCTTGTTCACCTCCATACCTACAAAGGAAAAAGAATCACAAAATATATCAAAAAGTAAATAATAGAAATTATTTTCATCGATAAAAGAACTCAATATTATATAATAAAAACTCTTACAACTTATTTCATGTGATAACCAACTTTAAGAATATATCAATGCCTCAATTGTATCTGGATGTAGTCAACTTCTATGCGAGCTAATTAGTTGCCCATTGGTACTAAATGTAGAGAAACAAATGTAGACACAAGAATAGCTAACGTGTCTCTCGCTATGGCTTGCAATATAGGGTACTTAATTCCAGTAAGCTTCTACCATTCAAGAATATCAAAATCATCACTTCAAGGTAATATGGGATCTTCTAAATAATAATCCAACTCTGATTTTACGAACCTATCTTTATCTCTTATATAATATTACTACAAATGAAATAATTACACAAAAAAATTTATCAGAAAAAGTAGCTAATAAGGTGAAAAGAATAGAAAATTTTTCAAAACTCGTTTATATAAGAATAATCTAAATGTCACCTTCATTAATGTGAAGAACAATACCAAAAATATGATTGTATAAATCCATGACAATTATGCAGGAACACCACTTATATATGCATATATTATAGACATACCAATTAATATGCGGCTTAGTGTTGTTTGAAAGGAAAGAGATAAAAAATATTATTCTATTATTTATATTCTATCAACACTTATATTCTATTATTATATTCTTTATAAATATTACTATATTAGTAGCTTATGTTTCGTGAAGTATCCATTTCTTCTAATATAGACATAATGATATGGGCTTTAAGAATGAAATTAAGGACTCTTGTATATGTACGCATTATTATTTTAAAATGAGTTTAGGTTTTCCGTTAGATTTTTCCTAAATTATAAAACCTGATCTTTAATTTTATAGGGTTTGAGAATTAACTT
The DNA here is from genome assembly GCA_024138015.1 of Lumnitzera littorea. Taxonomy (NCBI): domain Eukaryota; kingdom Viridiplantae; phylum Streptophyta; class Magnoliopsida; order Myrtales; family Combretaceae; genus Lumnitzera; species Lumnitzera littorea. The sequence goes on from JAMXBB010000004.1 coordinate 8,124,568, forward strand.
TACAACCTAAACGGTTCGGACAGATGGAAAACTCTATAATGATCCGTCTAACAGCATCCCTATTTATAAGCGTCAATAGCATATTGAACATCATAGATTTTGAGAATTTATTCAATTGTTAAGCCAAAACTGTTATATAATATATCATTTTAATAATATTATTAACATACGATACATGACATATAATATGTGACCATTGAAGGCTAAGATGCAAAAGAATGTAAGTGGATTAATAGTGAAAAGTAATAATTTTTTGTAATTGTATTTTCTCATTGAATATTAGCTTCATCTTTAACCTAATTATATTTTGGTACAAATTTGGATCCACCTAATTCATCTATCTTAATTTCCCTCAATCAATCCTTAATTTCTCTCAATCGACAAATTAATGGTTTGAATTATTTAGATTTTATGAATACCTATATGATATTATATTTTTCTTTATAATCTTAATAATTAATTATACGTGGTAATATTTTAAGAGATAATTTTATAGTTTTATCTTTATTTTTTATAAAATCAGTCTAACCCTTTATCCAACTATTAATATAATATTTATTAGATTTGAATTATGGACCGGTTTTGTAAAAGACTTAGATAAGATGGTAAAAATATCCCATTTTAATAGGGGTAAATGAGGAAAAAAAAAAAAAACGAGAAAACGCAAACAGAGAGAACCCATTTATTCGGGTACATGACTTGACTTGCGGCCCAAGTAGGACACACGATCCATAAAGAACAGAAGTCCCACCGTTCCATGGAATCCCATGCGTATAGCTAATTGGGAATATATATTGCTTCTATTTAAAGCTGGTCAAGGGAATTTCGCCATCCCTCACGCAACCAACACCACGATCAAACACAACAATTCTCTCCTGCCCCACCATTTACATTTGACCTTGTCTTTGTTTCGTCCTACACCCCCAAAACATCAACAACAGCCACAATGAGCACGGCAATGCTTAGCGACCAAACCATCATGGAATTCATCCAGGACACCGAAGCCTTCGACCATTGTGTCGATCAACAATTCGCGTTGCTTGACGCCGATGGGGATGGCGTGCTCTCGCGTAACGAGGTCTGTAAGGAATTCGATATGTGCTTGGCGATAGAGCGTGATGGCAAAGAAGGACGCCAAGAAGAAAAAGAAGACGATGATGATGATGGGGATGACAACGATGGCGGTGATGGTAAAGTTTTTGAGAGATTTGATGAAGATAAGGATGGTTCGTTTGATCATGAGGAGTTTAAATCATTTTTCAAGGAAATGATGCTTGCAATGGCTAGAGGGATTGGTTGCACACCCATTTTAATGGCTCTAGAGCAAGGCAGCGCATTGATGAGTGCGGTTCAACATGAATTGACTCAAAGGTAAAATAAAAAAAAATAATAATAATAATAACAATAAAAAATAAAATAAAAAGAGAGGGCTTTCTTTTTTAGGGGTTTTCCTATTAGCCCTTGAAGAAGAGAAAGTGCAAATTTCTTTCCTCTAGATTAATAAGATTTATCTTTTATTTGGAAGAACTATTATCATATGTAACACATCTTTCTGACGATAATGCAAAAGCTAAGGAAGGGAAGTATTAGAGGAGACAAAATCAATAAAATGTTCAATTATTAATAATATACATTTTCCTTCTTGAATTAACTTCTTTCATATATATATGAGCTGAGAATTTTTGTTTTAATTAATGCATTTCATGGTGATTATCGTAGAAAAATCCCACATGTTAACATATGTTAGACGATGCATACAATCATGAATTTAATGTCATCTTATATTTTCTTCCTCATCGTGATGTTGTCGAGGGAGAAGCAGAAGAGTTTATTGGATAACCTAAAAGAGAAGATGAAACCCTAAGGAATTATATTAAATGGCTTGAAGCTAATTAAGTAATTGTTGATTGTCCTTAAGTTTCTGTTAATTTTGCATTTATGTCATCACATATTAAGTTCATAGAAGCATAAATTGGAAAGATAGGAATCTTCCGGTGTACATTAAAATTATTCCTTAGCTTTTTTAATCATAGAATATATTCATTTCTAAAAGAGAGTTTCTCACTCCCTCTTAGTATCATATACTAACATATATGAGAAAAAAAAAAAAGAACAAAAATTGGGATATACCTTAAGGATTCTTCATAAATCACCAACACATAATTTATAGATGACAAAAGTCAGAGACAAAGAACCTCCATCCTTGACATGGATAGAGATGTTGATTAGAGACAGGAAAATTTGATCTATTAAGGAGTAAAATTTCTTTGTCCTCAAATAATGTCTCTAATTATATCTTTTTCCAATCACATGCTGCAACATATAAGTAATAAATAAAAAAAAAAAAAAAGGAATACGCATTAAAAATTTTTATACATAGCATCGTATGAATAGAGAAAAATGGACGTGACGACACCAGTTAGGAATTAAAAAACCCATCTTCTTTCTGATTCATGTTTTGTTGGGCACTACATGCTTAAAAATTCAATCATAACATAAACCATTTTTCTTCTTTCTTCTTTTTCCCTTTTATTTTTTATTATTTGCGTAGAAACAAGAGTCTACAAGCAGATGCAACACGTAAAAATAACCATCAAGCAAGGAAAAAAGAGAGGAAACCAAGGTTACAAGGGCTCTACACGTGTTTTTGTGGGGCTCCACCAACTAAGGATGACAAGCAAAGATGAAGGAGAACCCAACAGCAGAAAACATATGTTCCAAGAGGGGGTGTTAATTAGTTTTTTCACGGATGATTATGATATCTTGTTCAAATAACAAATAGGTATTTTGGATACTATTAATGTTGAATCCATTTGGGACTAGCGATGAGATTTATTATTGACCTATTTGTTTTGTTGCGCAAATATGTTTTGCTACTAGAGATTGTGTGTACATATTGGACTAGATTGAGCATCACCATGAAGAGTTGATTCACTCTCAGCCTTTGGTTGATGATATTTTATAATTACAAAGTAACCTCTACTAGCCATATGGGATAATATCATTGTATCTAATAGGGGTAGAAACGGGAAAAGCTTACTTGGGAGCCACTTAAGTTTGGTTAGATGTTTACTCGAATTCGACTCCGTCAAAATGAAGTTGAACTCAAGCCACTCGAATAACTTTTCGAATAGAGCTTGAGCTTTATGATGCTCAGCTCGATAAGCTCATAGGTCTAATCAAACTTAAGTAATATAAATGTTAATTAAATTCGAATCAAGTTTAAATATTATTATTTTCTTTAAATTTATGATAGTTTTAAAGATCATTGAGCCTAAATAAGCTCAATTGAATAGAGCTCAAACTTATCGAGTTTCATTTTGAGTTGAGTTTGAGCTTTATACATTAAAGCTCGATCAAGTTTGAGTCAAGTTCAAGTTTCGAGTTTAAGTAAGTCGATGTATCGTCTTGAATTGACTCGTTTACAATCCTATCTAATCATGTTGTATCAAGTATTAATTGCTATTTTTGCTCTTCACTTTCATTGATTGCATAATCAATTTGTTGTAAATAGTTAACTAGATAATAAGAAAACACAGACACAGACACATAAATTTTTTTTTCTGAATGTTGAGGGATCTAAAGAGGATACAGTGGTTATTAGGTCATCCTCAATCTTAAGGACTTCATTTCGAGTACTTAGATACCACGTTAACATTTCAAGAAACTCTTCTATTTAGGATTTATTCACTTTATCCATTAGTTTCTTCATAAAATTCAATATACCCATAGTTAATAAATTAAACTTTTAACAGCAAAAAACCCAAGAACCACCTACCATTGCACAAGGAACTTGTTCCTCCTCCTTGAAAGTTGAGTCAAGGAACCCCAGTTGAGGATGGCCTTAATCCCATGTAAACGCTATTTGCACCATAAATTTACTTCTTATAGATTTTATATATTAAAGATGTAATAATGGTAATATTATGCTATGTGGTATAAAAAAAATACAGCAAATTATTTTCAACATAATATAGACTTTCTCAATGAGTGTTTGATACTCATCACAATGAATGGATATAATAAGAAACCGATCATTATGATTAAAAGATATTTCATGATTGCTCTTTACATTTATAACACATTTTGTTTATTGTATTCACAAGTGGTAAGATAAAAAAAAAAAAATAGTCATAAAACGTTTCATTAAAATAAAAACTAACCATCGGATGAGTTGTACATATAATGACGATTTCTTGCCAGCGTATCCTTTATATCTATAAGAGATTTCATAATTAATTTATTTCAAAAATCAGGTTTTTTAATTAGTAAACCTAACATAATATCTAAAACACTAATTAATACATAAAATTTTCGGTGCTATGAAAAAATAAATGGTAATCTCAATAGATAAGGGGACTAGTGCTTTTCCTTTTGGCATCGTGAAGGGGGTGGAAGCAAACGTATTGGGTGGTGGTAAAATTAGTAATTAGTTATCACGAAAGATACCATACTAGAAAATGAGGGAAATATTTTATATTATTGAAAAATTTCCTTATTTTTTCATTTTTCTATGGTTGCTATCCCGTCACAGACTCACGGACCACCCAACTATTAAATCACCTCTTGAGATTGCAAGAGGATTCATTAAAGGATTTACTAGGTGAGACAAATCGAGTGTATCTATACGTTGTGGATCATAAATGCTAATAACATTTTCACATAGCATTATTTATAAAATACAGGCGGTAATTTTTTGAAAGGCTATGAACTATTGCTGCCATACCTTCGAGCATAATTAATGTTTACTCATCAAGATTGTTATGGTTTAGTGGCATTGTTATTGGTTACTTATTGAATAGATTGGGTTTTGAATTTTTCTTTTCCCAATAGTTTGAAAAAAAAAAAAAAAAAGATGTTAACTCACCTAAGTGTGCATACTCGTAACACATATTAGCCAATAAATTCTTATTAAAATTGCAGCAGCCCTTTAATTCATAATGCCAAAGACGACTAATAAGTAAAATGTCTTAAAATTACTGTGATTATAATTAATGCATATGAAAACTATATTACGGTAAATAATAAAAATAAATAATGTTTTATTTAAAACAAATATTTACCCAAAAGGGAAACATTATAAGGGTGAGTTAGAATAGAACCCATTTCTTTTTATTTCCCCACTCGATGCGGTTAGAAGGATTGCCAATCAGTTTGGCTTGGGTTAAATATTATTATAATAACATATTTGATTAAATTTATAAGAGTAGAATAAGATAATTATTTCTTCCCTATAAACCAATTCTTACATTTAATTGGTGAAAAAGTTATTGTTGCTATGATATACTATGTTGAGTAAAGTCTTGTATGAATTGTGGCAAAGAATTGGTATTAATTAATGAGATAATAGCGTGAATTTTTTGTCAACACCAATTAAAAACTTTTGAGTTAAATAGTTAAAAAAGTTTATTGGCATCGTGTGCTACTTTTGGCTTGATGGTTGAAGTTCATATCGGTTGCAAACCCCACTAATAAGTAGATGATTCAAGGACTTTTTCGGCTTGATCTAGAGAAGAGGTCAAGAATGTTTGGTATTTAGAGGGAAAAGGAGGGAGATTATAATACTCCAAGTTATGTGAAAATGGATTATGAGAAATTTGGTATTATTTTATAAAATTATAATGGTAAATATCTTATTAATACTAATTAAATTTTTAAACTAAATAAAAAAATAACGTCCATTAATATATGTTAGTTTGTTTATTCACTATTGCCTCGAGTGTTACAATTGTAAAATGAACAAATGCAATTCATTTACAAGAAAAAAGAATAGTTACTCTTTTATTTTTTCCAACACAATTCTATATTCACTAATAGGACCTTAAAAGAACTATAAGAAATAAATATTATTTCTGTATTCTATTTGTTTAGATTTGCAATTTTATTTTATTTTATTCTACAAAGTAAATATGTAATAGGAGAATATATATAAAAAAAATCGGTTTAATATGATATAAAACCAGAAAAAATAAAGCTCATTCCAACCAATATTTGAATAAATTACATCCAGAAGGCAACCTTCTTTGACTTGAGTATCTTAGTTATTGTTTAGGTACATCATCTTGCATCATAGACTCTCCGCCCCCAAATTTTGAATCTTAAGAATAAGAGGGCAGCTAATAAGATTCGAGACCAATTTCGATTTAATTTAATATCCAAGTTCAACTTGATATCGTAGACGTTAGTTACCCATACCTTTAATAGGAAGCTGTTTTAGTGATTTTTCTTTTCTATAATTTTTTTTGATATAATTTAATTATGAGTGAACAAATTATCCTGTTGTGTAATTTATTTATCCATATCTTACTCAATAATAGGTAAATATCGTATAAAAATTAAGGATCATAAGATATATTTCAGATATAGATTTCTCAAATTCCGCTTTCATAGGTTTAGGCGTAGTTATAATTACAATATCTTCCTAATTTTGTATTTCACTTAGAACCCTTGTATCTAAGGTGTAAAGGGTATTGGAATTTCCTAATCCACCTTGTAAATGTTAAATATTTCAACAAAAAAGAAAAGAAAAAGGAGCCAATAAGCATAACTCAACAACTTAAACAACTAAATCTAACATCCTGTTTTTCATTCTTTTCTTTATTCTTTCTCATTTATTATTTTATTATGTAGTAAGATTTTATAACCATGAAATAATGAATGGAGGAAAAAGTTTTTATTTTTTACTTTCAAATTTTACAGATTTTGTTGTTTCATAGGCTTTGTGCATGAAGATCTCGTATAGCATATAAACTGCTTTTTCGATATTAAATAAAATTGAAATATATGAGAAAAGGGTAGAATTTACAAGTTTTATAAACACTTGATATCGGTATAAGTAAGTTTTTATATGCTACCTACTTTATATTTTCTCACTCCTAATTTTAATTATTAACTTATCAATTAAGTTTTGAAATATGTTATTTTGCATTTTAAGAGACAAACGATCGTGTTTTGAGCGCATGTCAAGGTATTTCCCGAAACTTGGTCAGCCCGGTTGTAGCCGGACAGTCATATCATTTGCCGAATGATGAAGCGCCGTATGAGAACGGGCAGGGGGAGTTTGTAATCCCGTTTCATTAAGGCACGGGCAAAGGCAGAGCGAGAGACTTCCAAGGTCGAAACACTCCTACGGTTGAGAGATGCATGAACCCTAAATCACACGCCACACAGCGTGCGAGTTTCTTTTTATGGTTTAATTTTTATTTTTTATGAGATTAATTCTATTTTTCATCTTATTTTTAATTTATATTCTTTTAAATGTAGGTTATTCAACTAATTATAAATTTAAAAATTTAGATTCGAATGAATTTAAATTAAAGATGAAATAAAATGTCGGACTAATCCTATCAAGATGAAGGACGAGACTGTAGAAACCACTCCCTCTCCCAAATTTCTTTTAATTACACAAATATTCTCACATTTGTGTAATTGAGTTTGCCCTTAATACTTTTAGTTTTTGTAATGAAATAATTTCTTATGAATAGATATAAGAATATGTTGAAAAAAACTAAAAAATAGCCCATTCTTTTTTATCCTAAAATGAATCGTGATTCCTTTTCTATAGTAATAATAATTTCTAGAATGGTTATTCCATCAATTAAATATAGATACTGGGAAAAAATATTTATTTTAATGACAATGTAGTTTAACTTAAAGTATCTGAAATAAATTTTGAGTGACTTTGGATAGTACAATGTTAAAATTTGGTCATCGAATACCTAGGTAATCTCTTTCATGGACCCTTTATAATCATGATTCACAGATCCCAATTTATAGAATAAAACAAAAGGAGAGGATAAATTAATAGTGGATGTCCTAATTCTGATTTCTCCTTGAAAATATTAGGGCTTTAGCAGAAAACCAGGGATATGCTGGTTCATTGTTCTTATTCAATCTCACAATCCGAGGGATCTCAATGGCCTAAAACCCTAGGGCTCGTTCGTATATTCATTAGAGCCATCAAAACAACAACAATTGATTTTGCGTTTTGTGATTGATGACCAACCCATATTCTGAAATAAAAAAAAAAAAAGAAAAAATGTATTGACATGCAAGATTTCAAATAGAACTATTATTCTGTATCTAAAGAAAACTTATATCATGTTATGGTATGTCGATTTTGATTTGTATGCTATGATTTATATTTTGATTGCGATTAATGAAACACATAAAAGTATTAGAATAAATAATAAAATGTTATTTTTATGCATTGATTTTAACATGGAGAATCCTGATATAGTCACCTAAGAAGGGGTACTACCCTAGCGGGGGCTATAAAACTATAGAAAATATCATATTTGATATTGGAAATATATTTATTTTTATAACCAATAAGAGTATTGATTTACTATTTATAAACTTTAAAGTCATCTATAGTATCTAATTCTAGAAGTTAACTGAAAAATAAGTAAAGTTAAAATAATTAATTTTTTTTTAAATTTCAAATAATTAATTATAAAAATAAATAAAGTTTTACGTACTAAACATTATTAACTATACTGCATTTTAAAATGGACATGTCGCAAGCTGAAGCATACATATGACACCCATACTAAGAATCGTTCCATCTGATGTAGACATTTCTTGAAACAGGATAGGATCTAGCCATTTTTTAACTTCCAATTTCAACAACCACATGGTACTCTAGAAGGCACCGTTATGGTGGTGCAATGGTGGGGCCGGATTTATAGAGTGAGGGATAAGCACATCGAACATAATTATAATTAATTATAATTATAGGTTAGATGCGTGAAGAAGACATTTTGAGATGGATTTATATAGTATCATTATTTATAACAAAACAACGTAAATCGTATTATCATATTTATTTTACGAAATTCATGGTATCTAATTATACATAACCACACATAATGTATTATATTTATTAAATCGAGATTTTTCTTATTGTCAATCGAAAAATTTAAACGATTGTTCATGATTGACTCTTAACAGAATTATTACTTGGAAAATTTTTCTCTTATAATAATTATCTGTCTGATTCAAGGCATCATGTGGATCGGTTTTTCCCTACCGTATGAACATAGCTAAGCATCAATATTTGGGAATTGAAGATATGCATCACCTACCACGGACATGATGATAATGGGACTAAAAAACAAAATTTTCATTATTTTTTCATTTCGAGATTTGTATTTTTACTGACACCGATAATATATATTCCACATGTTGGAAGCCAGCGGTTAAAAAACGACAAGAAACAATGAAAACCCTTATAGAATTCAAAAAAGTTGGAAAATACATAAGCTAAAGGCATATAATAATATTATTGACGTTTTCCTCAGAAGCAGTAGTGGTGTTGGAAAATGACATGAAAAACAGCATAAAAGAGCAAAAAGTAAGGAAAGCGTATGACGAATCATAATGAGCAGCCTTCTTTTCTAGTTTTCTCAAATTTACCTGATTTGTTATAATGCTTAGATGGTTTTCACATATCCCATGTTTTGTCAATTTTTATCACTTTAATCATCAATCATGTTCATCGGTCATCACTGACACTAGTGGAGCTTGTGGAATGGATGTCCAATAGTCTATTGCTTTTTTTTTTTCTTATGAAAAGTTCTCATCACCGAGTACTTCAAAATACGTTTTTAAAGATATTATAATTTTTAGTATTGATTATACATTTTACCTAAAAAAAGAGATAAAAAAAAATCTTTATTTAAGTTCTTTAAATACGTTTTCTAACACTATTTAACATGTAACTTACGAAAATTAACGGAAATTATAAATACATGTACAAAACTATCGATCAAGAATGAATAGAGATTTTAAACTTTTAAAATATACTAATTCTTTCCACAACTTTTGAAAAAATATATATTCTCAAAAATAGGGATTTAATTGTGTTGAGTTGAATTAATATAGTATTAGGTTCGAACTTAAGCTCTACTTAAGAACTTGAAACTAGTTCGAGCTTGACTTAGAGATATATATATATCAAGTTTGAGTTCGAATTGATTAGCTTGATTAAACTTAATTTTTTAATAATTTTTCCCTAAGTAACCTCAAACCCACTTATATTTAAAAAATAAATAAATTAAAAGTTTTAATAAATTCAATTAGGCATATGAGCCTAACAAGTTAAGTAGTTTAAAACTTGAACTTGAGTTCATTCACTACTTTAGTAGCTTTATTTTGAGCTCCTTTATTTCGAGCTCGATTCAATTGATGTTAAATCGAATTAGAGTGAAAGTCAAGCCTAACTTAAGTAATTTACAAATTGACTTGATTTACTTTACACTCCTATCCAAAACCATTGTTAAATCCCCAACTTATTACTAATTACGGTTCTATTATCGATGGCTTGAGACTTTGGATATTTGCTAAAGTTATGAAAAGCTTCCTAAGTTTTGAGAATTTATGAAATTTATTCATAGTTAATAGCTTTGGAATGTATTGTTGTTATTTTTCTAAATCATTATATAAAAATGGGATCGAATAAAGCAATAACCACCAAAAGAAAACTTTTTAAAATTGCTATGGAAAATATAAACATGCATTTCGTTGAAACTTAAAAAGAAGCGATGTCTGGATCTGTAAAGAATTCTTCAATAGCATTTACTAGTAATTCGAATAGAAATTCATATCCTAGTGAACTAGAAAAATTCTTAGATCAAATCAATGGATTACCATTAAATACCTAAACAACTAGTTTCATGTAATAAACGCCAGACAATATGTAAAAAACCAGAAATGTTTTAGTCAATGTATACAACTAGCGAAAATTTCTATTTGAACTCTCTCTTAACCCATGCTTATAAACAGATGCGATTTCCATACAATTTTTAAGAATAAGAAAAAGGAGATACATTTATACTTTAATTCGTACACGTTCAAATATCCAATATGTTGAAAAAGCAAGACAGTGTGTTTGATTATTATGATAACACGATATGGTGAAACGAGATATATTGAATATGGAAAACAATATGATATAATTTTTTTATATCATATTTAATGTATATATATTATTTTAGAAGATAACGATCAACATTTTAAGGATACTTTAAAGATATTGAATTTTATTCCATTATAAGATTTTCATAGCATTTATAAAAAGGTACACTATTTTTAAGTTTTATCCTACACCATTAATCCAATATCATATATATCTTGCAAATTAAATACAATATTAATATTTTGTATTATCCAATGGCTTCCAAAAATCGAAAGTTGCACCAAGACCGCTCCTCTCAAATGGTCATATATTGATTTCAAATTCACTTGATGACTAAACAACCGAAGCAACCATCCAAAAGTTGTTGGACCAATCACACACTCCTTTTCCCAAGGCCCCATCTCCCATATGCTTTTGAGATTTCAAAAGTGTACAAAAGGTTATTTTAATTTTTTTTTTTTAAAAAAAACAAACACACACAGGGTCACCCTTTTATTTATTTATTTATTTATTTATCACAAGGATCTACATAATCAAACTCATTTGTGACTCATTCACTCAAAAAAAAAGAAAAAAGAAAAAAGAAAAAAGAAAAACCAACTCCTGAGTGCAACACAGCTCATTTCTAAGAAACAACAACAAAGCAAAGCAAGAAGATTTAAAAGCCCTCTCAGGCCGCAAATTAAGGAAACCCCAACATCAAAATTCTTCATCCATGTCACTCTTTGTCTCACTTACTAGTGATGCTTATATCCCATTTTCATTATACTCATCGCCTTCTAAAAAGATAATACCGCAGCCATAGAATAGGGCCTACTGGTGAAAAAAGCACATCTACACACCTAGGAAAGAATCCCATCGTCACAACACCTTCCCCTAACTATTTCGGGTTAAAAAGATGTCAAAGCACCTTTCTTTCTGTATTACCCGCGCATTCTATGGTGTGAAGTAGAAGAGAAGGGAAGAAGAATTTGTTGATGATATTCGGTTAACATGTTATGAAAAGAATAGGTTACATAAAAACGTTAGCACCATGATCCCAGTATGTTTTAGCAATCCTAGTACAGTCTCAAGCAGCACACAAGTTCCTCAAAATCTCATCACAAGCATATACCAAACCCATCTTTGCAATTCACAAACTTATCTTACACTCACATGGTCAAGGACCCTATTCTCCCACACACTAACTATACATGCTGCAGATTGCTTTGCCATCACCATTTCTCTCTACCCATCAACCTTTTCATTCTTCCGAAACCGGCCCGGATCGAAATCCATCTACTTAATCAACCACAACTATAAGAAGGTAAAGCTCTATTGGGACTTCACTAGGGCTATCTTTGATGAAAACTCTGCTGAGCCAGAGTCATGCTTTTACATAGCCATGACGGTTGATGGCAAAGTAGTGTTTTTCATTGGTGATCTTGGAGATGAGTTGATTCGCCGATCCGGGTCGGTCTTAAACTCATTGGATCATCATCCCCCTAAGGCAGCAACACCATTATCGCACCGAGAACACGTGTTTGGGTGTAGGATCTACACGACCAAGGCTTTTTTCATGGGGACGAGACATGAGATTGTGATAGAATGCAATGGTGGTGTGCTTAAGGTCAAAGTGGATGGAGAAACAAGCCTTGTTGTGAAAAGATTAGCATGGAAGTTCAGAGGGAATGAGAGAATTACAGTGAGTGGGATCGAAGTGGACTTCTTTTGGGATGTTTTCAATTGGGTTAATAGTAAAGATGATGCTAGTGGTGGAAGTGGCCATGGATATGGTGTGTTTGTGTTTCAAGTTGGGGAGTGTGGTGTTATTTGGCCAGAAATGGTCGGTCCAGAGAAGAGGTTGATGAGGAAAAGCTTGTCGTCTTTAGGGTCGGCTTCGATGCCGCCGGCGCCGTTATCGTCGTCGCCGTCGAGCTCGAGCGTGCTGCAATGGGCAGAGGAGAGTAGTGATGGGAGTAGAAGTTCATGTTCTTCCTCAACAAGGTCTTGTGGAAGTAGTGGTGGGTTCTCCTTGATGTTGTATGCTTGGAGAAGAGACTGAGGTATTGAAAATACGAATATAATGCTAAATTAAAATTGTTCTGTTTCACGGGAAACGTTTTCTGGACTTTTTCTCGATATGTTCAAAAATCAAATCTTTAGAATTATCGAATGCTATCGTAGTAATACACCGATACTGAAGCAAATACATCCTTTAAAGTTTCTGTTTTCGAAAATTTGTATAATTATAAAAATAATTATTGATGTTATTTAGATGTTTTAAATATCACGTAATATCATTATAATATTATATTTTTTATAAAATTATAGATAATGATAACTATTATATTTGTAATTTTAGAAAACTTTTAAAAATATAAATTTTAATGGATTCAAATCTGATATAAAGGTTGCTGGCAGTTGACTGACGATCGGTGGTAACGATGGTTCACGTTAATAGATTTTTCATGTTTATTAACCACTCCGAAAGCTCGCCACCTTATCGGTACTTACGGTAGCCGGTGACTACTGACTTTTGAATCCCTATGATAATATTTGATAATTTTAAGGTTTTGATTATAATTAATATCGAGAAAAGTTGGAAAGAAAAAAAAAAAAAAATTTCCGTGGATCAAGCAATTAGACTATACTTGTTTTGGGCATCGATCTACCTTTTCATGTGAGATAATTACTTAATTTCAAATCACTTCAAGACAGTTCTGTATTTCTATTTGTGAATATTATAAATTTTTACTTACTCAGCCAGAGATTGATTGTTATATGGATAATTTTTTCATAAATATTTTTTTTCCAACTATTATATATTATTACAATTTTAGAAATTTGGTGAATCAAACATAGTCAATTTTTAATTGAAGGATTGATATTCATACTATTATATTATAATGGTCTTAATTCTAATATAGTGCAATTTGAAAGAAATTGATTCAAATTTTCAAACTTTATTGGCCAAATTCCTCAAGACTAGCAATGGTTGAAACAGAAAAATGTTAAGTAATCCCATAACATTATTACGTAGCAGGTCAGACACGGAATTATATGATCCCTTGATGAAATATTAAATGGCTTGAAAATCCTGTAATGCAATGATTTTTCTAAAAGGGTCTAGGACTTCTGTGACAAGATTAATGGGTAATTCTAGAAGTACTTGTGCATCTAGAAACTAAGGTTAATTGAAGGAATAGTCCTTGGAATGAATTTTTATCAATATAATTAGATACATGAGATAATATATGTATTTAAAAATGTAAAACAAGTACTAATTGAAAGAATTATACGTGATGATTTGGGGAGATATTATAAATGAGTTAAGATTGGTTAGATTTAGCTCTGCAATTTTAAATTTGTACATTTTATATATGTCATTGTAATTATTACTTCATATTTTTCTTACTCACCTGAAAATTATAATTTCTTTTAAAACCATCAAGTGGTCTATTTAATCAAAATTCATAGAATGAGAATAAAAAATTCGAACTCTTGATAGAAAAAAAAAAAAAATCTATCTATTTTTAACAATGCTTTTTATTAAAAATGTAACATATAAGATCAGTGAAGTAAAATGCGCGTATTGATAACTTAGGTAGACCATTTAATCAACTAACCTAGATGCTTGACGGCTTGAATTGAAAAATATTACATAGATTATTAGATTTATATGTCAATCAAGAAACTGGATTTTCGAAGCGCTGCCTACGTAAGTGTTTGGTCTTCCCACATGCGTTTTTTCCTGTTCTCCAAAGACAAACTAGAATAGTTAAGGTACATATGGGATTTAGTTTTTTTTTTGTCTTATTTTCACTTGTGAATTACCCAAAAAGTAAATAAATAATGCCAAAAAATATGCAGAGAAAACGACCCAAACGGGCCTATATTCCAATCTTTCCTCTGAAAAAAAGAAAAAAAGAAAAAAAAAGAAGGAATGCTGCCGTTGAGAGCTTATCATAAAAAAATAAAAAGGGTGATAATAATGTCAAGTGTGTGTAAAATTATTGCTGCTGCATCATGTGTGCACTTTAAATTTATGCAAAGAGGAGGCGTAAAGCTAACACAGACAGACAATATATATATATATATATATATATTTGGTTCAACAAGGCAAATTCATGCTCTGTTTTGTAATTTTTTTTCTTTCATCAATATTCATAGATTTCACTAAAATTTTCATATCTTGTTCTTTTTAGTCTTATTTCTAAATCAATTATTAAGATTAAATTGAGTAAGTTTTATATGAAATTTCAAATTTAGAAATTTTTGTTTCGTTTTCTAAATCGTCCTATTATTATATGTTTTCAAATTAAGAGTGTGATTGTACTCTTTACGTGTTTTTTATCTCTATTTTGGTCTTTGGTAAATTTTTTTTTATTTTCTTTATATCACTTTTTGACAAGCAACTCCATTTCTCTCTTTTCATTGTTGTTTGTTGGAACGGAGTTTCTTATCCTCATTCAATTAAGTTGAGTTTATTAAAATCTTATGTAATTTTTTATTAAGTATCATTACACATGATAAAAGTGTAAAAAATTAATTGGAAATATATAAAAGTTTCTTAGAAAGGAAAATATGTTATTGAAAATAAAAATATTTAATAAAAATTTGATATAAACCATTTTAACCATTGGTTTTAATTATATTTAAAAAATTTGTGAACTGAACCGTATGATTTAAAAAAAAAAATCAAATCATTATATTATGTTCAGTTCGGTGAATGGAGGCAATCTGTACTGAACCGAATTGCATCCATCCTTAATGTATGTGTATGTATGTTTATATGTATATGTATATAAATATAAGCATTGATCTTATATTAGGGAAAATAGTAGTAAGTCGGATTATAAGTAAAAACTAATAGTTTGTTACATTTTTTATTGATTTTTTTATATTTAGGAAATAAGAACTATTTGCGGTATCATTTTTTTAATGCATTTATCTTACCATTCGTTAAGTCATTTTAGTTTAATAGAATAAATATTAATCTCATAATGGACTGGATGGAAGTTTAAATCCTATCTTTTTAAAGTTATAAAAGAGTTAGAAGAAAAAAAGAAAAAAAAAATCTTACCGTTCAATATATTGATAAATAAACAGAAGATGCACGGAAAGGTGCCAACAGAGGAATATAGAAAAGGCTGTTTTTCGTTATGTAAAATCAATATCCAATTCAAAAAGGTGTAAGCGCTTTGTGGCTGTAAAGATTAGTTTTAACCTTTTAATTTATGTCCGTTTTCTCCTGTCAAGCAACATGCATGTGGTTTGACTTGGATTGGATGATTCAATCACTTGGAAAAATCCTTCTCAAATATTTTGAAAACTAAGTTATCCTAAATTTCGTAGAATTTGCTATCGCTTTATCTATAAGTTTTAGATTTTATTTTTAATAATATATGCTTAGATAAACCAAATGACAAAAAAAGGATTGTTACTATCGGTAGATCGAGGATTTTATGTAGGTTTCAAATTTTAAGTTATTATGGACGGCAAAACTCTAAAAGTTACCAATTTTTTCAAATAAAAATTTGAAGTTTTATAGGATGAATTTTGAAAAACTTACCATTGCCACCTTCTTGTCTAGTCGATAAACTTTATAAATATCGCCAAAACTGTTATAATTAAATAATATGAATATTGATCCTTCAATAAAATAAATTAAGTTCAATCTCTGTATTTTAAAGATGTTATATGGTAGCTGGCTGAAAAAGAAAAAAAAAAAACTTCATGAATATGATAAAGCTTTTGGTAATCATACAAATTAATTTCCTAAGTAAATAAACTAAATAAATTATATCTATTGTTTAATTTATAGAATAAATATTATATACAGAACTTTTTTTCTTATAAGAAAGGAGTTAATTAAAAAACTTTATAGCATCACTACAAGTAAATATTCTAATCTATTAGTCGAATGTGGTTACATCCCTAAACTTTCCATATTGTGACTGTATCTTCTTATAACTTTTAAAATCATGCAAATAATTCTAAATCCTTTTCAAAAATCTGAAAATAATAAAGAACCAATAAGTCATCTTAAATGACGGTTTTGAGTGTTGTGCATATGTTAAAAAATTATGGGGAGATAAAACCATATTTTAGGAGTTTATGAGATCTATATGTACCTTAGTTCTCACTAATAGTTTAAGGTGTATGTTTTAATCTACCCAAACATTTAAAAGATGAGAACATCATTAATAACAAAATGTTATAATCTGAGTTAATGAAAAATTATAATAGAGGTAATCAACGTTTGAAATTAAATTTAAATAAGAATCAACATTTTAAAAAAATTCAAATAAGAATCAACATGTAATAAAATGGTTTAGATAAGAAATGTAGTTATTATAAGATTATAAGGTAATAGCCATTTCATAAAATGTATTAAATTATTTGAACCATTTTATGAAATATTGATTCCTTATTTAAACATTTTAAAAAAATTATCTTTTTTTTTTTCTTAACTACTTTATGAAACACTAATACCAATTTGAATTTTTCCAAATGTCAATTTCATATTTAAATTTATTTCCAAACATAAATCCCTTCTATTATAACTCTCCATCCAATGTTTTTTTTTTTTTTTTTATTCCATTGATGCCTCGAAGTTAGCACATTCGGATCAATCCCACGGGATCAAGGGCACATCCCGTATTTACATTTCTTTTGATCAAACTGACCATTGAAATTCATCTACAAGCTCGTTAATGGCTTCAATTATTATTGCTGAGCTTTAGTTGTACATTCATAGAAGAGGTAGTCAGACTCAGACTGTTATAAAAGTTGGATCGCGTGCCCCGTTTTATCTCCTTAATCCTAAATACCTCTAACAAGGTTTGAAAAATAATAATTTTCTAAAAGTTTCCTAATTAATATATCTGTAAATTTATTTCGCCGTATTAATCTACTTATATCGTTAATCTCTTATCGAAATAAATCAAGATTTGAATTCCTTTTCTTTCAAGTTGTACCGTAACATAGTTGGCAAAATATATATATATATATATATACGTATCCATAAATTTGCAGGAAAAATAAAAAAAAAATACAGTACAGCTATAATGAAATTAATCACAAAAGTATAGTCATCAGATATTTAAGAATGTTACCGATAAATAAAACTATTTAATTTATCATCTCATTTTATTTCAATCCATATAAAAGTTAATACGAGTGGTTCTTGTAAAAAGGAGATGCACAGCTATGTTGAAATTGATTACATGAGCATGGTGTGTAGATAAATTAAAGACTGCTGTTATTATATGAAAAGGGCTATCCTAAGTGGTCCCCCTAACACACAAAGCAAAGCTGTACAAAATACAATTATGCGCGCATGCACCAGTACTACTGCATAAGATTCTCGATGTAAACTAAGCTTTCATTACAAATTATTATAAAATAAAATTTCTATATGGAATTTAGGCTTTTCGTAAGGTTGGTGTAGACTTTCCTTTACCGGAGGATGAGGAACCCTATGAACCATCTCCATATGTTAAATTTATATCCATTAAAACTAAGTTCTTGCAATGGTTCTGTTCCCTAACATCATTACACGGCATAGTTCTGCTTAATACAATCACAGCTCTATGTATACTATTAACAGAAAAAATATAAGATTAATCCAAAAAAGTTAAATGTTAAATGACTTAAATAGATTGGGAAGGGAAGCTATTTTGTAAATTTCCTTAAAATTATGTTAAAAGGAGAAAATTATATGTGATACCTTATAGTACTATAAGCGTACTGTATGAATTGGTGAAAATTGTAATATTAATTTATAAGATTATGATTGTGGATCGAATATTAATATAATATTGTAGTTTTTAAGTTAAGTGATTAATAAACTCATTTGTATTTATTATCAGAATTGACCTTCTACTTCCAAAAAGAGTAGGAAGTATCATCAAAGTGTATAAAGGGTGGTTCGAATCGTATCGATTACGAGAGATAATTATGGTAATAATTTATAATATTATAGTAGTGAATACTTTATCAATATAGAATTACGACTTTTAAACTAAATGATTAATAAGTTTATTTATGTTTATTATTTTGATTTATTCACTATTTTTACCTTAAGATGTTACACTTTATTATGGAGAAACTGCAAATTTAGCTATAATCTATTCTTACTAGACTTTAGGTTGAGATGGACATAGGAAAGAATGCCATGACTTGATAACAATAGGCAAGTTTCTTTCTTTCTTTCTTTCTTTTTTTTTTTTTTTTTTTTCCTTTCTTTTTTCTTAACTTTCAAGTTTTTGAAGGTGGTGAATTGGGTGAGATTTGTTATCACATCATGGGATGGTGGATTGTGACCCACTGCATTCTTCAAGAGTGCGCCAACCATGCTAGGGATAAGGGAGGAGGAGGGAAGGGCGCAAGGAGCCAGCCATCAATTGTGAGGGTCGCAGTCATACGTGAAGTGAGGATGCCCAATGGTGTTATTCTTTTTCCAATGATTTTTCTTTTTTTCTTTTTTAAATGTTTTTGTCATTTTTCATTATTTAATGAGTTAACCAAATGATTCAAATGAAAAAAAATTATAATGTTAAGTACTCAAGATAAAAAAAAAAAAAAAGGAAGAGAGAGAACTCAAATAGAAAAGTAATAAAATGTTAATGATTACATTTATACTTTTCCCCTGTATTAAGCTTATGGAAAGCTAAATTACATACTTATTCTATTATGGACTCTTGGTTCAGGCAATTTGAATGTTTAGATATATGGTTCATAATGTGCTTTTATGTAAATCTACTAATAGTTAAAAATACATGATTCATATCGGCTTGGTTAAGACCATGGAAGTGCAATTAAGTAGAAGATTAGTCAAATTACCAAAATGCAACAATTTGTTGTTGGTAATTTGGCATATTGTGAGCCTCCAAAATTGAGTTTAGGATAATTAAACCTAGATTTAAGGCTTTTAGGAAAAGTTAACTGATTGAGTTCAAATTTTATGACTAAGATAAAAAAATTAGACAAAGTAACAAAGTGAAGTTAGATTTTTAAAATAATGACTTAAAATCTCAATTTTTCCCTTATAAGTAGGATTACTTAATATAATACTAAAATATTCGAAACCCCTAAAATTGAGATTGAATTGTGACGAGAACTTAAGGATAAGTTAATTAAGCTATAAAATGAAATAATATAGTATAATTTACTATATGAATATACGTGAATTTTTATAAGTATATCCGGTATAAATAATAATTATACCCGTAAATTAATCCTACATTACATAATTATATATATATATATTGTGTTGAATACATGAAACTAATTAAGGAATATATCCTAAAAATAAAAGATATGGTAGAAACTTAATTATATGAGCAAAGTTATATATTACGCATGATATATATGTAGGATATATATCCGTATATTAATAAATAACTAAATACTATTATAATATATATAATATCAATATTTAAGTCAATTTACCATCAAAACTTATCTAAACACATTCTAAATTGCTGGAAAAGTTGCATGGCAGGAAATTAGGATTTGAAATGCTAATTCAAAAGTGAAAGCATGAAGATAGGGTACCTCTTGCTTAGTTTAATTAAGAAGAAAGGGGAAAATATAAAATAATTAGAAAACAAATTCTTCAACCGACTTTGTGGCATTATAAAGGGAAATAACTCCAAATATGTGAAGTTTAGCAATTTGAAATTAGAAACACTTAAAGGAAATAAAGAAAAAAATTGTGGAAAAAATAGGAAAGAAAATAAGAAAATCAAGAGAAATTTTGTGTTAGGACAGAACCTGAACCTACCCTGAATCTTTTGTGGAGCTTGACTAGCCACCACTAATCCCCCTTGTGCCTAGGCTATTCGATACACCCCCAACCGCTGTTAGCCACCGGAGATCCCAAGAATAGTCAGGTTGTTTCTTTGCCTTATTTATCCAGAAAATTATGAAAAAAAATTTTAGTTAGGTTATTTTGAATATGCTTTCATTTGATATTTTTATTTTTGAAAAATTCGTAATATTTAATATACTTTCTTAAGAAATCTATTATTCATTCGAAATCGAAATTATAAAATAAATATACTAAATGATGTTGTTTCTAGTTGAAAATTTTTGTATAAGATGTGTATGATATATAGATAATTTCTATATAGCCCGAATTTTGATTTGAATATTTTTAATATTTATTGCATTTTTGGCCTAAAAATAGCTCGAAAATAGGCTGAAATTGTGAATTAGATAGAAAATTATGAAATTAATTGATGAAATGGACATGTACTGATTTCTAGTGAATAATAATAATGCTAGGTTAGATTGAAATTAAGTTGGTGTAAAAAGAATCATAATTGAGTAATTTAGGGATAAAATCGTAAATACAAATGTATAGACAATGTGTCAAAAACTTGAAACCAAGTAATAGTTAAGTTCCCCATATTTTTAGGAGTCTATAGGAATTTTCGGGGAATTATTTGGTGATCCGAACTATTTATTACGAATTTACCTAGTAAAATGGTTTATATTACAAATTAGAACGTATTTTTAATAATAATAAGTTAAAATGAATTAAATATTTAAATAAAAAATATTTATGAGGTTGCTGATCAGATTAGATAAAAAGAGTATTTTTAATATAATTACTGATATTTTCTGATCGAGATACACAATAGGTATATATTAGAATTAGATAACATTCATATTATAACGTTATATAGACAAATTATGTGAAATATAATTTAATAAAGTAAATTACGTATAATATGATAATATTTATATAGATACGTATAACTGTATTAAAAATTTGAATTACCTGTTAAAGGTCGTCTCTAGGAGTAAGACTCATAACATGTGTTGTTAGGTTTATACGAACTCAACGATACTAATTTTATTAAAATCGAACAATTTTCGGCAATATAACCTAAAACTCTATCATATTCTAAAATGTACGTATTTTAATAACCTTAATGTAATTAAAACGTGATTTAATAAATTAAAAGTACGTTTCGATGCGATTGAAATGATATATAATACGTAATAGTATAGATTACGTATATTATTGATAATTAACAACTTAACTCAATATATAATAATAATACAACTATATAATATTGAAGTAATATATATATAATCGTTTTAGATCAAACCTTAATGTTTTTGTAATTATTATGAAAACTAATTTGGATCTTTTATGTAAATAGGATATTCCAATGAATAAACAGTTGATGACTCGAGTCTGTCATAGTGAGCGTCTAAATAAGTAAGTTGGGATCATAGTAGTTAAAATCACGATTTTACTCGTGCGATTTTAGGTAGTACTTCCAAGTTAACTCAGCTGTAAAATCTTTTTTTGTATAAAGCTTACGTTTTTAACCGAGTTTACCGATTCTACATATCTGAGTTAAATGAACTAAAAAATTAAAAAGAAAATAATATAACTAAATTTTTACAAGCTATTAACTATTAAAGCATTATAACATTTATCTTATCTTATTCTAATTTTTTACCTCTTTCTTTCTCTCTTAATATCTTATTTTATGTTCATAGTTTTTGTTTAAGTTTCATCTTTAATAACAAAGTTTATAAAGAAACATATATACTTTATTTTATACTGTTAATAATTGAAAATAAGTTGAAATGTTTAGTTCTCTTTAATTTATAGCTTAAAAAAAGAAACGAAAAAAAATTAAGTTTCAACTCTATTTGTCTTTCTTCCGAACATGTTAGATCATTTATTAAGAATTTTTATAAAAAAAAAAAAAACTTAATTTCTTTATTTTTTTATAATTTTCATAATATATTTCAAGTTTTGAATAACTACTATAAGTACATTTATAATTTTTTAAAGCTATTTTATATAAATTATAGAAACTTACGTTTTTACATTCTAATTTTACTGATCCTCTAACGATTATATGTAGAATTGCGCGTTTGATAACGTTGATTTGGATTGTGGTTTCACTATTTATTGGGATACGGTATTAAAGTATTCGGAGACCTAAGAGTCCTTCTAACTATGTTTGTAGTTATTTGACTATGTACATGCTATGTGTGTATGATACCTAATTGTGACAGGAGTTGAACTCCTTGGCATGCTGTTTTGCATGTTTACATTGTTTTTATATTGTATAAACTTGTTTGGTCATCCTTGATTAAAACTAACATCTATTCGACTAAAATGAAATTAGACATGCATAACACCCATTAGAGGAAACGATTAAGAGTATCAGGCCAAATACTGACTTCCTTCGATGAAGATAGTTAAAATGGTTATTTTCCTATCTTTAGTTGAACTAAGTGACAAGCGAAGAGGTTGTAATAAGGATGGGGGCTGTAATTCAAAGGCGATCATAGGAGGATGGGTGTTCTCTATTGTACAAGTTAAGGTTTAGTCTGATTTGAGTCACGATAAAACTCTTTAATTTAGGTTGGAGCGAATATAATTTCTCTAACCTCACAATGGACTGAATAACATTGTGCGATGTTTCATTTGATTGATTGTATTACATTTTATCATAATTAATAACTTTGCTTGTGATTGTATGGTACTCTTTTGATTTTGTCCCACTTATTGAGCTAATTGTACTCACATCCCTATAAACTCTTTTGCAAGTACTGAGTGAGAATTAAGATGTTCCAATACCACCGTCCTCAAGTTAGTATACTATTGTTTGGAAAGATAAGAAACGAGGAATCAACTAAACTTGAGCTTTTGATTTTTTTTTTTTAGTTTTGAGGAAACTAATTGAGAATTTCCTGAGATGCCTACTAGTTTCCTAACTTAATATATACAGATTACAAAACTTATGGTTTTTTATAAGCTCTGATTGTACATTTTAACTTTGGATGTAAAACATTTGTATAAATACTATTATGATATGAGACAACAGGTTGTGTAGAACAAGTGTTTTGTAAAGCTTTACCACATGTTTGGTTATTAATAGGTATTAGAACGGACATTTCGAACTAGTTTAGTTGTGTACGCTTTGTGTGAACTATATCTACAATAGTAGTCATGAGGTCAGCTTTTTACTTAAGATAGTTTACACGGCGGGATTGTTATGACTCTTCCTACTTGAGGCGTGACACATATGACCTGCTAATTTGGATGCAAGACTACATGATTATAAATAGAATTTATCTTAGAAGAACTTATTTATAAGAGTGCCTAGCTCCATTGTAACATTCAAACACATTCACAAATATGCTAACCCATTTAAGCTTCCTTTTCTTTTTCTTTTTCTTTTTTTTCCTTTTAAGAAATTTTAGGCCCAAGTTAGAACTTAGCTTTAGTAATTATCTTGTAGGTATATTTCATTATGCTATTTATTTGGATCTATTTCATAAGCAAGGCAGTTTAGGCATATCGAACGCAATCTTAGATTTTGATTTGTACTTCTTTTTTAATATATACTTTGAGAAAACTGGTTTAAAAGTGGAAATTCAAAAGCCTTTATAGTTTTGCTTATGATAGGACATCTACTTTTCTTAGAAACAAACCTATGAGCTTGTCAATTGTTATGATTGATTTTCCTAAATTGTGAGTTTTTTTATAGTCTAGTTTATGAGATAATATAAAATTTGACATATCTTATATTTTAATATCTAAATTAGAAAGTGCATTTGTCTTCTCCATAATAAGTTTATATTGCAACACTCCTTTTTTATTAGTGCTTGAGTTATTTAATCATGTTTTATTCAAAAAAAAATACATACATGGTTTAAACCATGTGGGAATAATATTAATTGGGAATATATACTTTAAAGCATTAGTTATATATGGATAGATCTCTAAATTTACAATGTGATTTTATTTCCTTATAACTTTGGGAAATATAAGAAAATAACCTCTAAACTATTGCTAAATCCCAAAACTATTGCCAAAATTTAGGACATATGTGTTGTGAAAGTTATAAAAGCATGAAGCTACACTATATAATCACGAATTAGGCTCCATCGACGATTTAAGTAGAGTATTTAAAGTTTTATGCTATGCATACATTACTCTTTTCAAAAAATATTACGAAAAAGATTTTAATGGTAAATATGTCAAAGGATACAAAGAAGGCACATGTCTTGGATGTGCCTTCCATGGGCCTCAAACATAACGTGCAAAATAGACCAATCTCCACACTTTTGGAAAATATTACACTTGTATCTTTCAAAAAAACGTAGATTTTAATTGTAATCTCTTTTATTTTCCTACGGATCTAAATTATTTTCACTTGAAATATCTTAATCGACTATTTATCTATCCACTTGCTCTTGTTTTTCTTTAATTTTGTCATAAAAAATGTAAATCATCATCCCCATTATCCCACCATGTGTAAACCCTAGGTTTTGCATTGTTTTTTTTTTTTTTTCATTTCTTTCCCATGAAATTGAGTTATTATTAGTCTAGATGCAAGTTTGTTGTGATGTTGTATAATTTTCATCACATTAAATTAGATGCTGTATATGTGTTTGATGAAATTTGCAATAAAGATTTAGTTAAACACTTAATGAATTTGGGAAGACAATGGGGATGCATTGTTATTACGTTATTGTGCAATATTTCGAGGAATGGGTTATTTTGTTAATTAACTGATTGGTTGATGGTGATATAAATAGGGTAGAAATGGCGGATTACGTAAAAGTAATCATATATACTAATGGAAATAGTGTGAGTGGTAATTCAAGGCTAAAGTATGATAAAGAACTTGTCAAGAAGTTGAAAATAAAAAAGAAAGTGAACTTCTCATACTTCTTTCAAGGGATTTATGAAAGCGCTAGAATTGACCTGATTGGGGTTGAAATCGTAAATACGTATCCTTTCTTTTATGATAGGGGAGTTACTTATAAATGATGACTATTAAAGACGAAGAAGACGCTAAAAATTTCATTAATATGGTTGAATCTTTCAAGGAACGCTACATCCAAGAAGTATATATTAGGTATTGTAGGGAATTAAGTACTTGGGCCGAGCAAAACATGTATCATTCATACAACTACACTTTTCCAACACTCCAAGTGCAGTCTACGATGATTGGCATTGAGCGGTCACATTTGAATGTATCACATGAACCTTACATAAGGTAGCATTCTATGGATCTAGGTGACATTGGCCTTGGGCACAATATTAACTCTTAAGTTCTATCATCATATGGAACTTCTCACTTCACTAATTCCTTAGAACCAACGCTCAGGCTACTTGTAGTCTTTTATGGGTGAGAGCATTACTCAAATAGAGTTGACTCTACCTACCAATTTAGCGTTTCTCTATGATTTCGACGACACACTAGCAAAGCCTTTATCGTCTCTAGAGCGTTGGAGGTGTTCCATATTGTTTCGGGCTATCAAATCCTTTATGTATTGTAGGAAGGATTAGATAGATATGCAAATTATTGTAATTGTTGAACTTCTCATAAATAAAAATGAATAATTGTTTTGTATATATACTTTTATGTGAGTATAAGCTCAGCTTTTATCCAATGTTAAATTGTGTTGCAAACTTTTGATCTTCAAATATGATGCATGATTTTTTACTTTCTTAATTCCTTATATGAAGTGGATATCTATTATATATGTTACTGTTATTATGTGTCTTTCAACAACTAAAGTGGATCTATTGGATAGGGGAGCTTGGTTGTCTATAGGTTGTGTTTGTATTTACAGGAAATAATGTGTTGTGGGTTTAATTTAGTTCTTTCATGTGATCTATAGGTATTTACAAAGGCAGGTGCATATATTTTACATGGACCTTCCCATGTTCGTATAAAACCCAAGTATTTGCATTTTACATTTCCCAACCCCCCTCCCCCGTTTTTCACCTTGGATCTAGTAATAGTTTGTGCTTTCATTTGAAAATCAACATCAACCTAAAACGTGCAAACCATGGAAGTTGTTGGGAGAGTACAGCTGTTGAAGACAAGACTTAACAATGGGGCAGAACCGGTAGAATAGAACGAATGGGAAATAAAATTGTGAGCGCACGATTTTCCACCCATGGTGTTGTGCACAACAGCCCATTGTTCGAATATTCCTCTCCCTTTTTTCTTTTTTTTTTTTGGTTGTGACATTGGATCTCATTTCCCTAGTGGATGACAAAACAGAGATTTTTCGAATGTGGCTCTCATGGATTTCCCTGTCATGTAAAAGGCAGACTCCACCACGATCAAGGAAAGGAAGAGACCAAATATCAATATAAATTGATAAATTATAAATCGCAATCACATGCTTAGGGAAAAAAAAAAAAAAAAAAAAAGAAAGAAAGAAAGAAAGTAAGAAACGCACAAATATCCCTAAACTTGAAAAACTTAAAACCCAAGTTATAGACAAGCTAGCGACCAATTGATTTAAAAGTTTAAGTCATCCGCTTTAACATAATAGTAAATCAATGGGTTAACTAGCTACGTAGGCATCGACATAGATAAAGTTCCTCTTCGTTCTGTATTTTCGTTCAATCACAGAAGCAGTATGACGAACAATTAGCATGCATCCTAGTCAGGAACACTGATGGAACACAAGTAAATAGGGAAACCATGTTCACTTCTATATCAGATCAATGTCAGAGAATTGTGTCAACGCCAGGATGTTCTCCTGAACCTGATATGAAGAGAATCGTCTCAATTTCAAGTTGGCTAGTATATTCAAAACTATTTGATTGCACCATTGTTTATTAGGCACATACTCGTTTGTTCCCTAGCTGGAATTGGGCAGTGGCCCCTCAATCACCATCAGAATTTTGGATAAATCTGTTTGTATGAACTTGGGTATCTCCACTCAGTACATTGCAAAAGGCCAAAACTTGTCTAGTGAAACTACCAATCATGAGACAACGTTCTCTTGATTCCATAAAATAGGACGTCTCCAAATTTAATCTCCTTTGTTTTCATAACTTGGTGAGGATGTAATAGAAAAGATAACAAACTCTATTACTGTGCTTCTACATAATATTTCAATGATTTATATACAAAGTACCACAGTTATAATTCTCCTTTTTTTCATAGAATTGGTTAAAATAAAACAAATCGTGGCAAAGGATAACTGCTTAAAAAATTTCTTAGTTCTCAGCATTGATCAATACGCAGATACCAATTTTCTTCAGCAGCGAATTTAAGAAGCGCAACAACAATATGTAGCAAGGGATTAAGATATATCTGCAGATAAACAACGTACAGGGATCCACAATGAGAACTTCTGCACAGCTAAGAACTGGACGGCAATGTGAACCAAGATTTGTGGCAGTTGGAACTAACCTTCAACAACCAGGCAATCCCTGACTGGGGATAAATATCTGGCCGATCGCTTGTAGTGCAGAGACACTCCAACTTTCAGCATGTCTAACAATCTGAAAAGAAATTTAGTGAGTAGATGTGAACACATGGAACAACACGAAAAAAGGATCAAAGAGATCATTGCTTACATCAAAGTTGTTATTGAGCTCATAGATGGTTTTTCCATCTATTGAAATTAGTGGCATCCATGGAAGTCTCAAGTAAGTTCTGAAATCAAAATGCTGGTTTTAGATAATAGTTCCCAATGATATCCTTAGCATGCTTTTTTCAATGATGGGAGCAGAGACCAAGCTACAGAAGCTTGCATTTCTAAGTTGAATTTTTAAGATTTTCCCCTTCAACTTGCTCTTAGTTATGTGACATAAAAAGATTGCACTTTCATGATTCAAATCCACATTCCTTCATTATATACCTTGATTTTTAGGTTTTATTCAACTACTTTACCATGTGTCACTTTTTATCTTAAAT
Organism: Lumnitzera littorea; assembly: GCA_024138015.1. Taxonomy (NCBI): domain Eukaryota; kingdom Viridiplantae; phylum Streptophyta; class Magnoliopsida; order Myrtales; family Combretaceae; genus Lumnitzera; species Lumnitzera littorea. The sequence continues at coordinate 8,153,191 of JAMXBB010000004.1, forward strand.
CTGCACCTCAAAGAACTATCAACATATTGGCTTTATTTAGGGACTGAACAGTGAAGACAAATTTTGACAAGAACCAACAATGTTTCTTTTTCTCTAGATTCTTAGGCTCAATCAAAATGTGTTCATTTAAAATGACACAAGTACAAGCCACTGTCCAGCAGGGTCCAAAGTTTCAAGATTTAATTGTTTTTGACACTTTTCAAGCTTAGTGACAACATCTAATGCTTCACAATAAATGCATGAGCAGAGATGATGGATAGCTATTATTATATGTATACAAGTGTATGCTTGTGATAAAGTAAATTGTCCGACTCTTTTTTGCCACAGTCCAATACTGGATTGTTCAAACTATCAGCACTTTGACATAATGGGATGAAAGATTTTTGTTTATCCTCAACAGAATTGCTGCAAATAAGAAGGGGGAAGAAGTATGAAGGTTTGGAAAAGGAGAAGCTTCTTCATACAACACCCTGCCCCTTTGGAGAAGAAATATGATTTCTGAACATACTAAAATTCCTTCAAAAGTCTCAGGGAATAAAAACTAAGGCAGAGTTGAACACCTTAGCTTCCACGTGGCCAAAATGAAGTTCTTTTCAGAATCTCCACCCTAAAAGCCATGTCCCAGCATTAATATCTGCTTGAAAAAAATAATGAAGGTTTAACAATAATGAAAAATATAACATAGTAGTTATGATGAGTAAGTGGTTCCTTCAATAGTATAATTCAATAAAGGGAACCTTTATGATAAATATGTTCATCAGAGTTCTAGTACAGAATTTTATTATCGTACAAGTTCAAAACTAAAGGCAGTCCAACTTTCAGCTATGATACTAATTTGCTAATACCTTCAAGAGATACTCATCCAACCCAACAGAAACATAGAACTTGTTTAATCTTTTCTAGGCCAAATTAGTATAAGGTAACAAGTGAACATGAAGATATCTTAATGATAGTAGTAGCCTTGGACAAAATACTGTGCAGCATTTGTCAGTTAATATATATATATATATATATATATATCTGTGTGTGTGTGTGTGTGTGTATCAGGCCACTCGATGGGAAAATCTAGTTTATGTTATGACTTATTTGTTACTGCTGCCAAAACTCAACTATTTTGCTATTTCTATTAGCTAGTATTTGAACATCAGAAAAGGCATGTGTTTCAAAATTACAAATTAAAACACTTGGTAAAATTACATTCATTTTGGAACAAAAACTTACTATCGGTTCTTACACTTGAAATGCATCTTACTGCTTAGGATCTTAGGCTTCTCAATTTGATTCCTACTGTTCATAGACTAATAATGCTATCTGAAATCCCACTTCTAAAACTTAGAAAAGGGAAACTTGATATTTTTCAAATCAAATTTTGTCACGAAACAAATTTGAGGAGATATAGAGACAAAGTATGTCAAACCTATATGTTCTTTGAATGTACATTATGATATGAACAAATAGAATGATCGAAATAATTAAGGGGTGGGCAGCAAGATATGATGAATTTATATTGTTAGCACATTATCCTCTTCAATTGTGGAACGAAAGCCACCATACAATTTCCCCTGAAAGATAGAACAAGTATGTAGAATAGATTTTGGTCTACTGCTTTATGCCCTTTTGGGTCTTCCAGTACTGAAGTAATTGAAACAGATATTACCTTTTCAATAGTCAGCAATTCAATGGATGGATTCTCGAAGAAAGGGACAAGCAACTTCAAGTTGCGAGCATACAACTTTTTACCTGGGCAAGAAGATGAACAAGTATTACATTATGAGCTTTCCTAAATATTTATTACCATACAAAAGAATTAAGCAGGTACAGAATTGGGAGACTTTTCTTTTTCATTTTTCTTTTTAAATTGCTCAGGAAACTGCAGGTAAAAACCCAACATATTAGAGGCAAACACTTTTGCATTATGAATTGTTAAGAAGTATGGTAATGTTGACCAGACACCACATTCAATGGTTTGGAGGGCATCATGTATATAAAGACTTGTAATGTTTCTGCAAAGAGGCAGTTTCACCCACTTGAATCTATTAATGCCATAGCATTAGAGTATGATACAACCCCAGAGTTTTATTTGTGTTGGTGTGTGTGTTTGCACATTCTGTGTTGAGAGTTGTGTGTTATGATGTGAGGTGTTTGTAGTATAGTGATTTGTTTGTAGTGCAAATAAAGGGACGAGAGGCAGTGGCAGGATTGTAAATAAAGGGAAAGGGAGCTGTTACAAATAGTAGTTAGTAAATAAGAGGAGTTAGACACTTGACAGAAAACTTGAGAGATAAGCCCTAGCAGAGAACTTCCAGCTATGGAAGTGTAATCTGTGGTCAATTTGTTGCTCGGAAAGTATTTCCTGAGGTCAATCCCTGTACTTCTTAGCTTAACTACATTTCTTACATACTAAACACATGGATCACATCAGAGTACATAACTCTAGATATTAAAAGAAGGCTAACCAAAAATGTAATTGTTTCCTAACAAGCACCTCCATCCCAGATGAGAATCGCAACATTTAGTGAGACTGAAATATTTTCTTATTCAACATGCTTGGATACCATGAATGATTAAGCCAATTTAGAACCAAGACAGTAGTTGCTCAAGGCCATATTTATTGAACTGTTGGTAAGTTAGTGATGAGCGTTTCAGATAACATGCTATTCTTATTTTCTCAGTTTCAGATGAAAATATAACAATCAACATCCACAGAACTCGATAGATCAATTTTACTGAAATTTGCTGAGTGGACTTGTAAAACTCACAGCTCCCACCAATCAAAATATAGCATAGAAACCCTCTTTTACAAAATGGCACTTCCAAAGGTGCAAATGGTCTACTTTTAATTCCTCCGTCTCTACTAGCTCTTCAGCTTACTTATATAATGGCTATCAACAAAACTTGAGCTTCAGTCTTATTAATGTCCATGCATCTTTTCTCTTCAGGTTTTTGGAAAAGGACTTACCCAATCTTATGTAAAATGTGTAGTAAGCACGTGACATTCATACCTCTACTGAATTGCAATCCATGGTGACTCCTCAAAAATTTAGTGATTAGTAATCCTTCCTAGAAATTGAATGAGTATGTTTATACATATTCTGTTCAACAGAAGCTTATGTACCATTTATCCCTTACATTTTAAACTGCACAATGGACTTTTAAATCTCATATTCTTCATCTAAGATTTTTCATCTTGTTAACTAAATATAAGAGGATGCACATGGTCCTTTCCAAGGGAAAAGCTCTAAGAGTATTTAATATAAACTGCGACGAAAATGGAAAGAAAAAATTAACATTTGTGCACGATAGCATAAAGATAAATACTGGTTTAACTTTTTATACAACCAATCAAAAAGGCTCATTGTTTTAGCATATTCCATGACATCAAGTTTCTGCAGAGTAGAGTACACATGCAGTTATTACATACATTAAAAAGGAAAGGGAAAGCAAGCCTGATTCAAATAGAAAATTTGCAGAACCATTTAACATACTGTAATGAACTAAGATAAGTTAGTATGTATTGTGCAAAGTCAAATTGCAATTATAGTGCCTTACCTCGAAATTTTATAGTTGGGTCTTCAAAGATACAATCATTAGCATAAATTCCAGAAGTGAAAACCCCTGTCTCCAGTGGAATGCCAAAAAGAGAGTCAGTATTCTGTACGTGCAAACTGCAAGCTTTAAGAATTTGATAACAGTGCTATTAATGAGTTGGACTGATTCCTATGGGGCTGAACCAAATCCTGGCTTTAGAATTGCCTTTCAAATCATCATCTGCATACATATGCCAGCCCAACATGTCATACATAGGTGTTACGCAGCGAGACAGAAGTAGCCTTTTATGTTGTAGGATCTTTCAGCATAGTATATGAGTAATATGTCATACTCATTTTGTGAGCTGGGCAGGCACAAGCATCATGTTGGACTTAAACCAAGACCATGTGCATTTATTGGGATCCTAATCATACATACTACCATGAGGTTTGAATACTTTTTTCAGTCAAGAAAGCTGAGGTGGTTGTGTTTTTGAACTAAGAGCAAGAAAAGTCAGCTAGAAAGACTAGTTACTGCAGGAAAAAGAGAGCATTAACAGAAATGGATGGAAGACAAAGAAAGGGAAACATGTAGTGCAGACTCAACACAGGAAGTTGGAATTAAATTGTTGCTAATTCAGGCCATATAAGAATTAAAGAATGTTCAACAATTGGAAGTTTATTTCCTGGCCTTCACAAAAATTGATGAAATTCGTTTTTTGGCCCGTTTTATTTTATAAAATTTATTTTTCTTCTAAAAAAAATTAATATTGAAGCCCAAACTTGACTGGGTACTGATTTACATTTAAGCTCAACTTCAGCTTGATCGCCTTGATAAGCTACTCAAGTAGTTTGAGTTCAAGCTTGAGTTGACCACAATCGTATTTTAGTAAATATCATGACAAACTTGAATAGTTTACAAGTTGGTTTAGTTCTTTTACAATCCTAGTTGTGATCAATTTAGATAGTCAGGGGCATTTTGAACTTCCAGATTAAAATACTCATTTTCCTTCAATAACATATTGGTTATCTCCAGCAAAGAAACTACCTATGTACAGATAAGAGTAAGTTTACCGGTAATAAAATATGCTCTCTCATAGTCATCCTTCAAAACTTGTATGACATCTTCAATACTTGAAACTGATAACCCCTCATTCTTGTCATAACTTACCCCATCTGAACTGCAAAAGATGAAAAGACCAATTTTAACCAAATTCAAACTCCCCTGGAATGAACTTTTGGATAGAACCTGCCTTTGGAAAAAACTGCCTAACAAATTGGTACTAACATAAAACCATAAACATAAAGAATTTTAGCTTCCTTTGAGAGCCGAGTTGGATCTACAATCCATTTTTAATATATATATATATATATATATATATAGAGAGAGAGAGAGAGAGAGAGAGAGAGGATACACATTATGCTCCCTAAGCTTGCCAGATGATCAAAAAGCCCCTTAACGTTGAAATCGGAGGTTCGAAACATTGAACTTGTCTTATCGGACATTACATTTATGTTCAGCGAAACGCAAACAAAGCACATTTATGATTTTTTTTATAACATTTAAAATGACAAAAAGCACATTTAAGGAATTTACGAAATCATGATTCCAATTTCAAGGAATTTTCCAGATACTTCATATCATCTTTATCCTAATTTGCCATCTTATCTAAATGGGAAAAAGAAGAATTTATCACCTGTATGTATCTTTGCTGAGGGGAGAGAAAAGTCGGAGGAGCTCCGTCACACCGCCGACCGCAATTCTGATGAACTGCGATGCGTCTTGATCACCATTGTCGACTGTGGTTTTCGGTTTAGTGGAGAAGCAACGAGTGCCATGTAACTTCTACGCAAAAGAACAGCGATCAATTCACTAACACACACAGACACACACATACACAGATATAGAGAGAGAGGATTACAAACCCTAGGGCTCAGGTGAAGGGAGAGAGAAGTGGTTGGCATGAGGTTGGTTCCCGCCATTTTTGCTGTGGGTCGCTTCACGTGTGGATCTATTTTCCCCTTCACTTTATCCAATCTAAGGGACATCGCATTTTTTTTATCTTTTTTTTATCTTTATTTTTCCATGCATTTTAAGACCATATTTATAAATTACTCTCATTTTAGGATATATCTACCCATAATCCTCTCACTCCCTTAAGCCTATATTTGGGATAAAGAAAAGAACCAGGAGAGGAAGAAAATTAAAAAAGAAGTGGGATTTTTTATACACTTTTCTTTATTTGAAAAAAGGAGAAAAAGTTAAAGGAATGATTTAAAAGGAAAAATTTTTCATGACTTTCGTAACCTCATCAACTTTTCTTTTCTTCTGAGTTTGATGGAAAGGAGAGAAAAAGTTAAAATTAATTATTTGAATTCAAATTCTCCCCCTTTATATCCTATCTCTTATTATTTTTTATAGCTACGTTCGTAATTTTATTTTATAGTCTATTTTATCTTTAGTAATAATTAGTATTTCCTTCACTTTCCTCTACCTCATCATTTCGAATGTGGTAAAATGAATCAAATACCCTCATAATTATTTCATCTCATATTCCTTCCTCTCAAAACTATTTCTCTTATATTTTTTCTAATGTTATCAAATCCAGGTTGATACTCAGTTCAATCTGATTTTTTCATAAAATTAATCTGAGTTACTCGTTTAATCCTCGATAGTAATTTATGTTCAACAACAGACCCAATTAATCCAACTTAGTTCATATAAGAACTTATCGAGTTTTTTTAAGTTAAAATATATTTTTTTCTTGTATTTTGTTAAAAGTATACCAATTTAAAAAAAAATAAAAAATATACATTAAAAAAACTCTTAATTTTCAATTCTTATGTAGGTAATTTTTATTTACTTTTTAAATAAATTTAAGTTATATTATAATATTTTAATGATCTTGATTTGATCTAATTGACTCTCTTGACTCATAAACCATTCTTATTTTTATTTGGCAATATTAACTCCTCCCCCACTGCCAAAAGTGTAAATGCTTGCGGTACAAACCGAGACAATTCATTACATAACCAATACAAATTCATTGCCTTTAAACGCATGCTTGTTAAATTCAATACTTCTTTCTTTAAGTGATAAAAATCGAATCCCTTGTTCTGTTATCAAAACTTATGCAAATTTTGAAATCAATAATAGTTTGCCTTTAAAAAAAAAAAAATTGTCGATTAGCAAATATTACCTAAATATGTCCTATATGTCTCCTTGAAAATAAATTTTTCTTAGATAATGACATAAAGTTTGCGTTGGAATTAATTAAACCAAATAATATTATATTTTTAATAATCACTTAAGTATCATATTTTTAACGATCATTAAAATATCTACGGTATGTCTTATTATGTATTATTATTTATATATTTTAATCTAGTAATGAAAAATCTTATTTTAGGATATGGATATTAAGAAAGATAATTAAAAAAAATAGAGACAACTGAAAAACCTCAATACCATCAATGGCATGACTTTCTTCTCTTTTAAGTAATTGATTTGTTTGATTAAGTGAATTTTATTTTTACAATTAATGTCAGAGTCAGATTGTTTGATAATAATAATAAAAAAAAGAATTTCGATCAACAAATTCTCATCAACAGAAATGGTTTCATCGATGGAATTGAAGGCCATTCTTTCTTTAATCCAACAGAAAGAAGAAACAATTCATTGGAAGATTCAAGGTCCGAAAGAAAAGGAAAACGTCCAACGAAGGAAAAAAATAAATAAATAAAGGAAAACGTCCAGACATTGTGAAGCAAATTCTTGTGAAAATAAAAAAGCATAGTCTCGTCGTGAACCATTATTTTGCACAACAATTGCGATTGCCGATCAAGTCAACGTGCGGCTCATATTGATGTGACGCCTCATAGTGAATAATTGCTTTAGAGATCCGATTATTTTTGTTTGTTAGTTTTAATTCTTGCCATGGGAATATCTAATTACATAGCGTGTGGATCTGCTCAGGGACTGTTGCCGTGGCTGAAACTTGTGCGGTTCGGAGTATGGTCAGTAGCGCATGCTGTTGTGTGTTCTTCAATGGCGTTTGGTTGTAGAGTGTTGCTGATTGTCGTTGGATTCATCTGGAGTGGACTGTACAGAAGTGTTGGACGTGGCTTGGATACTTCGGTGTGTGTTGAAGCGCGGCAGCAGCGATGAGGTTTAGGTGCAGTAGTGAGCTGTCGTGGGTCTAGCGCTGTTATGGCTCAGTGTACTAGACGAGGGAGAGTGAGCAGTCGGTTGGACATGGATGTTGGTGTCTGTCGGGTATGTGTGAATGCTGGGTGCTGACGTGTTGTGTTTGGAGTGTTCTCATGTATTATTGCGATAGTGTGGGTGTTTTGTTTAGGGATGTGTGTGAGGGAGATGGCTAACTGAGGGGTTATAGTATGTTGATCAATGGAGGATTTTCAGTTTCTTTTGGGAGTACATGTAATTGTCTCTTTTTTATGCTACGTGCTTCGTATTTATGAAGCTAAAAAAAAATCGTATCGTATCGTATCGAATCGAATCTCTTCTATTGATTTCGATATGATTTGATAAAAATCAAATTAGATCCCAATCGTTTATATTTATTCAAATCTAATTTGATAAAAATCAAACTAGATTTAAATTTTTTATAATGATTTAAATTCGATTAAATTAGATTCAAAATATTTAATTAAATGTAAATCCTTAAATTGATTTCGATATGATTTGATAAAAATCAAATTAGATCCCAATCATTTATATTTATTCAAATCTAATTTGATAAAAATCAAACTAGATTTAAATCTTTTATAATGATTCAAATTCGATTAAATTAGATTCAAAAGATTTAATTAAATGTGAATCCCGTATGCTTAACTTGCTTTTTGTAAAAATGAAAAAGACAGAAAAATAAAAAGCAAGTGTCTAACAAGATTCGAACCTATGACTTCAAGTTAATGCGATATCAATACTCTAATGTTTATTAGAACGTTAAGTTGTTGGCCTATATCTTCATATTTAATATAATTAAATTGTACTTAAATTACGTGATTCTCTAAAATAATTATTCAATCGAACTAAAACTAAAACTAAAACTATTGAACCTAAAGCATTTTCTAAAAATTCTTTTATAATTTTTTTTTTCATTTTTTTTTGTATTTTCATCATTTTTAATTTTTATTATTTATTATTATTTTTTATTTTGGAATTAGGACCCTTAAAAAAAAAAAACTTAGAACTATAAGGGGCAAAATTTGGATATCTACAGCTACCCCCTTTTGTGGTGTAGTTTAAATAAAACTTTGTCACAAAAATAAAAGAAACATCGTTTTTGCCTTAGTATGACTCTATCTTAAGAAATGCTACGACTAGTTATCTATAGTAAGTCTGGTCCGTTAAGGATTTGGTGACTATAAGCTTAAAACGAATAGAGGTAAGGGTAGCGCCCCTATGAGTTGGTAAGAACCTTAAAGAGAAAAATGAGAACTTGGTGATACACCCTATGAGTTGACTAATCAAGGTGAGTAAAGCATTCCTAAAGTTGGCTCATACTTTAAACTGGAGTGAAAAAACTTGGTCGTGCCTTAATAAGCCGACTAACCAAAGTAGGCAAAGCACTACTAGAGTTGCTTAATGTAAGCCCCATAACCAATCACTCAAGGTTTCAATCGAGTGAAAGATCCGATTGAGCCTAAATTTTAAGTAAAGCCAGAAATATTAATAAAAATGATCCCGTAAGTTTGAATTTAAGAAAATAAGTAATAAAATAAAAGACTATAAAAATTTCAAATTTTAAATATATAACTTGTTATTTATCAAAAATGCGTAAAATGCATTCCGATAATTAACGAATCGCTAAAGATAAACTATATGTATACAAAAAAATCATAAAATGACCTAAATAATATTTAGGAATACTTATTTATATTATATATGAATTTACATGTAGGTAGAAATACGCGTAATTACTTAAAATACGCGAAATGTGCTAAATTAATACTAAATAATTAAAGAAAATTCTTAATTAATTAAGGAAAAATCAAGAAAAATTAGGAAAAATAAGGAATGATCTAGAATTGGGTTGTCGAAGCTAGGGAAAATAAGAAAAAAATCAGCCAATTAAATTAGAACAATACAAAAGCCAAAAATTAAGGGATAAGGCAATTGTCTTGTCCAATTTAATGTACAATAATTATCCTAAAACTCTATAAATAGCAAGAAAAATCCAAAAGCTCATTTGGACAGTTAGAAATCAGAGAAAATTAGGGAGAGGCGAAAATTGAGAGAAAAATTCGAGTTAGAAAAAAAAATAAGAAAAACTGTGCAATTAGGGCTTTTAAAAGGAACCCACATCAGATGAGCAGCTGGGAGTGGATGGCCACCACCACCATACGATAGTGGCAGCACCCAGACCAACCGACAAGGCCATGGCGACCGGAGCCACCCAGATCAGTGAGTTCGATTTCCAGCCCGATTTTATGTAATTTTGTTAAAAATAGTAAATATTCTTAGAAAATTATGAATTTTGTTATTCTGGAATATTTTTGTATGTAGTTTTTAGGAAAAATATTATTTTGATGAAAATATGTCTCGTGATATAAGGTCCTTAAGAAATCATGCAAAATCGAACATGTTTCGGTTTAAAAATAAATGATTTTAGGAGTGTAGTTTTGAACCCAAAATTTTTGTGTAGACTACTTAGATGATATAGAATAGTGCTATGAAGCCCGTTTTCAAAAATCAATTTTCGAAAATTTTAGATAATTTTTAGGCCCTAAAATGAGGCATAAAATGGGTAATTTAGGGTTAATTAAGTAATTAAATAGTTAATTACTTATTTAGTCAATAATTATATGTTTTAGGATGTTGAAATCTGATGAAGTATAATACTTGTAGTATTTAGGGTGTTAGATGTAATTAATAGGTTAATTATGTAGTAAATAAGTAATATGGAAAAATAGTACATTGTAAGTTAATTTTGTAAATTAGGATAATTAGATGTAAAACCTGATTTAGGATGAATTTAAACATTTTGAAATGATAATTGATGTTTAGAGATGGTAATTGGAGTGATAGAAATATTAGAAGTATATTATATACATAATAGGTGATAATGCATAATATGTAATTATTGGAAATATAATAAATAGAAAATATCAGGATAAAAAATTGATATTGTATAAATAATAAGGATATATAATAAAATTGATAGAAAACTTAAATTTATGTAATTATATGAAAAATGTAAAAATTTCTCACATCAGGAGTGAATTCGGTACACTAATACGGATTTAAGTGTACCAGGTAAAATAAAATACTGACTAAGGGTAATGATGATATTTAGGAGATCGGAAAGTAATGTGATTAATTTCACATTATGAGTTGAAACGAATTTCTAAGGTTCGAGTATAAAACAATACTTAGAAATCGAACTAAAACCTAATTTAGAAATCAATGCGGAAATCGAACTTGAATCTAACCCCAAACCTAGAATAATTGTAAAAGACTTAAGACCTAGATAATTAGGCATATTAAACCCTAAACAAAACATAACAATAAGCGTTATAGGATAAAATGAACCTACAATAGTTATATGAAAAACTGAATCCACATTTGTATTATAGGGATGATCAGCGATGGTCTAAGCAAGTCAGACCTCGAGTGAGTGAGCGAGCGAGGAGTCGAGGTAAGTTGGGATTAATACGATGCTGTATTTTGGAGGCATAAGATTATGCTTGGTTGTACTTGTTAGATAGTTGGATGTGTGCATGTGCTTGATTACGAGTGATGTTATGATTCTGTTTGTTGTTCTGGCTTGTATTGTGTGATCTGTATGAAATAATTGATCACCTTAAACTGGACCTAATTGAATATACGACTTGTAATCATAATCGAACCTGCATGGCAACCCATTAGGGGAAACCTAGGATTCTCCGGCCAAATACCGATTCCTTCGAAAGGGATAGCGCAAAATTGCATAATGGTCCCTTCTTTATCCTCAGTCTAACATAATATCAATACTCCAATGTTTATCCGTTAAGCCGTTTGCCTATACTTTAATATTTAATACAATTGAATTATACTTAAACCACGTAACTCTCTTAAATAATTATTCAATCGAATTAAAACTAAAGCTATTGAACCTAAAATATTTTCTAAAAATCTAAAAATTCTTTTATAATTTTTTTTCTTTTTTTTCATTTTTTTCTTATTTTCATCATTTTTCAATTTCTTATTGTTATTATTTTTTATTATTGTTTTTTCTTTTAGAATTAGGACCCTCTCAAAAAAAAAAAAAAAACTTAGAACTACATGAGGCAAAAATTAAGTGTATATAAAAGGTAAAATGGATATCAAGTTAAAATTTTAGAACTAATAAAGTTACATAATATACTATATGTTATGAATTTCTTAAAAAGCATGGTATTTAGCATCAATTAATTGCTAGGTACATACCTCGACATATTGGTGTAGCTAAGAGGATGAATATAATAGTTATGGATATAGTGAGATGCATGTTGCATAGTAAAAATCTACCTAAACAATTTTAGGTAGAAGGAGTTGCATATGCTATTTACGTTTTGAATAGGTGTCCTATTAGGAGTGTTCGTGATAAGATGAAACCTAGAATGGCGGGAAGCCTAATATTGGGCATCTCAAGGTGTTTGGTTGTGTAGTTTATGCTCATGCACCTAATGAGTTGAGAAAGAAGTTTGATGATAAAGTAGAAAGATGTATTTTTATTGGGTAGTCATAAGACAAAATGTAGAGTTGACGATCCTTTTAGAAAGGCAGAATTGAAATATAGTGTCGAATAAGTGGGTGTAACCGTTGAGTTCTATGGTGGCGAACTTAATGAAGTTAGTTATAGTGACCATGTTACTATAAAAAAAATGCTAAACACATTAAATTAGGCGAAATTTTTGAATTAAATCATGATAATTTGAAATCAGATGTTGTTTTTTGTAGCAAACCAAGGGGTTGGTTTACTTTTGGACATGCTTCATTTGCTCTACTCTTCTTCTTTGGAAACATTTGGCATGGTGCTAAAACTTTGTTCTGGGAGTACTACTTGATCATTTCTACTTAAAGCCCCAATTAGGATTCTTTTTTTTTTTTTTTTTTTTGCAAAAATATATCCTTTTGGATAATTTACCTAAAGAATCTCCATTACTAATCCTTTATGTATTTTTGTGTTCCTAACCATCCACTCATTTTTTTTCAATCATACGTTATGATAATACATAGAAATGATAATGAAAACTCTACATGGTTGATCTTTTGAGCCTACTTCAAGATGGGATAACTAATCCCTCAATCTTGGTAAAGGTCTTGCTTATATTTCCTTTCTCTTAATTCTTGTACATAGGAAATAAGACTCAATCATTTTACAACTAATTTATAAGCTGTGTTTTTTCACTCATATAACTATCATATTTAGTTCATCGGCTTGAATGATGAATAAAAAATGAAGATATCTATTCAACTTATTTACTAAAAATAACATAATAAAAAAAGTTTATGTTTAAACATATTTCACGTAGAGATATTAATAACACATAAAGAGTTAATGGTATTTCATAACTAATTGATTGAGTAGCAACTTGTAGACCATCTAAAAAGGAATATTTATTATTTGATCCATATCTTGACATAAGAAGTCTAATGGGAGCAATACTTGAAATGGCAATCCATAAAAAAAAAAAAAAACCCTATATTAAGATAAGATAAAATAAGGTGATAGCTAAATGGAATTATTAAATAACTTAATAAAATGAATATAATTGTCAACAAGGACGTCACTTTTGATGAAGATGATCTTTAGGATTGGTCTAGTAAAGAGAAAATTTCACAACTAGCTCTTATTATCAGTATTAAAAATAATATTGATGCAAATACTAATGTATAACTTTTGCTTGGAGAATCTTCTAGTTGACCACAAAGACAATGCAAGATGCCTTCTTATTTCAAGTATTATGTAGTTGGTAATGTAAACAGTTTTTTTAATGATGACTCTGATGATGTAGTGCATTATGTCTTGTTTGCAAATTGTGATCCTTTATCTTTTGAGGAAGTTGCTAGTAATGATTGTTTGGTGAAAATAATGGATGATAAAATTCATTTTACTGAAAAGAATGGAACTTGGAAGCTTACTACACTTCCTAAGGATAAGACACTAATTGGTGTTAAATGAGTATAAAAGACCAAGTACAAGTCTAATGGAGAGGTGGATCATTTCAAAGCACGTTTCGTTGCAAAGGATTATAAGCAAAAGTTAAGTATTGACTATTTTGAGGTTTTTGCTCTCGTTGCTAGACTTGATATAGTAATAATGCTTATTTCACTTACTTCCTATAATAGTTGGCAAATTTTTCAAATGGATGTTAAGTTTGTATTTTTGAATAGTGTATTTAAGGAGGAGGTGCATAACCTTCTAGATATGTGAAAAAGAGAAGGGGGGTTGGGGGAGGTGGTGGAGGGGGGAAAATAAGGTTTACAAATTGAGAAAGGTCTTGTATAACTTGAAGTAAGCATCTAAAGCTTAGTATTCTAGAATTGATTCTTATTTTCTTGATCATGATTTTCAAAGATGTCCATATAAGCATACTTTATATGTTAAATTAAACTTACAAGGTAAGATTATCATTGTGTGCTTATATGTTGATGATTTAATTTTCATTGGTAGTAATTCAAATTTACTAATGAAATTTAGAGAGGCTATGATTGTTGAATTTGAAATGAGAGATATGGGCTTGATGTCCTAATTCCTTGTTATTGAGTTGAAATAGATAGATGTTCATATCTCGAAGAGATTTAGGATGAATTCATGTAAAACCAATCTTGACTCCAATTGAAGAGAGATTGAAACTAGTTAAAGGTGATGGTGGCAACTTAGTTGATGCAACTAATTACAAAAAGTTGGTTAGAAGCTTAAGGTATTTGACAAATAGATATTATGTATAGGAGAAAGACAAAGATCAAGAAAGTAAAGCATGACTAGTGATATGAACATCTCCTGCATTGCCAAGTGGAATACTAAAGTAATGCAGGTTTGTGCTTGAGTCTTGGACAATATAAATATTACCTTTTTCACTTCTTTCGTGTTATATTTGTGATTTACTCTCGTGACATGAATCATTTCTCTATGTACAGTTTTGGCATTGTTAATAGATTTATGGAGGCTTCATCTCAATCTCATTGGCAACCAGCTAAATGTATCTTAAAATATATCAAAGGTATGCTTAGTAATGGAATTTTTATTCTTATATTGATAATGTAAAGCTTGTTGGCTATACAAATAGTGTTTGGGTTGGTGATACTAACATACAAAAAAGCACTTCTTGTTTTGTTTTTCATCTTAGGATTAGATTTTTTTCTTGGTCATCTAAGAAGCAACAAGTGATGGCTCTCTCAATAGTAAAGGAAAAATATATAATTGCAGCAAGATGTGCTATACAGGCAGTTTGGTTTAGAAGAATGCTATCTAAGTTACAACATCAACAAGCTATGCCTACTAAATTTTTTTGTGACAAGAAATCAGTAATTGTTTTAACAAAGAATCCAGTGTTTCATGGTCGTAGCAAGCATATGGACATCAATTACCATTACATTCGTGACTTGATGAAGGACAACGAAATTGTCATTTGGTTTTGTTCCTCTAAAGAGCAAGTTACAAGTATCTTTACAAAACCACTTAAAGTAGATGTGTTCTTGAAGCTAAAGAAGATGTTTGGCATGGTGAAGTTTGAAGATTTGGTTTAAAGGAGGCTATGTTTGTAAGCCCCACAACTAGCCATTCGAGGTTTCGATCAGTTGAAAAACTCGATCGAACCTAAATTATAAAGTAAAACTAGAAATATTAGTAAAAATAACCCCGTAAACTTGAATTTAAGAAAATATGTAATAAAATAGGAGATTGTAAAATTTTCAAATTTTAAGCATAATAAGTACTAATTATCGAAAAGGCAAAAAGTGTAATCTAATAACTAATAAATTATTAGAAATATATTATATGTATACTAAAAATTTTAGAATGACTAAAATAATAATTAGGAATGTTCACATGTACCTCACATGTATTTACGTGTAGATAAAAATATGCGAAATTACCTAAATTGGCCAAAAACTTAGTAAATAATTAAAGAAAATTATAAATTAATTGTGGAAAAATCAGAAAAAAATTAGAAGGGTGTGGAATGATGCAAACCTGGTCGTGGCAAGTCAAAATTTGAAAAAGAAAAATTAACCGATTAGAATTAGGCAACACAAAAGCCAAAAATTAAGGGATAAGGTAATTATCTTGTCCAATTTAATGCACAATAATTATCCTATAGCTCTATAAATAGCAAGAAAAATCTAGGAACTCATTTGGATAGTTGGAAATCAGAGAAAATTAGGGAGAGGTGAAAATTGAGAGAAAAATTCGAGTTAGAAAAAAAATAAGAAAAACTGTACAATTAGGGCCTTTAAAGGGAACCCCCACCAGACGAGAAGCTGGGAGTGGACAGCCACCATTACCATACGATGGTGGCAGCGCCCAGGCCGGCCGATAAGGCCATGGCGGCCGGCGGTGGCCGGAGCCATCCAGATCAGTGAGTTCGATTTCCAGCCTGATTTTTGTGTAATTTTGTAAAAATAATAAATATTCTTAGAAAATTATGAATTTTGTTATTCTGAAATATTTTTGTATGTAGTTTTTAGAAAAAATATTATTTTGATGAAAATATGTCCCGTAATATATGGTCCTAAAGCAATTGTACAAAACCAAATATATTTCGATTTAGAAATAAATGACCTTAGGAGCATAGTTTCAACCCCAAAATTTTTGTGTAGATTACTTAGATGATATAGAACAGTGCTATGAAGCCCGTCTTCAAAAATTAATTTTCGAAGTTTTTAGATAATTTTTAGGCCTTAAAATGAGGCATAAAATGGGTAATTTAAGGCTAATAAAGTAATTAGATGGTTAATTACTGATTTAGTCAATAAGTACATGTTTTAAGATGTTGAAATCTGATGGAGTGTGATACTTGTAGCAATTAGGGTGTTAGATGTAATTATTAGGTTAATTATGTAGTAAATAAGTAATATGAAAAAATAGTACATTTTAAGTTAATTTTGTAAATTTGGGTAATTAGATGTAACATCTGATTTAAGAGAAATTTAGACATTTTGAAATGATAATTGATATTTAGAGATGATAATTAGAGTGATAGAAATATTAGAAGTATATGATATACATAATAGATAATAATACATAATATGTAATTATTAAAAATATAAGAAATGAAAAATATTATAATAAAAAAATTGATATTTTGATAATAATAAAAATTTACAATAAATCTGATAGGAAACTTAAATTTATTGAATTAGATGAAAAATGTAAAAATTTCTCACATTAAGAGTAAATTCGGTACACTAATAAGGATTTAAGTGTACTGGGTTGAATAAAATACCAATTAGAGGTAATGATGGTATTTAGGATATCAAGAAGTAATGTGATTAATTTCACATTAGGGGTTGAAACGAATTTCTAGGATTGGAATATGAAACACTACTTAAAAATCGAACTACAACCTAATTTAGAAATCGATGCAAAAACCGAACCTGAACCTAACCCCAAACCTAGAATAATTATAAAAGACTTAAGACCTAGATAATTAGGCATATTAAACCCTAAACAAAACATACCAATAAGCGTTATAGGATAAAATGAACCTATAATAATTATATGAAAAACTGAAACCACGTTTGTGTTATAGGGATGATCGGTGATGGCCTGAGCAAGTCGGACCTCGAGTGAGTGAGCGAGGAGTCGAGGTAAGTTGGGATTAATACGATGCTGTATTTTGGAGGCTTAAGATTATGCTTAGTTATGCTTATTAGATAGTTGGATGTGTGCATGTGCTTGATTATGGGTGATGCTATGATTTTGTTTGTTGCTCTATCATGTATTATATGATTTGTATGAAATGATTGATCACCCTAAACTGGACTTAATTAAATATACGACCAGTAATTATAATCGAACATGCATGGCAACCCGTTAAGGGAACTTAGGACTCTCCGACTAAATACCGACCCCTTCGAAAAGGATAGCGCAGGATTGCAAAATGGTCCCTTCTTCATCCTTAGCATAACTAAGTGACATGAGAGGAGATCGCGGTGAAGGTGAAGTCAATGGTTTGAAGGTAGTCGTGGGAGGAGCGAGGTCTCCATTGCACAAGCTTGGGTTTGGTCATGAGCTGTTGCATTAATGGCAACTCCTTAACCCGAATTAGAGCGGGTGCAATTTCTCTAATCTCACAACAGGTCGAACAACGTTGTGCGATGGCATTTGCTTGCACATGCATTGCGCCTAATAAGTTGATTGAAAACCTTGTTGTGTTTTTGGTATAGTTTTAAATCCTCCATCTTAACTTACTGAGCTGTGGTTGCTCACATCTTCACGACAGGTCGAACAACGTTGTGCGATGGTATTTGCTTGCACATGCATTGCGCCTAATAAGTTGATTGAAAACCTTGTTGTATTTTTGGTATAGTTTTAAGTCTTCCATCCTAACTTACTGAACTGTGGTTGCTCACATCCCTATAGACGTCGTGCAGGTGCTGGCTAAGAAGCGGCATATAACTAGTCCAAAGTTAGCAACTCAACTGCTGGATCTTGGGGAGTGAGGAAAAATATTTGAAGAACGAACATATATTCTTAAGGTCTAAGTTTTGTTTTATTTAGAATTTTTCATTTTTGAATAATGTAATAACTGAATTATAGTATATATATATATGAATTTTCTCACTTTCTTAGGTAAATGCTTTATCTAAAATACAAACTGTTTACTTCAAAGCGGGTTAGTCGTAGACGCCTTATGTAGATCAGGTCTAAGATAGCGGTTGTAAGGCCAACTTCTATCTTAGGATGGTTTACACGGTGGGGCTGTTACAACTCTGCCGCTTCGGGGCGTGACATTTCTAAATTAGTATCAGAGCGAAGTTCTAGTAAACTCACTTTCAAATGAAGAATTAAAAGAATTAGACATTTTAGGAATATTGAGAGTGGATAATATTAAGTGGGCGATAAAAGATTGTATTAAGCATATGAAAACATAAGTAACCATAATCTTTAACATAGGAAATATTAATTGGTTTAACTATAATTACAGGGTCGAAGGGGAGAACTAATCCATAGTTGGATACGGTTTGGATGGAATGGAGAAGTATCTCCTATTGATTATAGGGTTAGATTACAGCGGCTATTGATAGAATTAGCCGATTGGAATATATTTAGAACAGTTGATGAGATTATTGATAAGTTTCATGATAAGATATGCTATAGTTGGAAGAATGAGTGGGCATGGATGGAGATGAGTCTAGGACCTCAGTATAATAGATATACTGCCATAACAACTTTTGAGCAGAGATGGTTGGAGACAGAGAGAATTATAACATTAATGATGCCTTTACGGTATTTTCCCGCTAAGTTGAAGGATGGGAGACTATACCCTGCTAGTATTGCACATATCCCTACATTCCCAGACAGTACCCACCAGGGATTATCGATTGGTTTTCTCAGTTTCCAGAGCCTGCAAGGGATGGTATAGAGATACCATTGAACCCTAACCCTGAACCTGAGCTTGAAATACGAGAACCACCATCGGAAAACCCACCTCCAGTTGAACCCTAAGAGGATGGAGTTCACGTTAATGAGGACCTAGAAGAAGACCCTAAGGAGGAGCAAGAGAATGAGGATGAACCTAGTTTAGATATACATGCTGTAATTATGAAGGTGATTACAGACATCGAGATAGTTGGAGTAAGAGCTGGTGATATAGTTGAGTCGAATGATGATAATGCGTCTTGGGTAACTGATTTTGGAAGTAGTCTGTATATTTAAGAATTAGTGGTTTATTGAAGTGATTTAAATTGAATGAAGAAGAATCTTTGAGTTAATATAGATTTGAGGTGTAAAGAATATTGATAAAACTGATTATTAGGATATGTTAACATTGTGGATGGAATTCCTAAGAAGTTTATTGATGAATTTGTGTTGTAATCGGTGAGATATGATGAAGTGACGAGACTCGTGAATAATAGTGGAAATCAATTTGAGTTTTGGAATGGGAGAGATACGGTGATATACACTGAAAATTAAGGTGAATCCAAAACTTATAGGATTTCTAAGATGATCTTAGCTTTGGTGCTTAGTATAAATACGAGGTAGTATAATTTGGAGTGAAATAAAGCATAGTGTAGAAGCGAATTCTAAAAAGACAAAACATCGAGAGGGAAAAGTTAGAAATCGATTCAGAAATGAATTAGAACCTGTACTAGAGGTATAATCAAAACCTAACTTAGGAAGTAAATCTTGTATAGAATGAGAATGCGATATAGGAGATGATAAATAATGACAATAATAAGGAGTCTGATAATGATAAGGTATATTTTAACCTACCTATATAAAGTCTTATTTTAGGGTGTAGATATTAAGAGAAATAATTAAAAGAAAGAGAAACAATTGAGAAACCCTAGATACCATCGGT
This sequence comes from Lumnitzera littorea, assembly GCA_024138015.1. Taxonomy (NCBI): domain Eukaryota; kingdom Viridiplantae; phylum Streptophyta; class Magnoliopsida; order Myrtales; family Combretaceae; genus Lumnitzera; species Lumnitzera littorea. Next base: position 8,173,236 of record JAMXBB010000004.1, read on the forward strand.
ATAGTTTTTTTCTCTTAAGTAATTGATTTGTTTGATTGAGTAAATCTTATTCCTTCATTTTAAGTGTATTTTTTGTTAATATATAGAATTTTAGAGCTTATGTCTATAAAAAAGTGATGGCACATGAATCAAATGAGACTGCCATCTAGTTGTTAGGATTAGGTTGCTTGTATATCCACCAATTTCAACGCCAATCCTTGTATTTTCTACGACGTTATAAATAGTCGACAAAACCTATGCACGAATATGGGAGTAAAAAGCTTAGCAATGCAAATGGACTCAAAAGCAACAGTGGATCTACTTTTACAAAATTCAAAAACTTTAACCTTCACTGCTCTTCCCTTGTTTCTTTGCAGGGAAAAGATGAATGAATTCAACCAACTACAGCTGACTTTTAAACAAAGGGGAACGATTTTGATAGCAAACTACCTGGCTAAAGAAGCAAGAACAATGGGAGGAATGATTTCATGCCCTATGTAACTCAAAAAACTCTTATGAATTTAGGGGGATGCCGCCCTAAATGTTCTAACTCAGACCATCTTACTTCTGCTATATAAATAAATCATTATAATCAATAAGATAAAGTGAATGTATACTAAGTATGAGATTTGGTTGAGCTTTCAAAATGAAAATGACCTATAGGACTTAAATAAGTTTGCAAGGAAAATATAGTGGTTTAATATTTAAACTTGCATTTTTTTGAAGATTGGATTTGGAATGCTTATACAACAATTCTAAATCAAATATAACTTTAAATTAAGGCCATAAATTTTTAGGAAAAAAAAACCTAATAAATTTAAGTTTAAGTAGATTGTAAATTCCCATTTCAACTAATTTGTAACCCTAAATTCATTCTAAAAATCTAATAAAAATGAAATATATGTATATACACACACATTTGAAAAATGGATTCTTCAAAATGAACTATTCATTTTTATTTTTTTCCAAAGGGTAATCTATTAACTAAGGTGGAAAAAAGCAAAACTAATAATAAGGTCTTCCAACCTTTAGCTTCCTACATGTCTAATTCGAATTTGGTCAACTAGCTGAAGGATTACCCCACCATTATTTAATACATTAAATGTGACATGATAATTGAGTAATTTCTAGTTAACTTCTCATTTAGAGGATTGGAAAACTATAGGTAAGATGGGTTTTTGTTGTCACTCTGTTCTTAAAGGCTTGAAGTAGGTTTATAATCTGTAAAACAATGAAAGTGAGGCTAAGAGGATGCCGAGACTATTTAATATAATCACTTTGATATGTAAATTAATATGGAATGCAAGCAATAAAATGGAAGAGAGAGTTTTACATAGAGTTTGATTAGCTATTTTTGGTCGAGGCTTTATACTTGTTTAAGGCATGGCAATTCAAGTGCTGGCACATGCTTCCATGTTCTAATTTCAAGGGAGTGGGCCGGTTGAGAGATATCTGGTGTAATAGCTGCCAAACTATTTGTACCCTTTACCATAATTCAAATGTTCAAACCTCAAAATCGAGACCTATCGAGCTATGGTCTAAAGGCTTGACTCACATAGTCTCAACTTCAACCTATTCCAAACTCTACCTATCTAAGTTGAGCTCTTTTAAGAGGTATACATCTAAGCTAAGTATAACAAGACATCTATCCTTGTACTTGGACTTAAGATCGACTAGCCAAAGTAGGTTGGATTGGGTAGAGATAGCTAGGTCCAACTCTAAGAGATATCAATTTGTTCCTATTATGCCTTCGGATAAGATCTTCTATCAATAGTTTATATATAAATAAGTACATTTTGTGTTGTTTCTCGCAATATTGTCAAACCCAAATAAGAAGATTGACTCAAAGATGAGAAGGGGTTAGGAGTCAAGAGATTCAACTAGGGTTGAATCAGAATTGAATCAGGATCAATAAAAATATTATAATTCATGTTTATTTATAAAGTAATAAAAATTATTTATATCCTTAAGAATTAAAAATTTAGAGCTTTTTCTAGTTTATTTTTTGTTTTCTTTGACTTTAGCTAATTAGTGTATTTTCTAAAAAATATAAAAGAAAATAATATATTTTAATCCGAAAAAACCTAATGAATTCTTATAAAAACCAAATCGAACCAGTTAAGTCAATTGGTCAAACCAAAGTCATTATTAATGAGAGCTTAAGGAATGACTTGGACTGATTTTATAATTGAATCAAGTCTAATCGTAGTGGACTGGATGGATCAACCCTAGTAAACTGGGTCTTTTCGATTAGATCAATGCACAATCTTTTTTTTTTTTTTTTATAGGTAAACTTTAAAATCTTATATAATGGTAAATCAATATAAGTATACTCGAAACTTTATTTACAACCAACTACATCTATATTCTCTAAAAAGAAATAAATATATAGTACTTAATGGTTGATGAGCTTCAATCCTACTAATAGGTTGCATATTAGCGCTGTGGACATGTATGTTTGCATGGATGCTCTATAAAACCAATTTTTACCAATTCATCGTTTTTAAAGTAATAAAAATGTTGGATAACATTCTATACTTGATTTTAAAATTTGTAAAAGAAGGTTTAATATTAAAAAGACATGGATTTATACTTTTATGAAAACAACTTGAATTTATCCGGTATGCATCTAGGGGCTCAAGATGACTCGGATTTTCTATCAATGTCCACATCAATAAATTGAATGCCAACACGTGTCTTGTTGGATAGAACTAGAGAAAGACATTTTTCCCCTTTTCCTATAGAATTGATTTATATTGATAATATATTTTTGAATGTTCAGATTTATGCAATTGCCATAAAGCTGTTGCGCTCACAAAGTTAAGGATATGGAAGAGACGGTCATATGGTCTACCTAAACGCTAATAATTCGTGTTAATTAATTGTGTTTTGTGTGAATAGGTTGTTAACGGATTCATGTTCAAAGATAATAATTCATAATGCAACTTGTTTATTAGTTATTATTAAAATCCAGACTTCTATCCTGAGGGATATAATAAACATGTTTTTATATGGATTTGACCCATTTATTGATAAAAAAAAATATTTAAAAATGAATCTTAACGAAATAATTATCTCTACTAAACGAAATATAAATTTACAAAATCAAAGTTATACTAAAACAAATTATTCAAACACTTGAATACAACAAATTATAATTTGCAGTTAAGAAATGCTCCAACCAGAATGTCTTTGTCGTTAGTATAGCAATTTTGAGACTGGACGAGAATGAAGTGGACAAGAAAGAGTAGACGCCACGTACATGGATTAATAAAAAAAATATACAGCGAGAAAGCAAAAAACAATGAATAACTAAATTAATAAGTATTAATAAGCTATTTTCAATCATTTGGACCAAAAATTTTAAGGTTGTATTAACAAAGTATTCATAATTATAACATTATGAACTAATACAAATCATTTACACAATCCATGCGAGATTTCATTAAACATGAGGCATTATAATCTTCCTCTATCTCTACAAACATGTGACGTTTTCATCATAAGACCTTAGCATTGGGCTCTCAATTCTCCAACCAAACTCTACATATAGGTTATGCTAGAAGCATGCCGAGAGTTACTAGCCTGATGGCAACCTTCACCCTCCTTGTACCTTTTCTATAAATCAGAGCCAAACTCGAATTGTCTATCTATTTGTATAAGGTCAGCTTTAATATCATTTATAATGCCTCAAACTAAAAGTAATAAATAATCAAGCTAATAAATAATAATATGCTATTTTCAACCACTTTATAAAAAATTTTAAATTTGTATTGATAAAATATTTAACAGTATAGTCTTATAAATTAGTACAAATCTCTTCTATAATTCATATGAGACTTTAAGAATTAGTTAAACATTATAATAGTTAGCAATTAATCAACAAAAATTAAATAGAAAATAAGAGATATGAAGACTAGTCTTATTCTATATGCCTCAAGTCATGACAAGAAATCAACAAATCAAAACTATATATAAGGCTTTTGTTCTTCCCAATTCTCTCTCCATATATCCATGCTTGAATAACAACCTACCACATTGAAATGAAAAAATTTATTAAGCCATGGCAACTGCTATATATTGTTATATATTGTTGATTTGTAAAGACTTCTAAATAAACAAGCTACCTAAAGCTAAAAACAAGTTGAGTTAAAAAAATACAACACTTAACCCACTCGAGCTTGACTTAAACTAGATTTAAGTATAAGATTTTAAGGTCGAACTTGACTCAAAGTAATTCTCCACATGCTTAACTCGATTTGATTAATTTTGTTTAGGTTCAATTTTTTAAACACATTTTCTTTTTATAAAACTAATATTGCTATTTATTGATAGGTAATTTTGGATGCAGGCCTTAAGGCTTAACATGACTAAGCACGATGGCATAATACGTCAAGGATTAGTGGCCCAAAAAAATACATCGTCCCATGACCTTATAGCTGACTTGAGAAGGGCACCTAATAGTCGAGTTGAGCTTGGTATTAGAAAGCTACATGCCTAAGCTAAAGCGTCCATACTACTTTAAATGCAAAGAGATAGGCTTTGAGTCATTATGCTACTTAGGTAATGTTAGAAGATCACACCAACTCTATATCCTAAGAGCTACCTAAAGACGTCCCAAGTAAAACTATCATGCAATTAGGATTCAGTTTCCTCTCTTATGAATGCCCAAGTTGATCCTCTAAGACTAGGAGATTAAGAATATTGTTATACACTTGAACACACTAATATACACTCTTCCTGTAATTTTTCTCTACTTGTGATTGACTTAATTATTAGACTGTCTACGTCGAAGGAAATTTCGATACTCATTTCTAGTCGTATGTTCTTATCGTAGGTTGTTTAGAGCCTACTAATTTGCTATATAAAAAATACTCACCAACATTACTTAAATTCCATTCATATTCGGCTAATTTGAATCTTGATTTAAGCTTGATTAGGATCATGAGATAGTTGAGTCAAATATCATGAAGTTTGAATTTTACTTAATAAGCTACTCGAGTTAAGTTTATTCAAACTTAATTTTTCTGTGTTAACTCGAACTCAAGTAGCTTAAAAATAATGTTGATTTATTTGCACCTCTTAAATGGCAATTGAGAACTTTATTATACTATTTCCTAAGTGGAAAGGTGGTAAATTGCTAGTAACTTTTTTAGATATTTTTATTTTCACGAGCAATATTTTAATTTCCTCCTTTTATTTTATATTTTACTTACTTTAGGCTCACATTTTTTCTAAGGAAAAAAAAAAAGGAAAATCAACTCCTCCTCCTTTTCTAGAGGTTCACCTCTTATTTAGGTTTGATATAGGAAGAATTACATTTTATACAACTAAATAGATATAACCACTCTCCTATTAAGAACAATTGGCTTCTCAAGTATAGAGAACTACTTATGATAAGTCACATATTGGTGACTTCATATAAAGTCAAGGTATGAAATTGTGGTACATCCATACAAATTCTAGTATAATATATAAATTCTAGTACACTATGTAAATTCTGATATCGGTAACTTTTATCACAATTTGCTTATTGTACCAAAATTTATATATATATATATATATTAGAGACTTTATATGAAGTTGAATGTATGCAACATAACACAAGAAAAAGTGGGTAAATATATTGTCTCTGATGGAATGAATTGGTTTTGAATCCCCTTTTTTCAAATTGTAATATATAACGTGTTTTTTTTTTTAAAAAAACCTGCAAGCATTAACAACATATTATATTTTGAGGTTAATGACACATTTACTACTCGAATTTTAAACAAATCAATTTACTATCCAAACTTTAATTAAAGTTTTTGTAGTCATTAATACTGACTGATTAAATTCCATAAGCTTTGGTTTACTAACACATGGTAGCAGCTTTAACTGCTACGTATTAATGAATGCCAACATGGCACAATGATTTTAAAGGTTCATCCAAACATGACAAATACCTAAGTATAGCATAGACTACACCGAGTTATGAACATTAATCTTTACATAACTTAAGAAAACCTATATATATATATATATATGTATAAAAGGTTTTTTTTCATGAAACGTTTCATGTGGAACTTGTAAAAGTGGGAAAGACTTGTGAAGTCTAACTTATAGTTTTTCACAAGAGAAAGAATTGACTTTAATTTAATTTTTTTCACTTGATTCAATTGTTAATTTATAAAAAAATGCTCAATTCTTAATCTAATTTGTGATTATTTTTGAATTCTATAAAGATTTAAAATGAAAAACACTTTTGAAACATGCTTCAACTTCATATTAAAGTGGGTCTTTCAACTGTAAAATGTATTTACAAAGCTCATTTTGATACAAATTTTATAAGCATATTTTAGAATTTTTTTTAAAAGATCTTTATATGATTAAAAAATAATCATAAAGTATATTAAGAATAAAATATTTTCTTCTAAATTGAAAGTTGAATTAAATAAGAAAAATTGAGTTAAAATTAATTCTTTCTTTTATGAAAAACCACAAGTTATACTTCAAAACTACTTCCTCTCTTTTATAGGTTCGATATGAAATGTTGCATGAAAATGGCCATATATATATATACATGTATATTATCAATTGTGTTTACCAGCATAATTTGGACTTTATTCAAGTTTTTGTTTGGTTGGAATAAAAAAAAATATGTTTCAACTAATATCAAGTTAGAAAACAATTTCAGGCTCAATATTTTGTAAATTTGCCTCGTCATAACCCAACTTAAGAAAGGCATTAGATCCAGGGGTACTATTTAGTATTTACTATTTCGACTTTCGTCCTATATGCACTGGGAAGTTTCCTCACTCTTTTTACTCACTCGCTCTCTCCCTCCCCACTAAGCACTCATCTCTCTATCCTGCTCCACACTCTCTCACAACCACTCTCCGATGGCTGCCGCCACCACCACTACTCCACCACTCAAAATCGTCGCAGCAGCTGACCCCTTCGGCACGCCACTCAAAGATGCCCTTGTCTGTCACCTTCGCTCCCTCCAAATCGAAGTCGAGGATCTCGGCACAGGCCCGTACTACTTCATCTCCGCTGAGGTCGGTCGCCGCGTCTCCTCCACCAGCTCCAACTCCAATCTCCACGGTTTGGTCTCCTGCGGCACTGGATGCGGCGTCTCCGTCTTCGCCAACAAATTCCCCGGTGTCTTTGCCACCACCTGTCTCTCTGTCGCGGATGCACTGAATGCAAGGTCGATTAACAATTCGAATGTCCTCGCCGTGTCCGGGACCTCGACACCTCCTGATAAGGCTATCGAAATACTGGACACGTGGCTTAACACTCCCTTTAAAGCTCCTTGCCCTGCCTCGGATAACAAACCTTGGCCTGAGGATATCCAGCAGTTCCTCGATAAAGCCAAGAACGAAATGCCGGAAATCGGTATGCTTACTGAATTGAATGCATAGCTGTGAATAAATATTTGCATGGTCCCGAGATCAAGGGAGTTATGATGCCCGATCTGGATAGAGTTTCCCGTCTCATTTTTCGTTCTATCCCTGTTCCCGCCAATCATAAACTGTCTTGTATGTCTGAGAGGGCAAAATATTTGAGATCGAATTGAATATCTATCACTCCAATAATATGTGACTCGAGGCAAAAATGATTCAATATTACTAATATGCCATATATTTAAATGAATGAATGGTATATAAATATCACTGATAGCATCTAATTTTTAAACAATTATCATTTATGTTTTTTTCTATTAAAATTTTATTGATACTCACATGTTAATCTATCCACATGAGTTGTGAATACATTGGAGCTTTTCTCGATTGGAGGGATTGGCATAATGGGAATCAGGAAAGTCCCATCAGATGAATCGTATTAACTATTTGCATGGTCTCGGATGAGAGGAGATAATGGTGCTCAATTGGAACAGATTATACTGTTCTTATGTGTCTCTGCCAATCATAAAGTTTCGTTTATGACCAATGAGATCGTATTAAATGTTTATTCTCTCTTCTATATTCCCAATCATATTCATATTGCTGATATTGCTTGTTGTAAAATGTTTGATCCAATCAGGTTTGCCAACTTTGTGAATGGACCAAACAGCCGTTGCTTGTAATTCTGAAAGAAGTAACTTGACATATTCAACCATACATTTAACTTGATGGATTTAATTTTGGTCTGTTCATGAAGTTGAGAATCTAATTGGATCCAACGTTGGAGACCAAATTTGTGTTCTCTGAAGGTAGCGAGATTGTGTTATCTGACCTCTAAAAGATATAGAATCAAAGCAAATAATTCCCGTGCTTTCAATGATGAATGAAATGTTTGGTCCCTAAAGTTTGTTTTGGCCTGAGCCTGACTAGTTTAGTCTCTGCAAATTGATTTAAACGGTCATAATAACTTCATCATGTTATCAAAAAGATAACTCCTTCATCTATCAAAAGTTTCCATCCAAATATATGAGATGTTATGCATTACTGCGCATAAAGGGTGTAGTTTGCCTGTTCTTAAAATTCATGATAATTGGTTCATCCCTAAAATCAACCTTAGTTTCAGACCAAATTGACCATCCCTTGAGGAATGAGGGACCGATTTAGTGTTTTTTTAGCCAAAAATTTATTTTGCATCTTGGGTGATTAATTTTGTTATTATACTTGTATATTGAATCATATTGAGTTTCAATCTTGTTGCATTGTATTAGAATGTGTATATTAATTGATTCCAAGTTTGATGTTGCTGACTTTTTCTTGATAATTTATCTTGAATTGCTGTTGTTAATTCTTAAACTTAAATGCAGGTAAAAATGCTGAGTCGAAGGCACAATCAAGTCAAGTTAACGGTGTTTCAGATTCCTGTGCTATTTGTTGTTTAGTAAAGAATAGGGAGTTAGGACCAATCGATATCATCCCTGGTGGGTCAATGAAGATCATTAGGGAGACTCCGACAAGTGCAATAGTTCAGTTCAAAGCAGGGAGCGTGGAGCCTGCACATCACCATACTTTTGGGCATGATTTGGTGGTGATGGATGGGAAGAAGAGGGTATGGAATCTGACTAAGAACGAGAAGTTTGATTTGCAGGTTGGGGATTATCTGTTTACACCAGCAGGGGATGTGCATAGAGTGAAGTACTTTGAGGACACCGAGTTTTTCATCAAGTGGGATGGGCATTGGGATATGTTTTTTGATGAGGATTTGGAAACTGCAAAGAGTGCTATGGAGAAGGAAACAGCCGAGGGAACTACCGAGAAGGAAACTGCTTAGATTTCCATGTCATCCCTTAGACAGCATGCTGTAATTTCTCTTGTATCGAAGTCAGACTTTTATGGCTGGCTAAAAGTTAAGCGTCAAGTCGTGTCAGCTTAAAATCAATAAGCTCCATTCGGTCTTCAAAGAAGGAAGAATCAATGTACAAGTTTTGAGGTTGTTTACCTGAGTTGTTTTATGTCCAGTCGTAACATTAGTTTGTCTTGTTTCAAATACTGTAACATAAATAAGAAATTGGTCTCTGTTAATACTGCATGTATCCTCTACCTGTATTTCTTTCAATGCATTGTCGTTCCATGTAGCATTTTTTGGCTCTCTTTAGTTCCTGGGTTTGGCTACTCAGAGGTGGTGAGGCAGAAAGAAATCTACATAGACGAGTCACAGTATTCTACTCTACATTCAGTTCCAGTGTTGGGCTCTCTTACTTTTTATCAAGGCAACGGAGAGCGAATGAGTTTGAGAAATAGAAACTAGTATACAGAAGGTGGAAATTTCCCCTTTTCCTCCGCAGTCCCACCAATCACCTAATGGCGCTTCTGGAAAAGAAGTGCAGAGGCTTGCTTTAATATGGTAATATGAGATTAAAAGTACTATCTGGTTATGTGGAAATTTTGTCCCAGCAGGTATATCTATACCAAGCGGTTTAAATTGATTGGCCCGGTATACTATCCTCCAATGTCATACCTCAGTCGGCTCGATGAATGAGGACCGGGTATAGGCGAGCATTCAAAATGACGATTTTAGGTTAAAATCTCACAAGTAATTTTTGGGAACCCTTCAGCCATTAGAATGCCACTCGCTTCAATTTTCACTCAAGAAGTCTCGCTAGGGGAAAACAAGATAGATTGCAAAGAAGAGCCGTCACATTGTACAAATAGCTTTTCATCATCAATGATGTGTGAGTTATACATCTATGCATTACAGAAATTCTATGAACTTAACATATGGAATGAAATCGTGCAGCTCTCAGCTTGTAACCACATCCCACACTTTCTGATTCGGGAGGCAGTTCTCTACTAAGAATAAATACAGGTTGATTAGACAAGACTTAGCTCATCTGTTGTATTAGCAGCTTCTACATGTCCTTTAGCAGCCGCAAGCTCTTTCCTTAATGCCAATAGCTCTTCCCCAGAATCACATATGTAAGCGGAAGCCTGCCTGCCGGACAATGTTGCCCCTTCCATACTGTCAATGTAATCCTGTAGAAAAAGAAAATCCACTTTGCCATCTCACAAGCAAACAAGGAAAAGCTCTTGATAAACGAGAATGGTAACCTCAAATGGCTAGGTGACATGTTTATATCTCTTATCATTTCCCATCTGGTACTAAGCGTGGGATGAAGAGTGGTACCTGTCTTGTATATGAGCCTGCAAGGAAAAAATTTTTGATGGGTGTCTTCTGATCCGGGCGGAAAGGATCTTTGCCAGGGCCTTCACGGTATAGTGACTGTCCAATTTTAACAACTGATGACCAAATGACTTCTAAACCTTGTGATGATGGGAACAACGATAGGACCTGATAATGAAAAGGATTACGTGAGAATATTATTGCCATCATAAAGTTTACAGAATCAGCAAAGACTAACTCTCGTGCTAGGTCAAAAATTCAGCAATAAAAGCAAAAACAAGCAGCAAGGCTTGAAAAAGTCACTCTTTTCTCTGGGGTAAGTAAAGTTTCAGGTTGAATTTAATGTAAAAGTAGATCCAAGTATTACATCTACATACAATTGACTTTCCCTTTCTTTGACATTGTGAAGTGAGCTAGAAGTTACTGCATCGTCTCTTACAAATGTCTTAAGTCCAAGCAGGTCTAGTTTCTAGGACCTCACACAGGAAAAAGGATCAAATAGGAGTTGCATGCCAATAGGAACATTTAATTGTGGGTTTAGATGAATAAAAAAATTACACGTCAATCTTTAACCAGCCATGTTAGGATAAACACCCCTAGTTGCTCAAAAAACAATATATGAAAAAAAAAAAAAAGGTCACATGTAAAATTCTAGTTAGTAGTTGTCCACCATTTATGGCACTCTTATTAAAACCTTACTAATTGTTCAGAAGTCTACTTTGTTCCAAGCAAAAATAGGTTTGACCAACCTGCTTTGCGACCCTCGTTATGATCTCATCATTTGGCAATGGCATATAAGGGTTGCCTGGGGTCAGAACACACCTGGAATTTCAGAAAGATCTATCAACAATAGAATAAAAAAATAACAATATGGATGAAGCATCCAAAACCAAGATCTCATGGACTAACTGATATCTGACAGACTGATGGTGCTCAAAGCACCTTGATAGCACTTGAATATATAATAAAGCAGATCAATGAGGGCCTTCTCGGTGTTTTATATAAAGCATGTTCTTGTCAACTGACACAATGAGACAGATTCTTACAATATTAGATGCATCTTGCAGAAGAAGCTTAGAGTGAGCAAAGCAACAAATCAAGTCAAGCCAGCCTTTAAATTACAAATCTGTCAGAAGCTAAATGAGTAAAATCTTTGTTTGTACTCACTGGAGCAACGATCCTTGCCCTTCGATGTAGTAATCTTCTGGTGATGTGAGTGCTAGGTCTGCAAAACATGAGAAATCGGCATCTGGAGTGTAAAGGAGGTTGTCCAACCCCACAGCTTGATTTAGTTGCCTATTCATCAAAAAAGTACCAATTGGTGAGACATCATTATGACCAATTCCTGAAGCACCGGGAAGAAAGCAAATTTTAATTTTATATTTTGTTCTTAAAGGTGAATCTACAAATTGGACACACCTCGAACGTCCTAAATCCTGCAACTCTGTCACCCAGCCATCGTATCGAAGCTGCACGGTGACAACAGGCACACCGACCAGCTTATAAATATTATCAAAGAATTCATCTTCTCTCCAAGGTACTGGAAGTAATCTTTTGATTCCAGGAACATCAACAGCTGCCATCAATGTGAAGTTTAAAGATAATTAAATATGAAATGAACATCAAACGAATAAACAAGCCAACACATATTTGACACAAACCTGCTACATAGGCATCGGCCGTCGCTACTTTCTTTTCTGTAGCCTGTGGGAAAAGAAAACTGTTGCATTAAAAACTCATTGTAGCATCCAAATCAAAATTAAACTAGACATCTAATCGAGCTATATAGCTTCAGTAAAAGTGGTAGATAGCCCAACAATCTGATTTTTTAAGCACTTGGTCATCATACTACTAATATAGAAGATGGCTATAAGCAGATTAAATCATCAAACAGAAACTTACTCTAGATATTGCCAGTCCTGAGACATAGGTGTGCCCACTAGGAGATTTATCATAAAGTATCTCTCTGCATCCCCACCTGAGATGGAACCTGTTCCAGCAGAAACATCGATTCAATGATTGAAAACTCCAACAGTTCAATCACATGATTTCCATATAGATTTTATCCAGTGGTACATATTCTAAAATTACCTTCCTCCTCTATCTGTGATATACTTCCTAATGGGACCACTCAAGTAAAGATCTGGAGAACCCTTGAGCATGCGCAGCAGAGAAGCCTCGGTCTTGGTGGCAAACAAGGCAAATATCGTAAGCATACAACGAGCACTAATGTTATCACAGTCAATGAACCCAAGAGCATAAGCAACAGGATCCCACATTCTCTGTATACTTGCACGTGTCCCGCCCTTGGACAAGAACCAGTTGGAGAAGCTTATCTGTGTAAAAAGGGAAGAAAATGAATAAACAAAGCCAGTGAAGTGAATCTAAAAGATATCCCTGACAATGAATGTAAAATAAATATTTCTATTAAAAACAATGTAAAAAAATCAAATATGATGGGAATCAAAAGGATTTACAAGGTTTTCTAAAGAGACAAAATGACCACGAAAGCACAAATAGATTGTAGATACTGTTGGCTGAAGAGTGAAATGAATCAATCCTTACACTATCTAAATCTCGTATATCCTTCATTGCTCCATCCGGATGAATTAGAGCCTTCACAACCGGACTTAAAGCTAGAGCCACCGCGTTTCTGGCTTTATCATAAGTCTGTAAATGAACAACATTTATAGAAAAGAATTAAATGCATTGCTCATTGACCTCAACACACTAATTAACAAAGCATATGGTTACGATAGAAATCCTCAAAGAAATACAAACGTATTTTCTAGATAATTTCCTCTTGATGGTTCTTGCTCTAAAGCAGATACAAAAGTTAACATATCTAAAGCCATCTGAAGATCTGACATTTTAGAAGACAGCAACAGGGCAAGTGGTGGACCCAAGATTTCACCTGAAGAGGGGAAAATAACACAAAGAAGGGCCAAAACAATAGAAAGTACATGTACTTTTTGAACTAAAGGGCCGATCGTGCTCTGTGACCATATTGGAAATAAGCAATGATGAACACCCAAAGTTAGTGAAGAGAAAGCTAATGCAGACACTTGAGGCTGTAATCAGATGTTGATATGGGCTAGCATTACATATGACCTAGCCAGGTAAGAATTGTGAGGAGGATTTCACACTTAGCTGACTAGAGATAGATTAGCTCTGTTTACTGCACGTTAGTGAACAGAAAAGAGAAATGTTGCTATGAGAAAGGCTCATTGAAATGATATAGCATAAGGTCCAGGATGACTAGATAAGAATATGCATTACAATATCTTTAAGTGAAAGTTGCCAGATATCATGTAATCTAAAGTCTCAAAAATTGAATAAAGGACTACCTTTAGTTGGTTTGTTGTCAAAAATGCCTGAATACCATGAAGGGGAGCTCCAATGGGAAAACGAAAATCAAGTTCTGTGATTAAAAGAATAAAAGTCATTTAATGGCTGGACATTAAGTCATTTTATCCAACGATAAGCCCAGGAAAGGAATACCTCCAGTAAATGGGCCAAAGGTGAGCAATCTAAGTTTATCATAAATATCTGGCAAAGCAGACTGGGTAAAAGATAAATGCTATGGACATACCTCCAATTTGCCCCCCTTTATTCACAAAGGTGTGAGTGTGCTCTTTAACAAGCAAATTTTTTTCTGCACCTACCTAGAAACAAAGAAGATGAAAGACAAGCTGTTCAGTCATTGTAGTCAAAATTTCTACAAAGGCAATGTTTTCAATTGTATTGCAGCTGATATATTGCCGTCACCTTTTTCATCAGACGGAAAAGATTGTTGTAGCAACCAAAGAAAACATGCAATCCCATTTCGATATGGTTTCCACGTTTATCAATGAAAGAACCCACTTTACCACCAATAAATGATCTTGACTCATATATATCCACCTATGAAGGAGAATATAAAGCATGTAAATGATTCTGTCCATCAGATGAGATGTAGGGATAGCAAACCAAAGGCAATCGACTTGACAAAGTTAAAAGGAATCAGCTCCGTGATTTGAATTTTCATTAATGCAGCCCTGCTAGTATGTACTTGCTCATGAATCTTCTTAAAAAAATGATCAGAAAATCTGCAAATAAAAACTTGTCTTGAAGTTGAGAATGTAAACCTGACAAGGTAAAACACAAACACACAAACATGATGTGCAAATGTGTTTTAGAAGGATGTCTTAATTAGACAGCAGACCTGATGGCCTTGATCAAGAAGCTCTACTGCAGTTGACATTCCCGCAAGCCCTGCTCCTATAATTGCTACTTTCAGTTTTGGTCCCCTGTAGTGTTCAGGCTCTGGTGGAAACAAACCCTTTGGAGCTGACAAGTAAATCATCAAATTAGACAAAGAAATCTCCCAGACACATACATCAAGATAAATTTAAGTGCCAATCGTTTAACAGTTAATTGACATATTATAACCATTACAGCCAACCAGTTGCAGACTCATGGAAGCTTTGAACATTTGGAAATGCAGAAACTGGTCTCACTTTCAGGAGGTCACATCACAACTCGTCTAGACCAGTGTCATCCTATAGACCACCTAACCAATTTTTCTTTGGCAAAACTAGCACTTTTCTGGTGTTAAGCATCAAACGAGATGACCGTTGAGTAACCATTTCAACTGTACCACAAGAGTGAGACACATTCTAAAGGTTTCAGCAATTGCTTCAGAATTCAGTTAGATGTGTTATCTTTCCATTGGCACTACTAGTTATAAGGATGACACAAGAAGGTCCAACCCAAATATCACACAAATTGACACGATATCTAATCGATCAATTCAAACTTTGACAATGACAGGAATGTGACATGATAAAATTCCAACATGATCTGCCAACACAAAGTATGATAATGGTAAGAAAGAGCCATATAAAATACAACACACGGGCATTTTTATCCATCACTTGCGGCAGTCATTTTGAACAATATCACATTTTACCTGCCCATGCCCAGTATTCATGCTTTAAGTGGCATATCCTAAGAATACTATTTTGCTAACAAGGACATGACTCACCAGGAGTGGCACATGCACGTCAATTAGTATGATTAATAGTAAGCAAGAGTCAATCAAACGATGATATATGACAATTTTTTATCCATTCTTCTATGATAGTTATCTTAAAAAACTTACACATCCAACTCTCATTGCTCCGAATAGTACATCACAATCAATGAATTATTTTTTGCTAATAGAGAAATGACTCGCCACGCATAGGAAAACCAAGTACAAATTACTACCATATAACATATCAAGCCCCTAATTACACTAGTTCCACTCAATTCAAGTCGAAATTCCACCAAATTCTATAGATAAACAATACAAACCGACACAAACCAATAGTTTGAAAAAAAACACTCAATCCCCATAAATGGAATCCCTCATAAAAAACGCACTGAGAGTAAGAAAAGTAACAACTAAAAAAACCAAGAGACTTGAACTTTTAATACCATTAACACTCATGTCAGACACTTTAGAATCCAAAGAACAACGAACCAAGAACCTATGGTTTCTCTTCATAGCCCGCCGGCGGTTACCGGAGAAGAAAAGCTGAATCCTGTCTTTTCCAGCAACAGAAATTGCCGGGAAAATAAGTGAAGAAGAAGCCATGGGAATGGAAAACAAGAAGTGGGTCGGTTCAAGATAAAGTTTTTACAACGACCCAAATAAAAAGTTTGAAGCTTGTTCTTCTAGGGCGGTATGGTACAAGGTATTTTTTTAAGGAAAGGAGGTATCTTCTGTGAAGAAGATGCTGTTAGTTCACGTTTTGTCAGGTAATTAGCACTAAGTTAAGGAAGGAGGTCTTGAAAAAGATTCCGCCGGTGATGGTGCTACTGCTTTGTATGTTTTGGGAGAGTAAGTGTACTGTGTTGGGTTTTGTTTTATTGGGTTTGAGATGTGAAAAGGAAAAGGGAAATAATTTGTGTGCTAATGGAGTAATGGACTTGCCACTAGAGGATAATGGACCAAACAAAAAGCCGAGACAAGTGGAGAAGATGATTAATCTACTTTCTAGTGAGTTAGATAATAGATTTTGTTTTTGTTGGTTTTATTGGATTACATTGCGAGATGGAGCGAGAACGAATTATACATCATACAGTAAACATATGGCGTTGCCAGCACCATACTACCAGTTGGAAGTTACTCTTTTTTTTTTTTTTTTTCCTTCCCTTTGAAGAGGTATTTGTACGGCAAATGGTTGGTAAATAATGGGATAAATGTTATAAATGATATTTAATTAAAATTTTTATGATCATTTTTACTATTTAAACTAACTCTATTAAATTTATTTACTAACATGAAAATAATGATGAATTAAGAATTAAATAACTGTTAATTGGTTGAACAATTCATTTTTTAAAGTAGATTAGGACTCACTACATCCTAAGCAATTATTTCGATTGCCCTACGATCGGAGTGGTCGACAACTACTAAGTGAAGAGTTATGCAACTTTCTATAAGTTGTTGGAACGTTTAATTTCTGGTTTGTCTTTATGTTCATATCTATAAATAGAATTAGTAGAATTAGTTTAGGTAGTAAAACTAATTATGTAAACTTTGATTAGATAATAAATGATCTTTTTAAAGTATAAATAATAAATTGCAAATTTTGGCAAAGTTTGGATATGTTATTAGCTTGCAAAGATGCACTAACATGACATCTCCTATAATGACCTAACTAGAACCCCTCGTAAGTATTATCTGCTTTAGTATATAATGCCGCATAGTTTTGTCCCTTAATACAGTAGCTTCTCAAGAGGTTACTTATTTTAGGATTGACCTAACTCAAGTATGCTTAACTTCGAGTTTTAATGTATTCCAAATTACTATATAAAAAAGCGTTTTGATGATTAGAGTTTCTTTTTCAAGCATGTAAGGGGTATTATAATTCATCTCTCTTACAGAATTGATGTTCTTGTCAATTTCGTTACAAAAGTTCAGAATCACTATTAGGCAGGGTGCCTTTACAAAACCAATATCCTCATTAGTTTCATTACACATATCCCGAACCATCATTAGGCAGGGCTTAACCTTTTTGGTTGGTGGATTGATCTAATACCATTTGTAACGATCTGACCAAAACTTCTACCATTGAATTATTATCTGCTTTAGTATAGAATGCTACACGGTTTTATTCTTTGGTGTAGTAGCTTCACGATAAATCACCAATTATTGGATTGACTTAGCTTAAGTACGCTTAATTTTAGAGTTCCAACATGCTCTAAGCTACTATACCAAAAAACGCCTTAATGATTGGAGTTCTTTTTCCGAGCATATAAGTGGTATTACATCTCCCTTTTGGTAGAGGTTATACAGTAAATTTTGACTGTATAGTGGTCAAATGTGATTCATCCTTACTTGTATTTATGTAATTAGATTATGACTAAATTCTTAAAAGTATAAAGTATTAGTATTATCCTCGGAGTTGGAAGGGAGGATAACTCCACTACGTCTCCGTATCTCTAATAAGGGAACAAGGCATGAAGTTCTACACTCTTTAATCTTGAGCTTAGAAATTTTGAATTATTTAAAAAGTTTAAAAAATATTCTAGAAAATAGGGTTATGTTATAACTTGGTTAGAATTGGCATAAATTGTCAATATGTGACGTGAAAGGAAGTATCAACTATCCACCATAAGGTGAGATAAAATATGTACCATTAAATTAACTCAGTTAATTACCAACTATACTTATAATTTGATAAAATTATACTCTATCCGATAAGATTGGCTGTTTTTGCTAATTTACCAACTTCTACTCTAGTTTTATAAACCATATGTTTATCTGGCAAATTTATTTCATTATAATAAATATCAAATTCATTATCTGTTACCAACATTTCTTATGATTTGGTAAAATCGTATTATATTTACTAAATCAGCCTGTTTGCGGTAAATATCAAATTTGTCATTAATATAACTTTCCCTCAAATTTGGCTTTGTAGATACACATACATATCATACATCCACCAACTTTCTCTGAGATTTGGTAGCAAAACCCGTTCTCTCTATTTGTGGTGAAATGTATACAAAGATTGGAAAAAGAAGGTAGAGAAGAAGAGATAATAATAAGAGTAAGCTAATAAATAAGCTAATAGGCTAATAAGGAAAGCTCAAAATATTAATAAGAGAATAACATAATTTCTTTCACTAAAACCCAAAAAGTAATAAGATTGAGAGCAAAAAGCTTATAGAACAAGGAAATGCATATAACATTCATTTTGTGCTTGTCCTTATCCTTCCATTATTGAGTTTGGGTTTGGTTCCTTTAGTGTAAGATAGCCTTCATATCTTTCCATGATGTCCATTACCTTAGTGTTAATTGGTTCCCACAATGCTTGTTAATCTTTGGAGAAAATGTTGTAGATTCTAATTTGAAAATTAAAAAGTAATCTTTTGAATGTTCTTGAATATGAGATAATTGATATCTTATTCAAATTCTTGTTTGTTTTACAAAGAGCTTTTAACGTGAAGGATCTTTGAGTACTTGATCTTGATCCTTTCTAAATCCCAAAGTATATTTAACATCTACAGATGGTGTGGTGTGTAGATCTTACATCATATCCAAACTATTTTAAAAGAATTGAGTGGAATGTCATTTTTATTTGAAGCACTCTTCCTCTTTCTAAATAATCATAATATGATGCAATTGTCTTTGCCACTTCCTTAAATGCTAGAATTGATCAAGCATACCCTTAATTGTGTTTATTAATCCGTAATCCAATAATGTTTGCTCTGTAAACCAATATTCTTCTACAAAAATGCTAAGAAAAGTTTATAATTCTATATCAAGTTTATAGATATAAAATTCTACTTTATTATTTTCATTTCCAAATAGGTAAGGAAAAATATTTTTGTCAACAATTTTTAATGCATAGTATGTATGGCTTGAAATGGTTACTAGAAATTCCTTTCTGCTAAATTATCAATGTATTGTCTATATTTCAATGGTAAGTTGTCTACATATAAATGTTTTTTAATGAGAACGTATGCAAATGTTTCATTAAATAAAGTATCTCTATCTTCTTCATGCTCTATGTAATGTCTAAGGAATGCTTATCTAAATGTTGTCCAGTTTTCTAAAGTTGATTCTTTTCTTTTTACCAATGGAATTTATTTTCTATTTGATGTTTATATTCATTCACTAATTTTGGGCCTATTAGAAAATCGTCATTTCCGAGGAATTCAAGCATCTTTTGTCTTGCTTCTGCAACGAAATTGCATCATCTCTAGATTAGATCGATATGATCTCGAATTTGAGGGATTACTTTATACCACTATTTGTAAATTCTTGGATTGAACTCGTTTATAACTATATAACAATAAAAATTTCTACTTTGTACAAAATGTATACCTTATTGTTTAGAAGAAAATTAATTATTTAATTTTGTAATATAGTTTGATAAGATCACATAAACTTTTAATTTATTCTTGTCCATGGATTAAAGCCTCCAAACAGCATTGATAAGTACTTTTTAGGCCTAATCCATATCAATGTTATTTGATTGCTTAAATTCAACTTTTTGAATAGATTGAGAATTCTATTCCATAAAAGTTCATCATGGGAAATATATTATTATTACTACTATTGGGCCTTAAATTTGCTAACCCTTATTGGTGGCTTATGGGCTTGAAGGTTGTTCATCTTTGTCTACTTATTGTGTCCATTGTTTATTGAGTACTAGAATTGCCATTAGACCGTGATCCATTGGACTTGATAGGACCTACTTGTTATTGTAATTCTCCATGATAAATATATTGTAGAGGTGGGGGTTCGATTAGAGTGTTCACGTACGTATGGCTTCAAAGAAATGACGCGAGACTATCACTTGAAAAGATGATTAGGTGAGAATAAGGTAGGGAGGAGGAACAGGCAATCTCAATATCTCAAATGCATAAGTGACAGACAAGGTAGCCTTAGGGGACCTCAGGCGACCTCAGGCGTTACAAAATCAATTCTTTGCCTGAACATTATTTGATTTTAAAGAGCAAAATTTTTATAGTGGAACACCGTTTTTCTAATCTCTCTCCAAGTGTTCCAAATGACGAGGAAATGCTGGGTATTTATAGGCTCTTGGGTATTGTGGCATCCATCGGATCATTTAGGTGATCAAGGGATGAGATGGAGCTTGCTCAATTCATGGTTATCAAGAATGAGCTAGCTAATGGGCTAAAAACCAGTACCTTTCCTTATAAGTGAATAAGATTACCTGAGAAAGGTTAGAGATGAGTAGACTGGTCTAATGTTCCCTGTTTCGAGCCCACCAAGTCAAATCCCCCTAATCATCCCAATACAAACTAGACTCCTTAGGCCCTGTCACCTGGCCTAAGGAGTCAAGCCTAAATAAATAATGAGCCAATCTCAATAGCTGATATAATAATATTTTAGCCATCTACACCTTTTATATATTCTATTTCTACTTTGTATCCACTATTAATTAAAATGTTTATGAACTTAATTCATCTCATCTAAGACATGCTTTCATTATTCTTATTTTTGTAAAATTTTACAATAGTTTTACAATCTATCCTTACTAAAATTTGAACTTTGTTAATCAACAATAGCCTAAAACTATTTAGTTTATATATAATAACAAGAATTTCTATATTTATCTTACTTATTAATTCTTTTTCTTTGAACGTGTCATTATTATATCTTCAAATTTCTTCTTTATCTTTTGGAGCATATTTATGAGGTTTTCTTTTTGGAATTACACCCCATCCATTTTCATAATCATATGTTTCTACAATAAAATAATTACTATTTAATGTTAGTTTTAGGTTTAGTAAGCTTTTTAGTAATCCTTTTATTTGCCTTACTTGCTTAAGTTCTTCCCAATTTAAGGGTTTAAAGTTGTTTGTTTTTTGATATAATTACTTTGTATATTTTCATAAGTCCTTTATAAATGGTCTAACATAATTAACTAATCCTAAAAACTATTGTAAAGTCTTTTTATCAAAATTTTCACTAAATTCCAAAACTTTTTTAGAAATGTAGGGTTGTATAATTCTTCCACTTCCTATTTCTACACATAAGAATTCTATATTTTTTTCTATAAAATTAGGTTTTCTTACTACTTATAACTATCCCATTTTTACAGAATTCAAATAAAATAATTTTCAAATATGAAGTATGTTCTTTTTCTGTTTTAGAATGTACTAAAATATCATGTACATATGTACAAAGAAAATGTATTTCGAAAAGATTTCATCCATCTTTCTCTAAAAAATTGACAAGGTATTTTTTAAACTGAATAGCATTACTAACCATTCAAAATATTCTAATAGACATGTAAATGTTGTCAATGGGATAAACTCTTCGTGCATTTTTATTTACCAAAATCCTAATTTACAATCAAATTTATTAAAAACATTACTATTTTATATTCTATTTATCAAGTCATTTTTGTTAGGAATATCATATGCAATTGTTTTTGTATTATCATTTAAACATCCATAGTCTATTAACATTTTACTTTTACCTCTAACAATTTCTCTATATTTTCTAATAATAAATGTTGAACTTCTATGAGGACTATTAGATCTTTTGATAACTTGTAACTTTAATAATTCTGCAATATGCATTTCAAATTCCTTCCTATCTAAATTATCACATTCTTTTTTTTTTTTTTTATCTTATTCCTAAATCTAGATTGAGAATATCTATTTTACAATATATTTTATTCCTATTCCATAGTTTCATGGGGTTTTTATGACTTCTTCTTTTTCTAATTTACTGATTATATTGTCTATCTCCATAATTTCAATTTCTATGAAATTATATACCTTTCTATAATTTAAGCAGTTATTTATTAATTCTAAATTTTCATAATCTTCTATTATTCGTTCATATAATTCTTCTTTTATCTCTATATTTCCTTCTTCTTCTTCCATCTTTTTATCTACTATTTTTTATCTTACATCTACCCTATATATCACATTTATGTTTTTCTTTTATAGTAAGTGTAAGCCCCAAAGTTCAGCCAAGTAACCGTAAGATTGAACTTAGAACCCAAGGTTTAGGGCGATCGGCTAAAGGATCCGATCATACCCAAATTATAAACTATTTAACAAGATATCAGTAAAAATGACCCTGTAAACTTAAATTTAAGAAAATAAGTAGTAAAATAGGAGACTATAAAATTTTCAAATTTTAAGCATAATAACTGCTAATTACCAAAAAGGCAAAAAGTATAATATAATAACTAATAAATTGTTAGAGATAGATTATATGTATACTAAAAATTTTAGAATGACCAAAATAATATTTAGGAATGTTCACGTGTACCCTACATGCATTTACGTGTAGATAAAAATACGCGTAATTACTAAAATTGGCCGAAAACTAAGTAAATAATTAAAGAAAAATACAAAATAATTATAAAAAAATCAGAAAAAAATCAGAAGAGGATAAGCTGATGCAAGATTAGGTCGTGACAGAAAAAGAAAAAAATAACCAATAGGAATTTGACAAACAAAAAGCCTAAAATCATGGAAATGGGGCAAAATCCCATCAAATTAATGCATAATAATTACAAAATTCGTCTATAAATAGCAAGAAAAATTCAGAAGCTCATTTGGATAGATACAAATCAGAGAAAATTAGAGAGAGTCGAAAATTCGAGAGAAAATCCAGAAAAATAAAAAAAATAAGAAAAACTGTGCAGTTAGGGGTTTTAAAGGGAACCCACACCAAACGAGGAGCTGGGAGTGGACGGCCACCACCACCACACGGTGGTGGCAGCGCCTAGGCCGGCCGACAACCCCACGGAGGCCCGCGGTGGCCGGAGCCACCCAAACCGGTGAGTCAAATTTCCAGCCCGAATCTTGTAAAATTTTGTAAAATTAGTTATTTTGCCCAGAAAATTATGAAACTTGTTATTATGAGGTTTTATTGTATGTAGATTTTGGGAAAAATGTTGATTTAGTTTAATTATGTTTGGAAATATAGGGTCCTTAACAAATTGTTCAAAATCGAGCATGATTAAACCGGAAATTAAATAGGCTTAGGGATGTAGTTTGGGGCTCAAAATTTTTTTGTAGGATGCTCATGTGACATAGAACAGTGCTATGAAGCCCTTTTTCAAAAATTAATTTTCGAAATTTTTAGATAATTTTTAGGCTCTAAAAAGAGGCATAAAATGGGTAATTTAGGGTTAATTATGTAATTAAATGATTAATTTCTGATTTAGTGAATAATTACATGTTTTAGGATGTTAAGATCTGGTGGAGTATGATCCTTATAGCATTTAGGGTGTTAGATGTAATTATTAGGTTAATTATGTAATAAATGAGTAATAGGAAATAAATAGTTAATTATGTAAATTAGGGAAATTTGGAGTAAAATCTGATTTAGGATGGATTTAGACATTTTGAAATAATAATTGGTGTTTAGAGATGGTAATTAGGGTAATAGAAATATTAGAAATGCATTATGTGCATAATATGCAATAATGCATAATGTGTAATTATTGAAAATATAATAAATAGAAAATATTATAATAAAAATTTATATTTTGAGAATAATAAAAATTTCACAATAAATCTGATAGGAAACTTGAATTTATGGAATTATATGAAAAATGTAAAAATTTGTCACATTAGGAGTGAATTCGGTACACCGATATGGATTTAAGTGTACCGAGTAAAATAAACACTAACAAAGGGTAATGATGGTATTTAGGTTATCGGGAAATAATGTGATTAATTTCACATTATGGGTTGAAACTAATTTCTAGGGTTGGAATATAAAACGCTACTTAAAAATCGAACTAAAAACTTGGTTTAGAAATCGATGCGAAAACCGAACCTGAACCTAAACTTAGAATAATTATAAAAGACTTAATACCTAGATAATTAGGCATATTAAACCGTAAACAAAACCTAACAAGAAGCATTATAGGATAAAACGAACCTATAACAATTACATGAAAAGCTGAAACCACGTTCGTGTTATAGGGATAACCGGCGATGGCCTGAGCAAATCGGACCTCGAGTGAGCGAGCGAGGAGTCGAGGTAAGTTGGGATTAATACGTTGCTGTATTTTTGGAGGCTTAAGATTATGCTTGGTTGTGCTTGTTAGATAGTTGAATGTATGCATGTGCTTGATTATGGGTGATGCTATGATTATGTTTGTTGCCTTGGCGCATATTGTATGAATTTTATGTACTGATTGATCACCCTAAATTGGACTTAATCAAATATACGACCAGTAATCATAATCGAACATGCATGGCAACCCGTTAGGGGATTTAGGACTCTCCGGCCAAATACCGACCCCTTCGGAAGGGATAGCGCAGGATTGCAAAATGGTCCCTTCTTCATCCTCAGTCGAACTAAGTGACAGGAGAGGAGGTCGCGGCGAGGGTGAAGGCAGTGGTTCGAAGGTAGTCGCGGGAGGAGCAAGGTCTCTATTACACAAGCCTGGGTTTGGTCGTGAGCTGTTGCATTAACGGCAACTCCTCAACCCGGATTAGAGCGGGCGCAATTTCTCTAATCTCACGACGGGCCGGACAACGTCGTGCGATGGCATTTGCTTGCACATGCATTGCATCTAATAAGTGATTGAAAACCTTGTTGTGTTTCTGGTATAGTTTTAAGTCCTCCGTCCCTACTTACTGAGCTGTGGTTGCTCACATCCCTATAGACGTCGTGCAGGTGCTGGCTAAGAAGCGGCAAACAAATACTCTGAAGCTAGCAACTGCTGGATCCTGGGGAGTGAGGAAAAACATCGAAGAATCAACACATATTTTACTTTTCATTTCTGATTAATGTAATAACGGAATTATAGTGATTCTATATAACTTTTCTCACTTTCTTAGGTAAATGATTTATTTAAATTACAAATTGTCTACTTCAAAGCGGGTTAGTTGTGGACGCCTTGTGTAGATCAGGTCTAGGATAGCGGTTGTGAGGCCAACTTCTATCTTAGGATGGTTTACACGGCGGGGCTGTTACGACTCTACCGCTTCGGGGCGTGACAGTAAGCACTACAGGAGAAGATAAAAAGTCAATCCTCGTATATATAGACACTAAATCCATAATTATCATTTAATAAAAATTGTAATCTTGTTATGTATACATGTTTAGGGAGTCTTATGTCCCTTACATATGTTCTAGAGTTATGTAAATCATTTATCCACTTTTTTTCTATTTCTAAGGCTGTCTTATATTTAATTAATACTTCATAATATTAGTGTAATCCTCCATCCGTTTGTTCTACATATTCACATTCATTTATGGGTAATTTTATAATCAAGTGTTTGGGAATTCGTTCTGCATCTATATGATTATTGGATGCTCCAGTATCTATTAATGCATGTGTTTTTAGGATAAAATCTCTTGTAATAAAATCTTATATTTATTTTTACATTTGTTATTAGTAATCCTAAGTTGTTATCTACTTCTTTTCTAAAATATGTTTTAGCTTGTTTAAATAGCTATTTTATAATTTATCTTCTAGGTTTTCTTCTAGTACTATTCCTTTCCGTATCCTTTGTTAGGTTTTAATTTTATATTTTCTCCTAAATCATCACTAGTATTCTCCTTTTTATTAAATCATTATTGTCTTCTTTTTAGAAAATCTTTGTTTTAAACTATATTATTTCTCATTGATTATCTAAACAAATTTTAGAAGCTTCTATTAATCAATTATTACATTGGTCCTTAAGCTTTAATTGAAGATATCTATTACAAAACTTATGAGGCTGATCATCTAATCCTAAACCTTAGTTCCAAACATGATTACATCATGTTCTATCATCTATGAATTCTTGAAAGTTTATATTATCTAACGTTTTTTCTACCTCATTTATCTCCTATAATGTGTCTATTCTTCTTCTTTTTTTTTTTTCTTAGTATTTCTTGAACAAAATAATCATTTTCTTCATCACTGTCAATTTATTTATCTATCTTCAACGCTAACTATACCATATGGTTTCAGTATCTTCAATAAACTCATCTACTTCTAATACATCTTCTTCTATACAACTAATTAATGTGGCACACTTATTATGAATATTATGACGTCTATCACAATCTCTTGCTAAATATCCCTCCTTTTTACAAGAAAAATACGTTAATGTATTTTTATAATTTATATCTTTATTATATTTCCTTACATGTTTTTCTTTATTTAGATAAGGTTTCCTTGCTCTAACTTTTTCTAAGATAATATCTCTTTATAGATCTCTTTTGTCTAAACCTATACTGTCTCCTTCTTAGTTTTCTACTTTCTCTATCTCCATATTTTTGGAGTGTGTATATATGTCCACAAAACTATATTCTCCTTTTAATTGTCTTGTTGTGTGTATACTTGTACATTTTTAGACTAATTTTTATGGAACAAACTATAACCTTGTTCTTAAGTTGTTCAATTCTATAGGTAATGTTGATTCTCTTTACTCTTTAAATTCTTTATAAATTTCTTGTCCTAATGGTATTGGTAATTTTAGAAACAATTCATTTTCTATATTCATTTCATTATAACAATTAGCTATATTGTAATGGAAAAATAAATCATTTAAGAACTTTTTTATATTTCTCCAATCTTTCAATTGTAATTATTCTAAGGTTCACAGTGCATTCATTTGTACTTGTAGATCATTACCAACATTTGGATGTGTACTAATTATTAATATGGTA
Source organism: Lumnitzera littorea (assembly GCA_024138015.1). Classification (NCBI taxonomy): domain Eukaryota; kingdom Viridiplantae; phylum Streptophyta; class Magnoliopsida; order Myrtales; family Combretaceae; genus Lumnitzera; species Lumnitzera littorea. The sequence continues at coordinate 8,200,435 of JAMXBB010000004.1, forward strand.
ATCTTATTTGTAAAATTATAGGGATTAGTTCCTAATTATAAATCTGCTTGAAATTGTACAAAGAATTTTCTTTAATAACTTTCTCATAAAACTCTAGTGCTATCTCCTAAAAAATTTTCTAGGAAATTGTAAATTATTGTTGCTATGGCATCATCACTGATATCATTGTTTTCCCATTCTTTAGGTACTAATTATGATGCAGATTGAAGTCAAGAATAGACAAGGCTAGTCGCAGGGGTGGGTCCAAGCTTGCTAAAAGCTTGAAATGAGTTATGGGGAATGCACAAGAGAACAGAAAAAGAAAAAAGATAAGCAAACTCATGAACAACTCCAAAAGATGTGATACACTAGTAGAACTTCCGAAGACTCATAACACAACTCGATATAATGTACGAGATGTTCTAATGAAATTACTCGTTACCTAGCCTTACAGAAGGGTTAAGATAACAAACCAACAAGAGCAAACAAACTAACAAGAGTAATGTTCACAAGAAGGAATATTCTGTGTATTGATGTTAATTCATGATTGATCTTGTGACTACACATACAATGGGTATTTAGATTCGAGAAATTAGGGCAACTCACCTAAAAAGGGAAAAGACAAAGATAAAAAGGGATAGTATCTAAAAGAAGTAACATATAAGGAAAGATGAAGGGTATATTAGAAATTACAACAAAGCAACTTTTTTGTATGGAAGATTCTGTGTATGGTTGCTTGAACACATAGCTCGCTGTGGGTGGGTGACTTTCTAGCAGAAAAGACAAATTCTATACGGTTGATTGGAATTCTGCCAAGCCATGGTGTTGAGCAGGGATGCCGATTCGGGGTGGACTCATCCTAGAAGGGATGGCTATGGACATGTGTTAGAGCTCTCATCCTCTCGGCACCAATTTTGCCGAGCTAGGGTTCGGCTCGATCATAACCAAGCAAAGGCGTATAAAGGGTTGAGCTACAAGCAAAGCATTCGTCTAGTTGGCACATAATTTCCGAGATATGTGCAGTCACTCGGTACGGCATTAGGAGTTGATCTGTAGTAAGGAGTAACTCAGCTTTAGCAATGGTCAGCTAGAGCATGAAGATTCGCCTCGTTAGTCTTTCTAGTCTTCGAGCTTGGTTATGGGTTAAAGTCCTAGTAGCTTAATTCTTATCAAATTGAGTCTAAGTACTTAGTACTTGTGGCAAGTTGAGGATCATGGGTTACTAAATAAAGTATCCTTCCATTATCCACCAAATTTCTTTTATCAGATGTTTCTAAAGGCATACATTCTCCAAAGCTTTTATATTCTTTTTCAAGTTCTCTATAATGTTTATAAAGAGTTATACTTGGTTAGCCTACAAGATTTTCTAATCTTGTATTAAATATTGGTCTATTATTTATGGTACTAGAGGTTAAATCATTCATAAGTTATAATGATTCTCTATTATACGTGTGATCTGATGCTATTGATTCATTTTCTAAATATCTTTCTACTTCTCTTACTATGTCTTTTAAGGCTTCTGGTTCTTAGGAATCTATGAAACAATTATCTAGAAAAGTTTCTATAATTTTGTTATGTTCTTTTTCCGTGACCTATTTACTTTCTTGTTTATTTTCTAATTGAATATTGTATCTTTCTACTATTTTCCAATTTTTGGAATGGTTTACGGTACTATGTTTTTCATGTCTTTCCTTTTAAATCACACCTATTTTCTATAAAATAATTTTTTTTTCTTCTCCTAAATATTCTCTATTTCTTAATTCTTCTATTGCCTCATTAATTTCCTTGTAGTTTTTAATAAAAAAAACTCCCACTTTTTGAGACTTTCTATAATTCCCCAATATCTAAGTCTACTTACACTAGCAACAAACATCATTTTTATTCTATTTTCTAAGTTACCACTAAAATTACTTATTGATTCTTATTCTTATGATAATGGCTTATCTTTATAATCTATAAATCTTAGTCTGTAAGATCAATCAAGATTTTTATATATTACACTAATGGAAGTCTACTGGTATTGGGGTTTTCTAAATGTTTAGATATGTTCCATTCAGTTCCTTCTAAATCTCTACTTTCTATTTAGGTTGAACAAATCTAATTGATGCACTACCTATTTCTTGTATTATTCTATCTATATTTAATTTATACCGTGTATTGTTTCTATCTCCTACCCTTCCTGTAAGTCCTGTGCTTATTAAAATATTTTCTCTAATATGATCTCCATATCCTTTACCCTATAATTCTATTTCTAATTTTTTAATATTTTTTTTGCTAATCATGAAATTTGGGGCACAATAGAATATTCCTTTATTATTATTCATGTCTATTTCCTTTGTTTTAATTATTACTTTTCTAATATCATTTCGCTAAAATTTGTCTAGTATGATTAATAATAGTTTGGCACCTATTTGTTTGCTAACTAACTCTTTTATTTCAACTACTATCATTCTTAGGTGTACTAATCTTATACCTTCTTTTTTCAGTTTTCTAATAACCATATCACATAATAATTTTATATTTATCGATTCTGTAATGACTGAAATAGTTACTTCTTTATTTGTTCTAATTAATCCCGTTCTTCCTAAGTTTAATTTTCTTACCCTACACAATAACCTAAGATTTAATAAATTGATATTTTTGTTATTATATATAATGCTCTAGAACCAAAGGGTATGACAATTTGCTATGTGCCCTTACCACGTATCCTTACCATTTAAGAACACGTTAAGACTCTAAATCCAACTACAATATTTTAAATAACTTGTAATAATTGCTTATTGGGTACAAAATAACAATTTTCTAAATACATAAATTCAAGTGACTTACAAATGAGTCACTTTAGTCCCAAACATACTAGATAACTAGATCTCAATTTTCTATAATATATAGAACTAATTGTCTCTTTTTTCTAACCTGATGATAACAATTTCCATAGTTGTAAATTTATCGAATTGATCTGTAGTTGTAAAAATAGAAAAATGAGTCGAAGCCTAGTATAGGTGCATAAACACATACAGATGTTAAACCTAAAACGTTTACATGCATATAATGGACTATATCAAAATATAAGCAAACAATATTTTAAATTATCTTTAATTTAGGTTAGTATATGGCACAGGGGTACTCGTGACCCCGCCACAACTTGATCTTTGTCGACATATATAGGTGAATATAATATAAGTTTTCCTTTAAGTCATTTACACTTAGAGTCCAAAGTCTAGAGACTAGAAACCTAATATTCTACTTGCATCGTCTCACATGAAAGTCTAATAAGGAGTCTCTGCATATGATCAGCAGTTGCTCCTTTAAGGATCTACCACTACAAACCCTTAGAGCAAGCAAGTCAAGCATAAACAATAATCAAAGTCATTTAGGCTGTATATGAATTAGTCCGGTTATATTTTGAGTCCTAACAAACACAACTATACAAACAAGCACTACATACCTGGAAAGCCGAAACTAAACCAATTATAGAGTCTGAATCAATCATGGAACCCAAATCTAACAACCTGACACTTAATTAGAAATCCACAACTTTAAGTCCCGTACGAAAAAGCTTCAACCACCTAATAAGGAAGAAACTCGATAACCAGTATGAATCTATTTGAAATTAAGAACAAGTATACATATTAACCCTTAGATAATAGATAACTAAGTTTTTACCTAAAGTTACTTGTAGACTTATAAATTATTCCATTAAAGGTTTCAAAAGAAAACAATCGAATCTAATCATAAATCAATAATAGAAATTGAAGATAATATAAATATGTAATACGATAAAACCAAAAGTTGACATATTTATATAATATTATTTAGTTATTTTAAATTGTAAAGTATTATATATATAAGAGAAAATATAAAGTGAACACATAATGAAGGTGTCAAAATATATAATTTTACTAATCAACATAGTAATAAAAGAATACGTACTTTAATCAAATAATATTATAATTCATAGAAATATGTAAGGAAGAACAAATTAATAATCAGAATCTAAAACGGACACACTTTACAATTAATGTTATATACTATATAATCATAATAACAATCGTGATAGAAATACTTAGATCATAATGTTATTGATATTAATAATAAGGCATAACAATAATAGGATAGTATCGTCGTAAACCAAATCAATACTTGAAATACATATATCATATGAATATTAACATACTGTACACTAAGCCAAAAAATAATGTCCTCACATCAAATATATCAGGGAATAGAAATATAATGCTATAAATTTACCTATATACATAATTCAATACTATGACATAAACTGTAATAACAAATTCTTATATGAACTAAAACAACGATTACAATAGAGATCGAGTATTAACATATAATTACTTTTCACAATAATATCAAAAAATAGAAATAATATTATACTCATAAGATATAAAAAATGGAATTGAATCAACTTGTGAAATAAAGCTATGATGGAAATACCAGATGAATATGAATCAACATCGAATATGAACCTATTAGGCACAAAAATATAGAAATTATAACTCCTATAATAATATACTTAAATAATTAACAAATAATAATTTACTGGAATGGATTGGGATGAGGATGAAGCAAAATACACCGTAAGAGGATAAAATTGATTGGGGAGAGTAATTGAGTTGGACGAGAGAGCTTTAGAGGAAATGGGGTTCGCGAGTTAATGTTGGGAAAAGGAATTAAAGGCGAGTGGGATGGAGGAAGGGAATCAAGGTTGAGGGTGAGTGGACAAGAGAATGAGAATGGGGTGTTGTGGTTTGATGAAAATTGAAGAGGGGGTGAGAGATTTATGGGCATAAGAGACAAGAGAGTGAGGGAGAAAATTGAAGGGAAGGAGATTGGTGGGGGCAAGTCTGACAAGAAAAGATGAAAGAGAGAGTGAGGGTAAGAGAAATGATTGAGAGAGTGAGCAGGGAGGGGATAATGAGAGGATGAGGGAGGGAAAGAGAGAGTGAGCTTAGAGTAAAGAAGATTGCGGTGGTGAGAGAAAAAAAAAGGTAAGGTTTAGGGTGGGGTTTAAAGTGTTCTAGAGTGTTCTAAAATATAGGATGGATTTTATAATTAAGATAGAAAAGTATGGAATTAATTGAAATGGGAAATAAATAGTATTTGGAAAAACAAATCATATATAAAAATATTGTAATATATATATATATATAATACCAATAAAATATTTATTCCTTACATGTAAAATGAAATTTAATCTATTTAATGCGTATGTAAAATAAGCGTTTTAGAAAAAATAAAATAAAATAAAAAACTTAAATTAAACTTCTATACTATAGAATACACTTTAAACTAAGTTTAGAATTACTTCAAGATTAATAAATTGAGAAATTTTTTTATTAGAACACAGGTTTTAATGATACGAGTTAAAAGAATTTTACAACTTAAATAAATGTTCCCACTTAATTAATTTAATTATTAGTTTGACTGAGGTGTTTTATTATGGATTTCTATGTCTCTATTTATATCTACAGTTTCTTCAAATTGTTTAATATGATCTCCTTGCCTACACTTACTTGCCAATTTACTTACAATTCCTTTACTTATCGATGTCTCTTCCCTAGTTGGATTGTCTCTAAGTATCCTAATATTTCGAATAAAAGGGATAGTTCTAGTTTGTATAGTTATGATTTCTTATAAGTACCAAAAATATTATTAGTTTTATTTATTCTTTCTAATGGTTTTTATGAAATTTTTAATCCTTGAAGTTATCTTATTATACTTTCAAGCTTTAGCAAAAAGTCTTTTTATTCTCTTTCTACTTTATTTTTGTTTTTACATTTTGATTCTATCTTATCTAACCTTTTATGTAGGGATAATGATAACAAGATTATAGTATTATTTTGTCTAATAATTACTTTGTCTAAGTTTGCAAGGGCATTGTAGTTTGTAAGTCCTTTAGAAATTTTCAAATACTTTTTACTCAAGTCTAAGGCTTTTTTGTAATTAGGATTTGATTTTACTTTTGTTATAAACTTATTATTCATTAACCTTGAACAAAATGTTTTGCTTCTTCTATTAGGTTTACAATCCTTTTATAGTTTTGTTGTATTTCTTGAAACTTTTGGTCTATTTCTATATATCCGTTTTGTAATTTCTTAATCTGTCTATCCTCTTTTAGCTAATTTAGTTTTCTTATGATCGTATTATTAACACCCTAGGCCGATCATACATAGCTGAGCCAAAGAACTCTAAGGACTCACTTGGAGAATATTAGCTCGAGGCCTTATTCGAGATAGAGATTCCTATCCCAACCTGATCTTTTATCGGTTTGATTACTAGACCCTCGTGTATCCTAGACCTGCTTCTACTAAGCAACTGTGCTTATCCAAGAAGATAGCCTCAAGACTATCCGAGTTGAGCTCTTAAGCCAACTACAAACATCCGACCCCAACTTAAGCTAATTACTCTATAGCGAAACTAATTGGGCTCTAACTTGATCCGGATTACGACCCCCGACTACAAAGCCCCCTTTCTTTTTTTCGTCCACTTTGTATCATATTTCTAACATCTAACCATCAAGTGACACGTCTTCTGGCACGACATTCTAGACGGATTCTTTACTTTTTCATATTAAATATTCTTTATTTCTTTTACCATTTTTAGTATATATTATTTAGCTTAATTGTAAGGATACTCCTTTTTGTCTTTTCATATATATAAAGTAATCCTAGTGGACAGGTAAGTAAACCTCCACTTAAATGTACGTAGACATATTTGTCAACATCAAACAATTATTCAAGTTTCCTTTGAGTAACTCTAGTGTTCTCGTTATTCTTCAACTCTTATTTATTCCTTTTAGTAAAAAGTAGTGATGAGTAACCTTTCAGTTCAAACCGGTGAGTTATATTTGGTGGATTATAGCCTAAGTAGGATTGGCTAATGTGTCATATCCAGTTGGTAGCTACTTGGACTTTGTTAGCTTTCTTTTGTTTCTTTTCTATTCGCTTTGTTGTGGTGTCTCTTCGTATGTACAATACGTGGAGTTGCATCAACTTCGCTAGTATTAGAGTATAGTTCCGTAAGGGAGTGAGTGAAGTTGCAATGAAGTTTCTGGTTCGTTTTGCTGTTAGTGGTTGCTATGTTCTTTCTGTAGCTGCTATAGTGTGTTTGTGTGAAGTAGGTCTAGAGTTGTGAGCTGTATAGTAAAGATTTGCGTGTTAATAAGTGTAGTTTCATTGCTATACTGTTCTTACTCCGTTTTTCCACTCTGAAAATAGAACAAATCATTTTCTCTCATGTTCAAGTGATTGTTGGATATTAAGGTTGTCATAGTGTAATACTCAGAGCCTTGGGTAGTAAGGAAGCATTGTTTTCTGTGTTGTGTTGTTAATCTATTTGAGAAGTATTGTATTATGTTCATTTCGAGTGTTCAAGATGTTATTGGTAACCAAAATAGTGGTACTCAACTTGGTTGTGGTTATAATGGTAGTAACACCTCAAAGTCAGTTAATGACAAACTTGACAAACTTACTATAAGACTCATAATCAACTATTTAAGGTTCGGTTCATAAAATTTAAAGTGATTGAGTAAATTGTTCAATTCAACCCAAATTTTATGATGAAGCTAAGATTATTAGTAAAAGTGATCCCATGAGTCTAAATTTAGGAATTTAAATAATAAAATAATTAATTATTATAATATTGAAATATATGTAAATTTCTCGTTATTTATCGAAAATGTGTAAAATAAGTTTCAATAACTAACAAATCGATAGAGATATATTATTTATACACTAAAAATCATAAAATAACTTAAATAATATTTAGGAGTATTTATTTATGCTATATATATTTATATGTAGATAAAAATACGTGAAATTACTTAAAATACGTCAAATATGCTAAAATAATGTTAATTAATTAAAGGAAATTCATGAATAATTAAAGAAAAATATGAAAAAATGAAGAAATTTCTAGAAGTTGGTCATGGTAACTTGGAAATAGAAGAAACAAAATCAAGCAATTAAAATTCAATAAATAGAAAGTAGAAAAAAGATAAGATAAGATAAGGCTAATGTTAAGTTAAATTAATGAGAAAAAAATATCTAGGCAGTCCTATAAATACCCAAATTAAATTAGAAACTCATTTGATCAATTGGAGTGTGAAAAAAATTGAGAGCATATAAAAATAAAGATTAGGATTTTTCTATAAAAAATTACAAAAAATTTGTATAAATAGGGGTTATAAGGTGAACCAATACCTAAAGGCAACCTAAGAGTGGACGGCCACCGCCACCACGTGGTAGTGGTAGCACCTAAGTCGGCCAACAAGGCCTTGGTAGCTGAAGTAGCCAACGCCGGTGAGTTCCGATTCCCTCCTGATTTTGCTTAAATTGTTAAAAATATTAAAAATATTTGGAAAATTATGAATCTTGTTATTCTAAGATATTTTAGTATGTAGATTTGAGGAAAATTTTTATTTTGATGAATTTATGTCTAGAAATATACTATTCTTAAGAAATTCTACAAACCCAAGCTTTGTTCAAAATAGAAATAAATGACCTTAGGAGTGTAGTTTTAGACTCAAAATTTTTGTGTAAACTACTTAAGGGTTATAGAGCAGTGCTATAAAGCCCTTTTTCAAAAATTAATTTTCAAAATTTTTAGGTCTTAAAATAATACATAAAATGGGTAATTTTGGGTAAATTAGGTAATTAAATAGATAATTACTGATTTAGTGCATAATTATATGTTTTAGGATGTTGAAATTTGATGAAGTATGATATTTATAGCATTTAGGGTGTTAGATGTAATTATTAGGGTATTATGTAGTGAATATGTAATAGGTAAAAATAGTAAATTTTAAGTTAACTTTGTAATTTAAGGTAATTAGGTATAAATTCTGATTTGTGATGAATTTAGATATTTTAAGATGTTAGTTAATGTTGAGGAATGATATATGAGGTGAAGGGAATGTTAGATGTGTACATTATGGACATATTAGGTGATAATGCGTAATATGTAAGTAGAAGAAATTAATGAGTAAGAAAATATTATGTTAAAATTGATATTATAATAACAATAGGAATATATATAAAATCTAGTAAGAGACTTAAATTTAAGTGTTTATATGAAGAAAATAAATTTTTTACACATCGGGAGTAAATTCAGTAGTTAAATTGAGATAAGGGGTACATTGTACAAATTAAAATACTAGTTAGAGATTAAATATGATATTTAGGATACTTGAAAATAATATGATTAATTTTACATTATGAGTTGAAATGAGTTTTTAGAATTCACATATAAAACCGTACTAAAAAATAGAATTAGAACCAGAACCAAAACTAGAACCTGAACCTAATTTAGAAATCAATTCAGAAACTAAATTGAAACTTAACCTAAATTAAGGATAATTGTAAAAGACTTGAAAGCCTAAATAATTAAGTATATTAAACCCTAAACTAAAGATAACAATAAGTGTTATAGGATAAAACTAATATATAGCAGTTATGTGGAAAACTGAAACAATATTTGTATTATAAGGATTTTTGGAGATGGTTAGTGTAAGTCGCATCCCGAGTGACCATACGAGGAGTCCGAGTAAGTTGGGATTAATACGTTATTGTATTTTGTAGTACTAATTGGTAGTACTTTGAGGCTTGAAATTATACTTGATTGCGCTTATTAGATAGTTGACTATGCGCATGTTAGATAGTTGACTATGCGCATATGCTTATTTCTGAGTTGATGCTATTATTCTGATTTACTACTCTGACTTATATTTGTATGAATTGTTTGACATGATTGAACACCTTAAATCGAACTTAACTAAATATATGACTTATGATTCTATATCGAATTTACATCGGAACCCATTAAGGGAAACTTAGGATTTTCAGGCCAAATACCGACCCTTTTGAAAGGAATAATGCTGGATAGCATAATTAATTAGTCATTTCTTCATCCTTAGTTAAACTAAGTAATAGAAGAGAAAGTCGCGATAAGAGTGAAGTCAATGGTTTGAAGATAGTCGCAGGAGGAGTGGTGTCTCCATTGCATAAGTTTAGGTTTAGTCATGAATTGTTGCATTAATGGAAACTCCTAAACCCGGATTAGACCAAGTACAATTTCTCTAATCTTACAAGGGATCGGATAATATCATGCGATAGAATTTACTTGAACATACATTGTATCTAAATTTGGTTGATAACCCTCTTTGTGTTTGTTATGTAGTTTTAAGTCTCTGTCTTAACTTATTGAGCTGTGGTTGCTCACATCTCTATAAACGTTATTGCAGGTGCTAGCTAGGAAGCGATTTATATTTACCTTGAGGCTAGCAACCATTAGATCATAAGTAGTGAAGAGATACATCTGAAGAACTAATATATTGCTAAGGTTTTAGCTCTTAATTTAGAATCTTCCATTTTCGAATAATGTATTACTTAGGAAAAATATTATGATGAAACCCTGTAACATTTATTTGTAAAATTTGAATCTTAGTGTATATATATGTTTTTATACTTTCTTAAGTAAATAATTTATTTCATTTATGAAACTATTTACTTCAAAGCAGGTTAGTCGTGAATGCTTTGTATAAATTAGGTCTATGATAGTGATTGTATGGTCAGTTTTTATTTTAGAATGGTTTGTACGATGGGATTGTTATGATTCTGAAGCTTCGGGATATGACACTTGCTACTTTATTGAGAGTGCAATCATAGCGATGCAAGTTAATAGGCAAAAAACTTAGGGTATGCCACTGCATAACTTACCTAAATATATTTAAGAGAGAAGTTATGGCCAAGGTGGTTGAGCCTATCGCCTAGTTCGATCGCAATGAGCTAAAGGAGTTGCAAACCGAGCTACTAAATGAAGACTGGAGTTAGAAGAGATTAAGGAAGATGATGAGGAGATTGATGTCAGGGAGTATGGAGAGGAAGAAGAAGAAGCTGGTTATTACTAAGCACGGGAGCAAAGACCCCGAACTCCTCGAAGACTAGATAATGTCAAGGTCCAAATCCTACCCTTTAGCGGAAGTGGAGATGCATATGGATATTTGGAGTGGGAAGAGAAGGTGGAAAAGGTATTTGACTGTTATTGATATACAAAAGCTATGAAGGTTCAACTTGCTGCACTTGAGTTCTCAAGGTATACTACTGTGCAGTGGAAGAATCTAAATGTAGCCAGAGTAAGAGATGGAAGACGAAGAGTAAGGAATTGGGATGAGATGAAAAAGTTGTTAAGAGGTAGGTTTATGCCCGAGACCTACTTACAAGATACGTTTGTAAAGTTACCGAAACTTCACTAAGGAGGTCGATTTGTTGACGACTACATCAGAGAGTTCAAAATGCTTATGATTCGAGCTGATGTAGAGAACTAGGGGCTTATATAGTATCGAGGTTCATTTCTAGACTTAGATATGACATTCGCAATATTGTAGAAGTGCAGAGGTTTTATACCTTAGAAGAAGTAATTAAGATAATATAGAAGGTAGAAAAGCAGAGAAGAAGTGTTCCGAGCCAATCTAGGCCAACATTCTCTCGAACCCCTGTCCCACATCGACTTGTCTAAGCTAAACCGAGGAAAGGAATGACCGACTTAACGATAGTCAAGCAGGTTGATAAGGCTAAGCAGGATAGCCAAGCTGAACTGAAGCTAGGCCGATGCTAAGAACATACAAGAGAGAACAAACCTTCGAATGAAAGACTAGTGAGTAGAAGTGGTTTAAATTTTTAGGCTTTAGACACATGTTGTTAACTGTTTGAACCGACATGTCATGGTGCTCCGAGGAGATGTAGTGGATAGTACCGATGAGAGTAAGCCCAGGGAGGAAAAGGATGTTAGAAAAGCTAAAGCCGAAGAAGAAGAGGAGACCTATGTCTATGCTGACCAAGGAGATGTGATGACCTCAGTCTTGAGACGAGTATTAAATTCCCTACTGATCTCCAAAGAAGACCAGAGGGAATATTTATTCCATACAAAGTCTACCATCAAGGGACAACTATGTACTATTATAGTGGACAGAGGAAGTTATACTAATGTAATTGCATAGTCCTTTATACAAAGGTTAGGTCTATTGATCTCAAATCATCCCTAACCTTACAAACTGCATTGACTTCATAATAAAGGTGCTTTACATGTGATTGAACAAGTAACTGTACCGTTCAGTGTTAGGAATGTGTATAAGGATGAAATAGTTTGCAATGTCATCCCCATTAGAGCTTCACATCTATTACTTGGACGACCTTAGTTATTCAACCGACATGTTATTCGTAACGGATAGAAGAGCATCTATGCCTTTGTTAAGGATGATAGAAAGATTGTATTGCAACCTAAGACACCAACCCAGTAAATGGGACCCATAATCAACTCACCCAAGTTAGTAAGAAGAAAGCCTTAGTGATGAGCTGAAGAGAGCTTCGAGTTGCTGAGAATGCCGATAAGCTCATGTTTGTATTGATTAGAAGATTGCTAGAGATAAGGGATTTAGAAGATATTCCTAATGAAATCTAAATCCTAATAAATGAGTTCTCTAACTTGTTTCCTGAGGAACTGCCAAAAGGATTACCCTTAATTTGAGGCACAAAGCATTGCATTGATCTATAGCCAGACACCGCATTACCAAACCGACCTGCATATAGAATGAATCTTGAGTAAGTTGCCAAGTTGAAATGATAGGTGGATAAGCTCATAAAGTGAGGATATGTGAGGGAGAGCATGAGCCCTTATGCAGTACTAACTTCGCTTGGCTTGAAGAAAGATGGTTGTGGCATATGTGCATTGACAGTAGAGCAATCAATCGAATTATTGTCAAGTACAGATATCCAATACTAAGACTTGGTGACATGTTAGATGAGTTCTATGGTGCCAAAATATTTTTAAAGATTGATCTACGAAGTAGCTACCACCAGATGCATATAAGACTAGGAGATAAGTGGAAGATTGCCTTCATAACTAGGCGTGGACTCTACGAATGGTTAATTATGTCATTTGCACTTACTAATGCATCCAGTACATTCATGAGGTTAATTAACCATATAGTGCGTTCCCTGATTGAAAGGTGCATTGTCGTATACTTTGATGACATATTGGTATACAGTGCCGACTTGAACAACCATGTTCAACACCTCTGAGCAATATTTAACATTTTATGAGCCGAGCAGTTATATGGGAATTTGAAGAAATGCACGTTCTACTAAGATGAAGTGGTTTTTCTTAGGTTTATAGTGTCAAAGGAAGGAATTTAAGTAGATGAGGAGAAGATCTGAGCTATTTTGGAGTGGCTAACATAAAAAAATATCATTGAAGTTCAAAGTTTTCATGGCTTAGTTTCTTTTTATAGGCGATTCATCAAAAACTTCAATACCATAACCGCCCCCTTGAATGAGCTGACAAAGAAGAGGGAAGGGTTCAATTGGAATGACCGAGCTAAACAAAGCTTCAAGGAGATCAAAGACAAGCTTAACACCACCCCTGTCTTGTCATTACCAAATTTTAACAAATCATTTGAACTGGAATGTGATGCATTTAGCGTCGTAATTGGTGCTGTCTTGATGCAAGAATGACGACCCATCGCCTACCATAATGAGAAGTGTAGTGATGTTACTCTAAACTATTTTATGTACGAGAAAGAATTATGCTCTCTTTTTTGAGCCCTTACTGTTAGGCAATACTACTTGCTACTACGGGAGTTTGTTATTTATACAGATTATGAGTCTCTGAAATATCTTAAGATTTAGAACAAACTTTCGAAGAGACAAGCCAAGTGGTTAGAGTTCATGGAAGGATTTTCATGTATAATCCAACATAAGAAGGGAAGCACAAAAGTGGTCGTTGATGCTCGGTCACGACAATAAACCCTACTGATCACTTTGTAGACAAAATTACTAGGATTCTCACTTGTCACCAAATAGTATGCTAATGACCTTTATTTCAATTTGGTTGTTAAATAGTGCCAAGAAGGAGTAGTTGTCGAAGGATATTATCTTAAGGATAGCTATCTGTTCAAGGACTGAAGGTTACATATCCCAAATTATTCTACGTATGAGCTATTGGTTAGGGAAGCCTATAGTAGTGGATTATCCAGTTACTTTAGAGAGATTAAGACAGTTAGTTTGTTGAAAAAGAACTTTTATTGACTTAGTTTGGCTAAGGTAGCTAGTAGTTGTAAAGTGTGCAAGTGAGCTAAGGGGAAAAGGGAGCCTAATGGAGAATATATACCCTTACCGATGCCATCCTTACCTTGGGCCAACTTCAGCATGGACTTTATCCTAGGATTGCCCTGGACATCCGGAGGGAAAGATTCTATATTTGTTATAATGGATTGCTTTAGTAAAATGACACATTTCATTTTGTGCCATCGAACTAACAATCTTTATACATTGCTGATCTGTTTTTGCAAGAAGTTGTTTGACTACATGGAATATCAAAGACTATTGTTTCAGATCAAGACACAAAATTTTTGAGTTATTTTTAGAAGACTTTATGGAGAAAACTTGGAACTAAATTTATATTTAACTTCAGTAGCTTACTTCAGACTGATGACCAGATTGAAGTGGTGAACAGGATACTAAGAAACTTACTCAAAGCTATCGTGGGAAAGAAGTTGAGGGATTAGGATCTGTGTTTACCAGTTTATAGAGAAAACTTGGAACTAAATTTATATTCAACTCCAATAGCCACCTTCAGACTGATGGCCAGATTGAAGTGGTGAATAGGATACTAAAAAACTTACTCTAAGCTATCGTGGGAAAGAACTTGAAGGATTGGGATTTGTGTTTACCAGTTGTGGAATTCGCATACAACCAAACTATTTACAACACTATTGGGAAGACCCTATTTGAGGTCGTCTATGGCTTCAATCCTATTACACCCCCCCCCCCCCCCCTCCCCAAGTATGATTAACACCTTTACAGCTATTAAAGAGAGTTAATTTAGAGTTGATCGAGCTCAAGAATTGTAACAGCTACACTAGTCTGTAAATAGAAAGATCGCCATGTTCAATCAAAAACAACGAGAGATTAGTACTTGAGGGCGTTAAACTGTTTCTTTCCAGCCAGAAAACTTAGTATGGATTCACCTTAGTTGAGAACGATTCCTACACTTACGACAAAACATGTTATCCCCCGTATTGATGGTCCCTTTAAAGTCTTAAAGAAAGTTAACCACAATACCTACCAGATCAAGTTACTTGATGACTACAGTGTTTCCTCCATCTTCAATGTATCCAACTTGATTCCATATTAACCAAAAGAAGGCCCTACAAATGACTAAGAAGAATAACTAGAGACCACTTCAGATTTGAGGTGAAATCTTTCCAACTCCCAAGTAGATGATAGGAATCAACCCCTTAGACCAATCACGCGTAGCTGAGCTAAAGGATTCCAAGGACTCACTTGGAGAATACTAGCTTGAGGCCTTATTTAAGACAGAGATTCCTATCCCGACCTGATCTTTTGCCAATCCGATTACCAAACCCTCATATATGCTAGACTTGCTCCTACCAAGCAACTGTACTTATTTAAGAAGATAGCCTTAAGACTATCCGAGTTGAGTTCTTGAGCTAACCACATACATTTGACCCCAATTCAAGCTAACTACTCTATAGTAGGATTGATTAGGCTTTAACTTGATCCAGATTAGGTTAGCCCCTGACTATAAACCTTCTTTTTTTTTTTTTGCCTACTTTGTATCATATTTCTAATATCTAACCACCAAGTAACGCGTGTCTTCTAGTACGACATTCTAGATGGATTCTTTACTTTTTCATATTAAATATTCTTTGTTTCTTTTACCCTTTTTAGTATATGTTATTTAGCCTAATTGTAAGGATACCCCTTTTTGTCTTTTTTATATATAAAGTAATCATAGTGGACGAGTATATAAACTTCTACTTAAATATACGCAGACATATTCATTAACATCAGATAATTATTCAAGTTTCCTTTGAGCAACTCTAGTGTTCTCATTATTTTTCAACTCTTATCTATTCCTTTTAGTAAGGAGTAATAGCGAGTGACCCTTCAGTTTAAATCAGTAAGTCGTATCTGGCGGATTGTAGGTTGAGTAAGATTAGCTAGCATGTAATATCTAGTTGGTAGCTACCTGAACTTTAGTAGCTTTCTTTTGTTTTTTTTTTTTTATTTGCTTCATTGTGGCTGCTCTCCATGCGTATGACCCCTAGCGATGCATCAAATGGTCTTTCAATAATTAAAATTTCTTGATTCTTATTGAGCTAGTGATTCCACTAAGATTATTTGTTGATTTATAATACTATTTAATTGCTTATTAATACCATGTAATTGATGCTCAGCTTATTAAAAACAGTACGTATGTCTAAATTTTCCTTTCTTTTTTCTATTTTTCTAATTGGATTATATATTTCTATAGCCAATCAATCAAGTTTCTTTATGTTTTCAATTTTTATGTATTTAAGTCAAATAACTAGTTTGTAAAATCTATAATGTCTATAAAAAACTGTAATCACTATTAATTAATCTGAATCTAACTAATAATCTTCAAAATCAATAGCAAGCCTTCAATCAAATGAGTAACTTTCTTTTATATAATTTGAATACCTGTGTTCTAAACATCTAATAATTAATGCTAAATAGATGATCAAAACTAAGTCTATAATTCTGATTATGACTTAACATTTTATAATCTTCTAAGATATCTTCCTAAAGAAGTTGGATGATTGCTTTCTAAGTTCTTTAGATGTTGGCTAAATGCAATTAATAATAAATGATAAAACTTATCTCTAGCTATAAAACTTGGAATGTGTATTGTTTTGTCACCTTCCTCTCTTACTAACCTATTGAGTTCTTGTAAATTTGTATGTATTTCTTCTTTTATTTTATGAATACAACTATTAACTACTTCTATCCTTTCTAATTGTAATCATTTAATGCAATAAATAAGATTATCCATTAATAGCATACTATAAGAGAGACATGACTACGGAACGATCTCTTGTTATATTATAACGACAACGTTTAATATGTTTATTTATTAATTCTAACTCACTATTTGTTCTATTTAAAAGTAAATATGCTTCTATTACTAAGTTATATTTTTATAATATATAGGATTATTAAAAAAAAAATTTCTAGACAAACAATTTGAGTTTTTCTCCTAAGTCCTTGCTATTTAGACTTATATATTGCTTGCTTCTATATATTAATATACCATAAAACATTACTCATAACCATACTCTATATTTGAAAATTTGGTAAACTCAATGTGCTCTAATGCTACTCAATACTATAAGTATTCATCTTATAATATCTTAAATCTTTCCTTCTCTTTTCTAGTTTTTTATATTTTTAAATTTAGATTTCCTTCTCGTCTACCTTTCCTTTAATCTTCTTGGTTTCAAATTCACATTCAAGTTTTTATAAATTAAGGCTTCTGCTCCTTAATCAGACCATCAACCCCAAGCTAACAAAGAGCCTTACAAATGCCATTCCTCAACAACAAATGGGCATTAAAATGGCTAGATTTTGTAGGCCTTATCAAAAGATTATGAAAATCTGATATAGCTCTAATTATTAAAATAGAGAGGATTGGAGAAAGAAAGTAAAGAAGAAGAGATAATGACAAAATTAGACTAGTAAATAAGCTAATAAACCAGTAAGGAAAGCATAAAATATTAATAAGAGAATAAATCCTCAAATTTATAAATTATCACCAAATTTTTGTCCAAATTGATAAAATTATACAAAAAAAATTTTAAGTCTTGAAAACAAAATAAACGGTTTACCACAGTAAACTAGTTGTAGATCTAGTGAAATTCTCTAATTATGATAAATATCAAATTTATGATTTATTACTAATTTTAATTATGATTTGGTATAATTGTTCTTTTTGTGGTAAACTAGTCTATTTGTGATAAACTATCAAATCTATCAACAATACCAACTTTTCGTCTAATTTAGTAAATTTTCTGCATGTTTGTTAAACTTATCTAATTGTGATAAATACTCAAATATATAAGTTATTCTCAATTTTTTGTCCAAATAAGAAAAAAATATTCAAGATATGGTAAAAATGTCTATTTGTGGTAAACTATTTAATTCGTCATCATTACAAAATTTTAATTGAATTTGGTAAAATACATATATCCATAAAAGACTATGATTGAACAAATACTCAAATTTATGAACTATTACTAATATTATGTCCAAATTAATAAAATTATCCTATATCTGGAAAAAGTGTCTCTCTATAGTAAACTATTTAGCTTGTTGTTATTATCAACTTTTTGTGTAATCTAATATAAAATAGATGTGAATCTGCTAACATTTCTAATTGTGATAAATATCAAGTTTATAATTTATTACCAATTTCTCTTACGATTTGGTAGCATTGTTCTTTCTCTAGTAAAATGGTTTGTTTGTGGTAAACCATATACTGGATTGGCAGTAGGGTGCGAAATTTCTTACCTTTGGTATATTTAAAACAGAGTAGCAGTCAAAGTACACTTAGAAAAGTGCCTTTCTATTTTAGAAAGGCGATGGCAAGGAATCAAGTAAGTCTCTTCGTATCAAAACTGGAAATTTTGTAATATTTTAGTGAGATCATTAGAAAAGAAGAATGTGCATTCGTTAAGTCTGAGTCTAATTTAAAGAACGTATGCTCTAGGTGGTGATACAATGATTTAAAAGTTGCAATGGTCAAGCTGTGGTGATGAAGAAACTTAGTGTCGATGACGTTTAAATTGTAATTTTTGCAGCAAGTGAACAGCTAAGTCTAAACCCTTTTTTATAAAAGGACCGAAGTATGTTGAACAAGAAGAGCACAAAATGCCTAGAGTAGACCTAGGGCTAGGTCCAACTTGGCCCAAATCCGACACTTCAAGAGCTTAGCCTCCCTTAAATTGGGATTGGCTCGGCTTAGGCTATTTTTAAGTTAGGTCTTTAGGCTCATCGATTCCACTGGTTGGATTAAGAGCTCATGAATCGGCCAATCATTTTTTTTTTCATTTTCCTTCTTTAGTAATAATACTTACAAATTATTTCAAATAATTATGTTTTTATAATATTTTATTCTGTTGCCTAATTTTCTTTTACGTAATACCCAAACTCACGTTAGTAACTTCTTAACTAAAATAATTACGAAAAAACGATTTGTAAATAGGCTCATTACTGGAAACATGTTTAGGAAAAAGGAGCACACACTATAAGGATTCTTTAAGGAGATTACATGCACTACATTACACATTACAATAAACAACAATATAAGCTACACTAATGCACACGGTCGATAACATTACAATTTAAAAAAATACACGATAAACAACAATGACAATCTTCGAAAGAGAATGGAGTAAATGCAAGCTCAGACTAGACAATAACATGGACATTTCATTTTTTTTTAATGCATTTCCAACAGTTGTTGGTAGCAGAACCATACATTTGTTGCTTTGTACTTGTCCAGATGATAGTGTTTCAAGTAGCCTTCAAATTCCTTTTTGTCCATTTGGTCCAAATGCTTGCATATCTTGCATTCAAGTTCGGGGATGTTCGGTACAATTTCATCTATATCTATATCATCTTCCCAATTACCTAGACGTGTTCGTTGGGTTGAACCGGCCTAGAGCTGCCAATTCATAGGTTGGCTCCAAGTTAAATTATGACCGGCTTATTGACCTTAGGTTTGGGTCAGTTCATTATCCCTTAGACTGTATTTTTTTTAAAATCAATTTGCATAATTTTTAAGAATTTTTTATTTTTTTTTGTCTTCTTGCTAATATTTTTTTGTATTCTCCCGTATTTGTATTTTCTTTTCCAGATTATTGTCACACATTACGTATACATTGTGAACCCGTAAAATTGCATTTAGGGAAACTGAACCTAAATTTAGAGCCTTTAAGGAAAAATTATCTAATTGAACCCAAACTTTACGATTAAGATAGAAAAGTTAGTTGAAGTGACTCGATAAAATTAGATTTTGAAAATAATGATTCAAAATCTTAATTTTGCTTCTACAAGTATGATTACTTAATATAGTACAAAATTACTAAAAACTTTTAAAATTGAGTTCAGAATGTGACAATAATTTAGAAATAAATTAATTAAACTATAAAATGAGATAATATAATATAATTTACTATATGAGTATACATGTATTTTTATGAGTATATTCGCTATAAATAATAATTATACCCATAAATTAACCAAAAATTACATAACTATATATAATATGCGTTGAATTCATAAAAATAAATAAAAAAATATATCTTCAAAATAAAAGATATATTAGAATCATAATTATACCAATATAGTTATATGCTACCCGGTGATATATACATATGATATATACATATATATTAATAAAATAACTAAATACTAATATAATATATAATATAATATTAGTATTTATTTAAAATATCCATCAAAGCTTATCCAATAGCCTTCAAAATTGCTAGACATGCTGGAAATCATCATAACTTATTCCTACTAACTCAACAAAGCTGAATCAAAAGTAATTTCACCATGTTTGGATACCTCATGCTTGGAATTACAATATGATAAGGGGAAAAAAAAATGGCTTGTAAATCATGACAATTAGAAGCTAACCTAAACAACTAAATAAGGGTCTTATAATATTAATTCATATCTTTAGGATCTAGAAACACTCAAAGAAAAATTTAGAAAAAATCGTAGGAAAAATAGAAAAAATGGGAAAAACAAAGCAATCACTAATTTGGACTAATTCTTAGGGCAAACAATGATTTGCTGTGAAGCCCTTCCACCACCAATATTAGTATTTATTTAAAATATCCATCAAAGCTTATCCAATAGCCTTCAAAATTGCTAGACATGCTGGAAATCATCATAACTTATTCCTACTAACTCAACAAAGCTGAATCAAAAGTAATTTCACCATGTTTGGATACCTCATGCTTGGAATTACAATATGATAAGGGGAAAAAAAAATGGCTTGTAAATCATGACAATTAGAAGCTAACCTAAACAACTAAATAAGGGTCTTATAATATTAATTCATATCTTTAGGATCTAGAAACACTCAAAGAAAAATTTAGAAAAAATCGTAGGAAAAATAGAAAAAATGGGAAAAACAAAGCAATCACTAATTTGGACTAATTCTTAGGGCAAACAATGATTTGCTGTGAAGCCCTTCCACCACCACTTAGAACCCCCAATGTCTAGCCCTTCCAACACTACCTCGTCCACCGTTGACCACCAGAGCACTCAAGAATAGGTTAGTTAAAATTTTGCCTTATTTTTCATCTATTTTTAAAAAATACTAAATCTACCCAGAAAATTTTGAAAAAATTTATATTTAGATTATTTTAGATATGCTATCGTGTGATATTTTTATTTTTTGTAAAATTTTGAATATTTAATATACTTGCTTAAAAAAGTCATTATTCACCCGAATTTTAACTTTCAAAATAAATGTACAAAATGGCGTAGTTTCTAGCTCAAATTTTTGTGTAGAATATATATGATATATATATAATTGCTATCTAGCCAGATTTTTAATTTGAGTATTTTTAATATTTATAGCCCTAAAAATAGCTAGAAATTAATGTGAAAATGTGAAATTGAATAGGTATTATCAAATTAAATGATGAAAATGACCTATGCTAACTTTTAGTGAATTATAATAATGTTGGGATAGGTTAAAAATAATTTTGTGTAAAAAGAATAACATTTGGATAATTAAGTATAATTTAGAGGTAAGATTATAAATTCGAGTATATAGGCGGTAAATCGATAACATGAAACCAAGTAATGATTCAATTCCCCATATTTTTAAGAGTCTATAGAAATTTTTGGAGAATTATTTAGTGACTTGAGCTATTTATTATGAATTCACGTAGTAAAATAGGTTAAATTATGAACTGAGACTCATTTTTAGTAATAATAAGCTAAAATGTGATAAATAATTAAATAAAAACTATTTATATGTATACTGGTCAGATTTGATAAAAAGTATATTTTAATATATTTAATAATATTTTGATGACTGGAATATGTTATATGTATATTAGGGTTAGATAATATCCATAATATAAAGTTATATTGACAAATTATGTAAAATATAGTTTAATAACATAAAATACGTATAATATGATAATATTTATTTAGATACATATAATTGTATTAGAAATTCGAATTACCCGTTAAAAGCCATATTTAGAAATAGGATTCATAATACGTATCGTTAGGTCCATACGAACCTAACAACACTATTTTTACTAAAATCAAACAATTTTAGATAATATAAGCCATATCTCAATAATATTACGAGAATTACATATTACGAGAACCTTACCATAATTCAAATATGATTTAATTGATTAAAAATACGTTTTGATACAATCAAAATAATATATTATACGTAATAATATAATTACATATATTATTAATAATTAATAACTTAACTTGACTTATATAATAAAATTATATATTATTATATAAGGAAAATGATAATATACTTTATATATATATATAACCGTTTTAGATAAAACCCTAATATTTTCATAATTATTACAAAAACTAAATCTGGGTTTTATAGATATAGAATCCCCCAATAATCAGACTGTTAACGACCCGAGTCTTCTGTAATGAGCATCTGAGCAGTTAAATTAGGATCGTAGTTTTACCACTTATTGATATATTGTATTAGAGTATTTGGAGACTTAAAAGTACTTCTGTTTATGATTGTAATTAGTTGTTTGTGTGTATGCCATATATGTGATTGGTTTTTGGTTGTGACAGGAGTTGAACTCCTTAGTATGCTGTTCTACATAACCATGCCATTTCTGTATTGTATAGATTTGTTTGGTCACTCTTAATTATAACTAATAATGATTTGATTACAACAAAACTGGACATGCATAACAACCATTAAAACAAATGATTAGGAGTATCGAGCCAAATATCGACTCCTTGAGATGAGGATAGCTAAAATGGTCCTTTCCCTATTCTTAGTCGAACTAAATGACAGGTGGGGAAGTCGCCATGAGGGTGGGGGCCATGGTTTAAAGGTGGTCACGGGAGAAGGGTGTTCTCCATTACATAAGCTCGGGTTTAGTTCGATTTGAGCCACAATGAAACTCTTCAATTTGGGTTAGAGCGAATATAATTTCTTTAACTTTACAATGGACCGAATAACATTGTGCGATGTTTTAAGTGATTAGTTGCATTGCATTTCATCATAATTAATAACCTTGCTTATGATTGTTTAGTACTCTTCTAACTCCGTCCTACTTACTAAGCTAGTTGTGCTTATACTTCCATAGACTTTTCTGCAGGTATTGAGTGAAAATCGGGATGTTTAGATACCATTACCCCCAAGTTAATGTGCTGTTAGTTGGGAAAGTGAGGAACGAGAAATCCACTGAATCTGGAATTTTGACTTTTCTTTTAAGTTTGAGGAAATTAACTGGAAATTCCTTAGGAAGCCCACTGGTTTCCTATCTTATTATAATTAAACTTCATACCTGTGGCATTTGGTAAACTTTGAATGTAAATTATAACTCTGAATATAAGATGCGTATGTAAGTACTATTGTGTTTTGAGATAATAGGTTATATAAAACAAGTATTTTGTAGAGTTATACCATAGGTTTGATCATTCACAGGTATTAGAATGTATACTTTAAGCTGGTTAAGTTGTGTACGTTTTGTGTTAACTACATCTATACTAGTAGTAATGGCTCAGCTTCTATCTTATGTTAATTTATATGGCGAAACTATTATGACTTTTCTTATTCAGGCATGACATACATTTGCATTAAACGTACTACCACATAAATGATTAACTGTTATTTTTTATTGAAATTTTACTTTGTTCTGAAATAATAAGTTTAGCCACATAAACTTGATTTAATGCAATATTAAAATATTGAGGGATGTTAAGCAAAGCAAGAGAAGTTGCAAAGGATAAATAATTTTCATCAGAATGTCAGAATTTCAAAATACATGAAAGAAATGAATTGCAATATCACTATTAACTGTAAATCGCGGAGATAAATTACAAAATATTATATCCTCAATCGAAGTATAGTTACTAAGTAGAAATATAAAATAAAATACTATTTGCAAACTATAATAGTATATAAAATTATTGTAATAGTTTAGTCCTGGACAAATTAAGGGTAAGGGAGAAGAATTTTTTAATTAATTTTGAGGTTGTCCCAAAAGTGCCTATATATTCGCTAGTCAGAATCAAATCACTGTAGTTTAATGTAGATTCTTAGAAAACTTTTAGTATGTTGGTCAATTTTAAATTAGGAAAAAAAAAAAAAAAAGCTAAGTATAAGTGATAATCCGTTTGAATTTTTTCAAAGAAAAATTTATTTTAATTTGTGATAATTTGAAAAGCCTAAGGTTAGATTGTTGCTTTTCAAAGAACCATACCATTTACTTTTTTTTTTTTTTTTGGTAATTGTGAAAACAATTTTACTAGGTGATAAAACTTTTTTTGAATGACTAATAAAAATAAAGGGAAGATTTGCTAGTACTTAGTAGGTGTCTCCTTATGTTGGTGGTTCATGCTTGAAAGTAGTACTTGTGATTAAGCTTGGGCTTTCAATAGATTTGTTCCAGTCGCTAAAGTATTTATCTTCCTTGCTCAATGTCTTGCATGGTTTTGGCTGTCTGTAAACTACCTTGTGCCGATCTTCCGTGCAAGCGCTTGCCTTAATGTTGATGATATAAGGGGAGACTCACCGATCATAGAAGATGAGGCCTACAGTACTAAATGCTTGCTTAATAGTGACTGTTAACGCAGGAGTGGTGAGTACTCAAAGTACAATGCAAACTAAGTCGCGTACCTCTGCTATTACTCCAAGATGTTGAGATCCTTGATAGAGATATTTTTAGAGAACTTGAAATTTGTGATCGTATAGTGCTACAACTCGAACAATGGCCTCCCAGACCGTTATTGCTTCAATTTCTATGCCAGCAATTATTCACCAATAAATAAGTAGTGATGTTCTTAGGTAGGCAGCAAAAAAGAGACTGATGATTAACCACCATATTGACTTTAGTAGTGTATGAGAAGCTCCTCTATGTTGGTTGTTGCTACGGATACATCCTTTTATGTTTCTAAGCTGTATATATCTTGGGAATCCGTTAGATTATTAATATAACTATAATGAGTTTTCAAATACATCAAATTTAAAACAGGGATCTAAAATAGTTGTAACAAGATAAATACGGGGTATGTCTTTATAATAAGATAATCACTTCAACACCATATCGTAAATGTAATTGTGAAGGTTCATGTCTTCATAGACTTAAAGTAGCATGCCAAGAATGTTGACCGCTGAATAACAAATGGGTGGACACTCAGCTTGTACACCTGCGAGAAAGTCATAATCACATTATGAAAAACTTTGAGAACCATCAACAATTAGATACATATATTTCAGTTGTTGGGGTAAATGTCAACCTTACGTATGTTGTACATAGTGAAGTTACACAACAGTTTATTATAAGGAACGATGCTATGCAATAACTTATATGTAGAGTTCCAGTGGTGTTGTACATCTATTTTAAATTTTTGAGGCCTCTCCCCATGCTCCGTACAAAAGTTCCTTCTCTTCTTATAGAGGGATGACCTCTCTATTATTATCTTCACCATGTTTTTATTTAGGGCTATACTTTCCTACATAGTTGTAATGCCATTCTTGACACATAAGTTAAAAATATGACATGCACAATGTATACGAAAAAAACCTCCCCAATGCTGGTTGATAAAGATTTTGCAAATCTACTATGGAGGTTGTATTGATACTTGTATTGTCAAAACTAATGGAAAAAATTTTCTTAACCAATCCATACTCATTAAGAATTTTTCTAATAATTTTATAAATGTTTTGTGTTATGTGATGCTCGTTAAATGTCCTTAAAGCCAATAGTCTTTTATTAAGTTGTCAATTATCCTCTATATAGTAAACAGTTATACCCATATAAGAATTATTATAAAAAGGATTCGTCTATATGTCGACACATATGGACACTAACGTATCGAGTGAAGCGAACTTACCTATGAGCTCCTACTCAATGTAGTGAGGCTTAGTTATCCCAAATAAGGGCTGAATGTTTTTCACTCATATTGGCTTTGTCACTTTGATGCACTTATGTTAAATGATAGGTGCATGTTGGTGAGGTACTACGCGAGATTGTACTTGTGCTTTTTTTAACGTACCTCATTAGCACTTATCTAGACAAACCACTGCCTTAAGTGATTTGTTGTTCCATACTATCTATCCCCTCCTCCCTAGGATGCTTCGATCTCAAGTTCCTGTTGAAGGTATTGTATCCCTCTCTTGTTTTCCAAGTATAGCTCGCATTGCAGAATAGTCGTGAGTTCCCCTTCTCATTTATACCTCTACAGTAATGCATTGTGAAAATATTAGATTTATTAGGTTTAAGAGGGCTTACCTGAGCTTAAAGGCCTCGAATGTCTAAGTGCATGCTGTTACACCCCAAAGTGGCAGAATCATAACAGCGCCACCATGCAAATTATTCTAAAATAAAGGTTGACCTTATAGTCGCTATCTTAGACCTAATTTACACAAAGCGTTCTCGACTAACTTGCTTAGAAATAAATAGTTTATAAATTAAGCATGTTATTTACTTACGAAAATATAAAATTATACATACTAAGATTTAATAATCTAATCTTACTTACTCAAGTAATACATAAATTGATATAAAAAGATTTAAAGATAAGGCCCAAACTTTGAGAGTGTAATTAATCCTCAATTTTATAACCTCACTCCCCAGGATCCTACGGTTGCTAGCTTTAAGGTAATTATAAAGCCGCTTCCTAATTAGTACTTGTAACAATATTTATAGAGATGTGAATAATTAATAGCTTAGTAAGTTAGGTGGAGACTTAAAACTATACATCAAACACAAAGAAGGTTATTAACTAAAATAGTTAGATGCAATGCATGTACAAGCAATTGTCATTGTATAACGTTGTCTGGTTCGTAGTGAGATTAAAGAAATTACACTCGCTCTAATCCGAGTTGGGGAGTTTTTATATTATGCAACAGCTTACGACCAAACCTAGGCTTGTGCAATGGAGACACCACTCCTCCCGCGACTATCTTCGAACCATTAATTTTACCTTTGTCGTGACCTTCTCTCCTATTGCTTTGTTCGACTAAAGATGAAGAAGGGACCAATTATGTTATCCAGCGCTATCTTTTTCGAATGGGTCGGTATTTGATCGGAGAGTCTTAAGCGTTTTCCTTAATAGGTTGAAATGCTTGTCTAGTTAATTTTACAAGCTATATATTATTAAGTCTAGTTAAGGTGATCAATCCATATCACGCATTACACAACAATCGCAAACCAATACAATAAGCCAATAGTACACTATACAGTCAAGAACATGTACACATATGCATGTGCATAATCAAATTACTTATAGGCATAAACAAGTATAATCTTAAGTCTCCGAGTACTATGAAACAGTACTTTGAAATACAATGATATATTAATCCCAACTTACTTGAAGTTTCCGATTTACTCACTCAAGTTTGATGTAGGGTCGGATCGTCGTTGCTTGCTCTTATATTATAAATATCATTTTAGCATTTAGACTCTTATATATAAGCTTTAAATTATAAATGTTTACCCAAGTCCTCACTTTATATTATTTATTACCAAGCCAATCCTATACCAGTTTTTGATTAAATTTTCATACGTAAACCCTATAAACTCCTTTCAACCCAATATATGAAATTTATCTAACCATATTTGAGTATCCTAAATTTCCTATCTAGCTCATAACCATTATTTTAGTTGGTATGGTATACTATATTCTTAATTTAACTATCGAATTTGTTTCTAGTGTGAGAATAACTTAAATTTTTCACTTAATTACTTAAATACATATTTTATATCAGATTTATATGATTTTCTTATTATAATATTATCAATTTAAGCTAATGTTTTCCACTTATTTAATTTCTTATATATACATATTATACATTATTATATAATCTACACTTAAAACACATATCTAACATCCGTAACATTGCAAATATCATCTTTCATTACTAAATAACATACTGAGATGTTTAATTACATAGTAAATCAGAATTTATAAGACAATTATAAAATAGCACTTATAACTTTGAAAATAGAATTACCTAAAATGTTGGATAAAAAAAATTAGATCTTCTAATATCTTTTTCCTCCTCTTCTTCATCTTCTTCTTCCTTTTCTTCTTCTTTGTCTCTCTCTCTCTCTCTCATTCCCTCTCTTCTCCCCCCTTTATCTCTTTTAAAGAGACTTTTCATTGCCTTAATTAAGGCGGTGATTTGCATATCTTTTTTTTTGTCTAATTTTACGTGATATTTTGAGTATAATTTTATTATGATTTATTATTTATAAAGTTTCATAACATATTTTAAAAATAGTATAACATTATATTATACATCTAATCTAAAATTTTTATTCTAGATTAATTAAAATTTAACCAAATAAACTTTATGTTATAGTCTATATATTGGCTTATTTCAACTTATTTTTAAAATCCAATTTTACAGGATTATTCATTATAACCTTTAAGGGATTCATATTATCATTTGGTCTTACTCGAAACTACTTTTTTATTTATCTTACGTTCCAAGATAAGGCTCTAAATACACGTATCTTTAATATATATAATATATATAGATTGGTTACATTAATTATTTGTAACTTATTCATAGATATTTTATATATAATTTTACTTATTTGTATTAATTATTAACATTACATAATTGATTTTTAAAAGATTTATCATAAGTTATATCTAAAATTATGAAACTTTACGATATGTAAATTAGTCTTGATAAACTTAATACTTTTAATAAAATTGTGTATAAATGAACTTTATTTGTAATATTGAAACTATACAATTACTTCTTTTAATTTTATTACCTAGTCATGAAAGTCAACTTAATTCTAAGATTGTTAATATAATTCATATTTTCTAGAGTGTGTATTAAGTACTAAACTTTTCATTTTATTTCTTATTAATTTATATAATTATATATAATTTACCTCTAGCAATTCATTAATTACCATAACTCGTTTTACGTGTTTTTGATAAATAATAAGCACTATACATATAACTTAATATTGTAATATTTAATTATTTATGTTTCTAAATCCAAACTCGCGGAATCACTTTTATTAATATTTATAACTTTTTAATAAAATTCAAGCTCAATTAAATAATTTATACGATTGCCCTAAATTTTACAATCCATTTTCGAACTGATCAATTGTGAATTATTTACCAATTCTCTCTCTTTCTCTCTCTCTCTCTTTTTTTAAGGGTCTCACATATGTTGAACCATATGTTGCTCCTCGGCTTTGGGAATCGTTTCGATCTCCTCCTCCTCATACTCGAATATGGCCACAGACAACTCATGTATAGAGGTTCAAATCTAACATGTCATATAAGGATACTCATGTATAAAGGCTCAAATCTAGGAAGTAGTGTGCCTCAATAACTCATGTATTGAGGTTCAAAGCCAAGAGATGGTGTAGCTTGGTAGTCAACATTTGCCATCACCTCGTGTGCCATCTCCTTGTTGAGGTCATACTCGTACTCTAGGTATGTTGAAACGTCGTCAAACCACTATAGTGTGGATGATGTACCCATTCCTGTAGTTTTATCCTTATCTTTCCCACCTGAGGAGGAACCGTACTTCTTCCTAGAAAAAATATAGCACAAGAATTGACCCATGGAGATAAAAAAAAAAAAAAAAATTCTTAAGTAGAAGAAAGATTTATAATTTAGGGATAAAAATTTCAAGTGGTGGAAAACTAAAATTATTTATCGAAAAATGGAATTGTAGACTTGTTGTTCTTGAAGTGAAATATAATATAACAAACAGGAAAAATTTAACCAAAAAGAGAGCTTTAGAATTATGAATTGTAAAGATAGAATAATTGGAGCATTTTAGTTTCAGTATTTTGGTGAAGAAGCGTTCACTCCTCTATGAACCATTTTATATGCAAATGAAATGCATCACATGCATATCGTTTAAAATTTGAAAGTTTTGAAAAATTTTCTGTTTTGAAACCAAAATGTCTCGATTTGGAAACTTTCTTTCACTTCACTTGCAAACTGAAATTTTATGCCGACGCAAAACGCACTCAACCATTGAAGTTTCATTCTCCTGATCTCCATTCATGTGGTTTGCAATGTGAACTCTAACATTAGCACCATCTTCATTTTCCATCTACAGGCAATAATGGCTTCACTTCACTTTATATTTCTTCGAATGAGAATTTCAGTTTCAGAAAGTGTGTCATATGGGTTGAATTATTAGAGTGTAATGGGGGTGCCATGTAATAATGGGAAATTAGGAATTAGGAAAGGTGGAATGGGAGAAGAAAAGGATAAGGATAGGGATAGGGACCCATAAGGGTGATAATTGAGGCGATCCTGAAGGGGTGGGGTTGTTTTATTTATTCATTTATTTTATTAAGGCAAGCCTTAGACCGGTGATTTAACTTGCCGATTCAGGGTTCAGAGATTCGACCGCTGGTTTAGGCCTATGCTAGCCTTGGCTAGTCCATGGTTCGGAACTGGCCCTTATACGAGTTTACAAGTACCCCATCTCCTTATGATGGCTTCCTCCTCTTGGCTATTGAACACTTTGTTGGACAATTGGTGGTTGGTTTACCTCAGGTTTGTTTGCCCTCTCTTTTGTAGTGGTTTTTTTAAATAAACATGGTTTCTTCCTTCATGTAATCATACATGTTGATCTCTTAGGGTTTCATTCTCATTCTCTTGGGGAATGATGGGGATGAATGGGATAAACATGAACTAATAGCATGGAAAATTGATCCATTTTTTTGGAAGTGAGTATGAGCAATTTGTAAACATCTAATTTTTGCATCCTTATAGTTCTAATTTTTGTTTTTTAAAGGGTTTTAGTTCAAAAATAAAAAATATATTAAAGAAATTGAAATATGATAAAAGACAAAAAAGTAGAAAATCTTTAGAAAAATAAAAAAAAAGTTCAAAAAAGATTAAATAGATTGGGTTGTTATAGAATCTTGACTAAATAGTTGTTGAAAAAAGCAAATATGATATGATAACATTAAATCTAATAAAATTGAGATTTATAAGATTCAAATCTATTTTAGATCTTTATCAATTTAGATTTGATTTGATCCAAAAAATTTGTTTCCAAGTCTTATATAAATATGGATCGCGCGGCGTCAATAAGAGTGTCCAATTACACATTGACTACAAATACGATTCAGTTCCACAAATTATTATAGCTTGCTTTAAGTTGACGCGACACTGACACTCCACGCTAGATGCACAATCGAATACTACCGTCTACAACATAGCAACACAACAACACGGACAACAGCACCCAATTATGATCGCTCTATCCTCGCGCAACGTGGTAACACATGTACAACCCCAACATCCATACGCAGTCCTCTCTCAACAATAAATAACAACAGAAAAAGGCATGTGAAGTATGGTGATCTACTATATCCTATACGTGACCATATAAGTTGAGTTGTTTATTTTTTATTTGTTTTGTCTTTGCTCTCTTTTGGTTTATTTACTTATCATATGTTTATTTAGTAATTGGTTTAGTAATCATCTTTAAGATATATAAAAGGAAAAATATTTTAGCTTAGGAAATTATGCTTTTTCCAAACTTTTTTTAAAGCATTAGGTCTTTAGAATTTCTCAATTAGAAAAATAATTTTTTCAAAAGAAAAAAAAAATAATAACGACAAACCCTTTTCTAAACTTAAGACATTTTTAGAGAATTTTCCATAAAATTAAAAAAAAAAAAACTTTAATAGATATCTTTTTTATAGTTTAAGCTTCTTTTCCATGATTTAAATATTTTTTCCATAATTTAGATTTTTTTTTCCATGGATAAACATTTTTGTATGATTTAGTTTTTTTTTCCCTATAGTATTTTTTCTATGGTCTAGATATCTTTCGTTGGCATCTTTCGTTGGTTTAGATATATTTCCTATAGTTAGGTATTTTTTCATGATTTAGACATCTTTAGTATAATTAGGTTTTTTTTTTTTTCTTTTATAGTTTAGACATCTTTTTCATGGTTTAAACATCTTTTATATAATTATTCATCTTTTCCATATAAAATTTTTATCATCTTAAAAATTTTTATCACTTAGTTGTTTCTTTTAAAAAAAAATAAAAATCTTATATCGGGACTCTTTAAAATTTAGGTTTTAATTTTTTTTTTTCAAATTGGGAATGAGAATTAATCTTTTAAGGATTTTTCTCAATAAAAATAAAACAATTAATAAAAATGTAAATCTAGCCCGATTGTTTTTTTATAAAAAGAATCAACCCACTAAAGTTTTTAGAAAGAATTACGGTTATCTTATCCTAACTAGCAAGTACATAAGCATCTTTGGGGCAACGTAAAAATCTATTAAAACTTAGGTTTTTTCATTTTATTTTATTTTTATGTTCTTAAAAATATCAAAAAAGGATAATTTAGAAGAATAAATCTAATTCAGAAAATTGGTACTTGTAACAGTTTAATAAGATAACCTCTGAACTAAAAAAATCTAGTTTCTAAAATTCTTTTCAAAAAGTTTTTAAAATGTAGACTAATGGCTAAATTAAAATTGATTTGCTTAATTGATTCTAATTTAATCATTTTTCTTAGTCTTATTGGGTGGTGACTCCAAATTTTTTTAAAAATAAAAAAAAATCGAATTTCCTTTAACTTTAGTTAATGATTTAAATTAAATAGGCATAGGGTTTAGTTTAAATCAAGTTAAGGGAATTTAAATTAAAATAAAAAAAAATTCGGGCTCGATACAATTACATAATGATATTTGTTTATGAGGCAATGAGAGTTGGGGGTTTGTGATGTGTGAAATGTGGAATAAAATGGAGTATTTATAAAGGAAAATTTGTATTGTTGGCATCCAGGGTTCAACGTTTCGTTTTGAAGTGCACTTACTCATGTCTTTTTCTTTTCCTACCTTTCACTTATTCATCTGTCATTGTTTGTGTTCTCTCCTCATCTTTACTTTACCTCCTTGTATCTTTCTATGCTATTGTTCTATCTCCTTTTTAAACTTTTTCCTATATTGCCTTAATCTCTTTCTCTCTTTCTCTTATTCTATATTTATCCTACAATATTTTTTGAAAGGTGATCTATTTGGAAATGAATTTATTGTACGAAATGAGTAGCGAACTAACGTGAAGAAATTTATATACACCAACATAAAAAATCAAGTAGTTCGTATTTGTGATTAGAGACTGAAAAGTACATAATTTTCACACATGGTCACCATTATAAATTACAGTAATAAAGTTACACTTTTCAATTAAAATTGCATTTTGCAACAACTATGTACATAAAAATGCATCCAATACATGAGATGTAAGAAATTAGAACAGTAAATATGCATTGTTAATGAAATTCTTTATTTTTAATAGATTTTAAGGTCACGCCATAAGAGTAGTTGCCTGTATATTGGTTAGTCAAAATCAGATTGTTGTAGTTCGGTGATTGATTTTATTTTTAAAATTTTTTTGTTATGTTAGTTAGTTTTAAAATTCCTCAAAAAGTGTCCCCTTTATGTCATTAGCTAGTTTATCTAGTTTGTATAAAGATGCTACATAACACCTTAGTTTTTTTTTTTTCTTTTTATAGCCTGGAATTTTGAAAATCTACTGGACATGAATCCGACCTATTTTTAAAAAAAGTGGCAATTAGATTTTTTTGGTATTTTTTGAAAACTCTTTCTCTATGTGCTAAATTTTTTTAAAAAGGAAAAAGAAGTAATTGAAAACTAAGTTTAGTCACTATCATATTACAATTTTACGAGATGAGAGAATCAAAACCGTTGCATCCCATTAAGAGAGTAATATTCATACTATTAAATTATGACCTTGACCTATTCCTTTAAAATTTTAGATTGTGACTTATGCAGATATATCAAATTGTGATTATGAAGCACTTCAACGTAAAGTAATTGATTATAAGTAGAATAATTTCCTCCTAATCTTGT
Organism: Lumnitzera littorea; assembly: GCA_024138015.1. Taxonomy (NCBI): domain Eukaryota; kingdom Viridiplantae; phylum Streptophyta; class Magnoliopsida; order Myrtales; family Combretaceae; genus Lumnitzera; species Lumnitzera littorea. Next base: position 8,234,411 of record JAMXBB010000004.1, read on the forward strand.
GTGCATGCTCTGTAATAATTGTGTTTTCCTATGTAATAATTCCTAAGTACTTGTTCAAGGATGTAAAAAAAAGTTTAATATATTTTGATATGCCAATCTATCTTACAAAGTGTGGAAGTTACGGTAAGAGAAAATAAGATTTTTTATGGAGTAAACAACGAGCATTGGTAATTTTAGTCGTTTTGGATTATGTAGAAAATTTAAATAAAAATAGTAAAATGTTAATAGTCTGATAAGAAAATTTTAAAGGAGATGGAATCACATGAATAAGTAGTTAAAGGTGAAAGTTGTGTATTCCTTTATTTAAACATTACATATTTTCTTATTGAAAAAATCAAATAGTTATCTAAAAGCGGTTACTAAAGGCTACCAAATTTCTATAAAATGAAATATTCCTTTCTTTCTATTTTTAGTTAAACTATTAAAATTGAAATGTAAACAAAAAGTTACCATGCAACACCGAAATATCTATGCTTTTCCCATCTCATTGCCATATGGTTAGAAAAGTCTAATGGTATGGAAAGTTTGCTAATATTGACCATGCTCCACAATCTTACATTCCTAAGTCTGTCTTTAGTCATGGTTAGTTGAAGTCACACTTACAAAATTTAAATAGTTCAATCGAAACTAATCGATAAGAAAATATATTTACAATTTATACAAAAATGTACTTTTTTTGTCGTCAAATTACTAAGAATCCCTCGACAATGGAGAAGTGTATATAGGCAGTGAACATATCTTCACTAAAATGATAATACCTCTGGAGATGGTAAGTTACCGAATGAGGGAGGGACTGGTTTGGATAACTTGTTTCGTGCTACAGTAACAAAATTAATGAGCTTTGACAAGTAGCCGGAGAATTTCGAATTTAAAAGACCATTCACCTCAACCCAATGCCTCCTTAGGAAACCCAGGGAACATGCCATTGCCATGAACAATGCAGCACAAAAACTTAATGCCTTAACACTATATTGTGCGGTCTAATCTTATTGATTTCAAATAAAGGACTTTGTTACGGTCTTTATGTAACCTTGAAATTTGGTTTGTATGATCCCGAACGAATCCATATTGCTATACCATCACTACTTCTTCAAGATACTTACATTGGATTAACAATATTTATGAAATACATCGTAACAAATGTTGTGTATCTGAGGAGACAAAAATCAAGAGGTGGGTCTAATGTTAGTGCTTTTAGCAATTGCTACGCGCTTTAGTTTTACGAAAATTTGAGTTGAGTATTTTAAATTCTACATTCTTGCAAAGCATTATTCTATAGAGTCTGAGCCTAGAAGCGGCAAGAGGCTAATTAGCCAAGTTACATGACCCGAGGCTCCAAAACAATCTCACTGTTGTTGCATTGGACACCAAAATGGTAATGATCTTGGTTGTTTTGCTGCAAACAATAGTAAAATGTGATATATTTGCATATGCAAGACTCTTGAGGAGGCCAATTGGGTTCGAGAATCCGGTAAATGGATTGCCTGATTGCAATAGTACCTCTAGAGACAAGAAGTTGTTGAAGTAAGGGGCATTATGTACATTTTCATAGCTGTCATGTGCCTCCTTCGGCAGGAATTTCTCCTACATGAATGATCCTTCCGTGCAACGAGTCATTAGGAAAACCATAAGACTGCAATATTGCCAAGAACTAAACTCTACAAGTGATTTCGCTGATGAGCAAAACCAAAATATCTATGCATAATTGAATTCCAGCGATGCTGGGATGTAATGCATATGAATGTCTTAAATTATTTCAGATTTCAAATCAAACGCCAAAAAGATATCTTGAAATTTAGATTGGTTTTAGTCACAGCTCGCTCCATAGTACTGCATCGTCTCATCCACTGATGGGGAGGTTTTCTCTGATTGAATGCAACTCAGTTAAGGAATCAGATATGTTTTGACCTTGTCCTTAGCAATTTGGCAGAGTAAGCAACTAGAGTAACGGAGACCTCCTGAATAACATAAATTCCACTATGATTCCCGTCCTCATTATTTACTTAGGATTGCTGAAAAACTTTGTAAAGATAGGAAATGCACTAGGATAAACACATGATTCCACTACATTTTCCATGAACTAGGATGGATACAACATCAACTTCATTATTTAAAGAAGAAGAAGGAAGAAGAATTAAGAAAGGGAAAACCTTTCTGGCTAAAACACAATATAATCATGCGAAGAGAACTTATAATTCATTGCAGGATTTCTTTCGACGTGGAACATCAAGCCATTTGCTATTCCTTTAAGTCTTGTACTGGTCTGCAAATAAGGGGCAAAAGCATAAGGACATAGGCTCATTAGTTTGCCATGTTAGATCTGATTTGAAGGAAAATGGCTTACTTTGGTGCGTGGCATATGTTTTAGGTGTTCATCTTGACCAACAAGTTCAATCTGAAAGAAACTTATTTCTGATGGATTTTAGCTCTCCAACAACATCTCTCATGCTTTTTCTTTCCCTCGGCAAATCAGCTGAGCAGGAAATTCCAATTTGGAATATAGCATTTAAATACTCCAAAACTGGTTTTCTTGCAACAAACAACTCTTCCACTTCAGCATGTAATGCTGAATCAACTATTTCTGCAACTTTATAAGGTAAAGCAGCCTTAACAAAACAATTTATATTTACGCTTCCATGGAAAATATCATCATCTGGTCTCTTCCCAGTGAACATTTCTAGCAGTAGGACACCGTAACTATAGACATCTCCTTGTGTTGACACGGAAGTTCCCACTCCATACTGTACAATCAAAAGTAATCGTCATACTTTGGGTAAGGAAAAACATAAACGAAGTTCTAGCCTATAAAGAAAAGTAAGTGAAGAGGAGAATGTGGCACATGGGGGATGTATTTGTGCCAAGGTAGCATTTATCATGCTTAATTTGTTGAATATTGTTACCTGGAGGAATATAGCCAACAGTACCCTTGAAAACAGTTGAACTTGTCTGGCTTGTACCATTCTCTGAGGAATCCAAAAGTAGTTTTGAGAGACCAAAATCACCAACATGACCAATCATTTCATCATCGAGGAGAACATTACTTGGCTTGAGATCACGATGAATAATAGGGATTTCATATTGATGGTGAAGATAATCTAGTGCACAAGCAATGTCAATAGCAATATTTAACCTCAGAACGAGTGCTAAATGCTTTTGTGTTTGACTTGTGCCTTCTCTCATAGGGAATGGATGTAGCCAATCATCCAAGCTTCCATTAGCCATAAATTCATAGACTAGAGCCTTGAACTCATTTCCAGAGAAATCAATACTTGAACAAGCTGTAAGTACTTTGACAAGGTTGCGGTGTCTTACTTTCCGTAATACTTCGCATTCTACCAAGAAACTTCTCGAAGCACCATGTCTTTGAAGGTTGAACACCTTCACGGCTACAATTGTTTCACTTGGGTTTAGAATGGCTTTGTAAACCGAACCAAAGCTGCCGCTTCCAAGTTCATTAGCCGAAGAGAAACCATTCGTAGCTTTTAGAAGGCTCTGGTATGACAATTTTAAGAAAGTATCACCAGAAGAGCTCTGTGACACCGTATTTCTCTTCTTTCTAAATGGATAAGAAAACCAGAGGTAGATCAAGGACATTCCAAGAAGCCCACCCAACACACTAAGTATAACTTTTACAAGAAAATGGGAAGCCTTCTTATGTGAGACTTCCATAATGCATTTCGGCAATGTTGACTCGGGGATACCACCACACAATTTTTTGTTTCCAGTGATTGTGAACCCGCTAGCATTCTTGAAAACTCCATCTTCTGGCACTGGACCTTCGAGATTGTTGAATGACATATTTAATTTCTGTAAGAACTTCAAGTCGGCTAAAGATCTTGGTATCAGGCCAGATAAGTTGTTTCGAGAAAGATCTATCGATATGATACCGCGCAAAGAACCCAAAGATGATGGAATCATCCCTCTAAAGAAGTTTCCTTGGATAAATAACTCTTCTAAATCAATACATTTACCAAGCCTACTTGGAATCGTTTGAGACAACAGATTTTCAGAAACGTCTAGTGAGTTCATATGATCTAACTTTTCAACTAGTTCTGGGAGAGGACCATGTAGATTATTGTGTGACACATTCATTTCTAACAACGATGAGATCTGGAAAACTTCTAGTGGTATGCTCCCTACCAGATCGTTCATATCAAGATACAAATGAAGCAAGCTTTTGCACTCACCTAGAGTATGAGGTATCGTGCCTTGAAGTTTATTGTTCCCTAATGCTAGTGAAATTAGCCGCTTCAAATTTCCAAGAGAAGTTGGAATGTTCCCTGACAACTTGTTATCATTTAAAGACAATCCTTCTAACTTTACAAGATTTCCAATACTTGAGGGAATTTCACCTGACAATTGATTTTCGTGTACCTCCAAAACCTCTATGTTTATGAGGTTTCCGATCTCAGTAGGAATGTGTCCTGATATACTGTTGCCCGACATGTCTAGTGTACGAATAGATGTCAAGTTGCCAATGCACTTAGGTATTATTCCTCCAAAATTGTTGTATGCTATTTCCAACTTCTTTAATTTAGTGTTATTAGTTAAAGAGCATATGAAATCTAAGTCACGAACACCTCCATTCCCAAGATTATTGTAGGTGACCTTAAAGCAAGCAAGATTGTATAGTTTTTCTAAGGAAGGAAGTTTGCCAGTAAATTTATTGTCATTGGTTTCAAACCAGACCAATCTTGAGGCATTAGATAAGGAAATAGGGATATTCCCTGTCATTTCATTTTTAAAACCTATGAAGTACTGAAGGTTTGGAAGGGCGTTGAATATGTCTGGAGGAAGACTTCCGTGAATCTGGTTCGTAGAAAGCTTTACCGTTGACAAAAAGGAAAGGTTGAAAATTGAGAGTGGAATAGAGCCTGATAATCTATTTGAGTCTGCAATGAAAACTTTAAGTCTATTAAGTTGGCCAAGTGTATCAGGAAGGATACCGGTTAATCTGTTCTCGCCTAGAGCTAGCATCTCTGAAGCTGACAGATTACCAAGTGAAGAAGGGATCTCACCTTCAAGATGATTGCGCCAAAAAGACAAGCCAATCAAGTTGTAGCAACTGGATAGGCTGGAGGGAATTGTACCATTGAAAATGTTATTTTGCAATATCAGAGACTTGATCCTTTGGAGGCGGCCTATTTCAGGAGGGATATTACCGGCGAAGCTATTATTTTGAAGAAGTAACACCTCTAAGAAAGTCAGATTACCTACGTACGGAGAGAGAGCACCTGCAAGTTTTGAAGAATTCAGATATATCGCCTCGACTCTCTTGTGTCGGCTTCCACATATAACTCCATACCACTGACAGAGAGGAGTTGACTCATTCCATGATTCCATTACTCGAAGAGGATCGCTTATTTTGGACTTAAACTCAAGAAGAGCCTCGATATCTGTGGTCTCATTTTTCGAATAGGCAAAGATGGTATGAAGAAAAGTAGCATGGATAATGAAGTAAGCTAGCACTAGGTGTAAAGGAAAAAGGGCCATGAATGGACGAGATTACTATTTAGTACCGCTCGTTTTCTTCTTTGTAGCTCTTGGTATATGTTATAGGCCTCCACAAATTTAGTGAAGTGAGTTTCCCAAGTCAATGCCGTGGGTGCCAAGTTAGCTGAGTCAAGTCAGTCAACTATGGATGTGTAATACAGGATAGGCCTTCGCATCAGTCCAAGTCAGCTAAGTCAAAGTCTTTGGATTTTTGTTAACGCTACTGATGCATTTGGAGGTGTCTTGCCCTTAGAAAGAAGTGCACCAGCATGTAGACCCTAATAATAGCTATCGACCATGATGGAGAGTAACAATAAAATTTATCCTAATGCATATAACAGGACGAATCTCTAAAATTATAAAATGATCTAACTTTTCTTTTAAGACAAGATATATAGAAAGAACAGTGACTCGTAATGAGAGAGTATTCTATAAAAATCCCTTATTGTCATACATTTGAGCAAGCATTTAGGTTGTGGATGTTGATGTTAGCACTATAATTATCAAATCTAAAAGTTAAACTTGTAAATATGGTTTAAACTATTATATTCTATTGTTTAACACTTCCCTCACTGGTAAGTTGGGATGTTAAATGAAACTGATCAAATAAATAACTTAAATCAATCCTTTTGCTCTAATATAATGTTATGTTTAGCATTACAACCAAATGATTTAAAAGTTTAAGTGATAGAGAGTCCTATGAGCTATCATATTTAAATATTTGACAGTAGATTGTAGGTGTTTTCCAATTCGTAATTACATTCCGACCGTGAGTGAAGGGTGCATACACGTCGTCTCATCCACCGATGAAAGGGCCTTTCTCTAACCAAACGTAGATCAACTAAGGCATTAGATATGCTACCATTTCAGATCTCAACTTGTTTTGGCTACAATCAGCTTGTTTTGACTGAATGACCGCAGTAAGAATTATTGGATCGAAGTTTTTCAGGCAATGCTGCACTGACAAAGCGGTGTAGGTTGAAGTTTTCTTTGACCTCGTCATCAATTGGCTTGTTCTATCAAAAACATTTCCATGAGAAGGATGCCATAGCTTTGCATCGCCATAGGAAGAGCCTCAGTTATTATATGATTTTATCCTTTTTTACATATTTGAAAAACTTAAAAGCATTATTTGTTAACATATTATGTTTTTAAAACTTCGGAATTTCGTTTGGACTACATTTCTTATCAAATTCGATATAATAGACGATAAAGTTTTTCCTCCAAAAATTTGAACATATCAGCTAGGATATTATTTCATGTCAAATGTAAGTTCGTGTATAATTTACAACATCATTTATAATAAGAGTGAGTGGATGTAGGATGAGTAGATTATGAGGATCTACTTGTGTTTATCCATATCTTATCTTATAAATATAGATTCCTAAATTTTTGGAATCAAATCCTACTCTATAATGCTCTAAAACTATCATGAAATCTATATTTTTTAGAACTTATAGAGTTATGACATATCTTGTGGAAATGGCAATTTTCTATTTTACTATAAATTTCAACTTCATAAGTTTTTTTAGCAAATTTTCATAATAATTTTTCTTTTCCATGTCATAAAGATTATTTTCAAACATTATATAAAACATGAATGTTTGATGGTACTTTTTATTTACAAAACCACTAAATAACATATAGATGAAGGTACACACACAAAAAAGAAAAAAGAGGTATAGGTTCTTTAGGACTACCAACAAATGTTACCTAATGAAGTTTGAAGCTATTAATTTTAGATTGTGATTAGTAACTTTAGCTTTAGGGCTTGTATGGGGCAAGAACCCTTTTTTTTTATTTTTTTAACATTTAGTTTTCTTGATCAAAGAAATATAAGGTTCTTTTCCTTCATTTATACATATTTTATTACTTAATAAAATTTAAAAGGTAAATTTAAGGTATCTCGAAACATGTATTCAGTATTTTTATATATCTTAGAATATAGGTTTTGCGATAGGTGTAGGGTGTTAAACTTAGGGTTTATTAATTGATTTTGATGAGAATAAAACAAAAGTAAATATTTAAACTAAGTTCTATTTGACCATAGTAAAATAATTGAATAAGATCGATTAATTTGTTTAATAATTAATTATAACAATTATCTCTATAAGAAATTTAATATTTTGAGTAGTGATCAAATGATCGTAAAATTAGATTGCAAAGTGTATTTATTTGTTGGTTGTCAAAAATATTTTTAAGTGATATTTGGTTTACCAACATGACAGTTCAAGGAAAAACCAAACTGATAATGTAAAGCCTTGAAAAACACAAAGAAAAGCTCATTGACCTTAAGGAGTCGACATATCAGTGTTCATACCGGTAATGTAATTTATTACTAGCTTGCTGGTAAGGACAAGGTATCGGAATGATGGTAAGTTCAATCCAAATAACTATTGGAGCATTTCATGCACGATAACGGAAAGAATTCAATGAGTTGATATAAATACTTAAAAACCTGACCAAAGTGAATTAATATCTGATATTCTACCGCAATCAAAAGACATTCTCTCATATTCTTTAGCTTATTTACTTCACATTTGTCTCTTGTATACTTACTTGCAATCAAACAAAAAAAGACTTAGTTATAATGTTTGAAAGTTCTTACATTTGTAATCTTGAGAGAAAAGTATTATACTTGAGTTAGTGTGTAAAAAAGATTATACAAGCTTATGTAGCTCTTAGAGCATTGATTTGAGAAGTTAATAAAGTAGTGCAAAGCATTCGGTTGAAAGCATTGTGAGCCCGTAAAGATTAAGGGGTGATTCAAACTTTACATTATATTCGGGCTTGAATTTCTTTATTCTTACCTCTTTTAATTACTATACTTATTATTGTTCTACTGTGGTTTTGATCATTGGTGTTATTTTATTTAATTGGAAATGTAAAAAAAAAAAATTGCATTTTATCATATAACTCAATTTACCCCCTTTTTAAGTTTTTTGAGTTTAGCCTAGTGTTCTTCATAGGATGTACTCATATCCCACTTTATATGAGCAAGTTTCAAAAAATTACTACTCGAGACTTACTCTACAACCTCTAAGACCTATTTAGAATTTATCCACTTGAGTAGAGTATGGACGAATACCTTGTATGACCGAGTTATTTGCCTACCTTTAGGTTTACATTTTATAAATAATCAATTATTGCTATGTCACATTTTGTTTACATATGGACTAGTACTGTTATGTTGCCCATATTAAGATTTGTTAAACGAATTATATTTAAATTCCAAAAATACTATATAATATGAAATTTTGATCTATTTGATTTTTGAACTAATTATATGAGTTATCGTTGATTTTGAGGGGATACTTTTTCACTCTAATTTCACAAAATAAATAAAATTTTCAAATTGCTGAGAGTGGTATAAGTTTGTATACATTAGACATATATATTTATATTTATATAATGATTATATTGTATTAAAAATATTTTTTATTTTGTAGATACAACACATGTATAATTCTTAATTGTTGGATTCTTATGGTTATCACAAATTGTATAGGAATTAACAATAACGCTATGCCTGCAACATGTGTGCAAATTTAATAATTAAAATTCATATAAGATTATTTGTAAAAGATTTACATAGTTAATTACATATAGGAAGAACCAATAAAAAATGTTAAAAAAATTACACGTGAAAATTGTTAAAAATATGACAACAAAGGACAACATTATGATTTGTATTTGTAAATGTATAATTTGTTATGGTAATCAAAGTTGAGTTGCTCTATTGTGGATCTTGCTATATACTTATAAAAGTAATATAAAACAAATTGATAAGCTAAATTAGTAAGTAAAGGTATAATTATGTAAATAGTTATAGAATGATGATAATGCCATCAAGTTTACTGTAAAGTCAAATCATCATTAAATTTGGTGAAAAGCCTAAAAACACACCAAAAGGGAAATAAATTTAAAATTGAATACTTGCTGATAATCAAATCAATGGTGGTGTTCTTTAGATCTTCATTATAAAGTTTCAAATGGATTTCTCTTTTCTTTTAGTACAACAATTTGCAAAGAAAAAAATAATTATATTAATATTTTTATCAATTATTGTGTGCAATTGTTTATTTTGCATCCAAAGCTAACAAAATTTAATACCACGTATCAGCTATTAATAAACTTTTAGATTCATAGACATTCACTTGCTCATCATAAGAGAAAATGATGTTCAAGGATAACTTTTTCTTTTTTTCTTTTTGCCAATCAGTTGTTACTCATTGTGATTGACATTAAAAAGAGAAAAAGAAAAACTGTACTAAGAGCTGTATGTGTAAAATGATAAATGCTACTTTGAAAAAGCTCAACATGAAAATTGGGGCAAGTTTTGTAAGGTATTTAAAACACATTCAAAGTTTTTTTCAACTTATAATATTTCATTACTTTTAATATTATTAAATACTTTAAAACACCAAAATGGATGATAATAATATAAATTATGATAAGTATTCAAATATAGGGGATTTTATGATATGCCTTTTTTTTTCAATAAAAAGTTTAACCTGTTTTAATTTATTTGACGCATTTTGCCACTAAAATACAATTTAACTGTTTTGCTTTGATAGGTGACATGTATTAGAACTCTTTTAATTTAATAATATTGATATAGATTGTTGTACATTAATATGTATTTATTATGACTTGATTATATAGGTTATAACTGTATAGTAATATGTATTATCGTAGTTTGATCATATATGGTATAATTATTACATTATATTATTGTGTAATTACTATGCTATTACTATATAATAAATGTGATAACAATCGTGATAAATGTAAAAGATGAAAAAGTAGTTATCTTTTACGTAAATGGTGATTTAAGGTTATTAACATAAATAAACTCAAAGAATTAGCATGAAAAACATATAGTAGAAAATTACAAATCTTAAATTACATAAAAAGGTAAAGATTGGATGAAATTACCATTTTATCCTTAAAATTATTAGGTTAAATTATAATAGCACATGTTTTTAATAGGTTTTGCTAATATATTTCAAGAGTATTTTGTGGAATTGAAAAAAGACACCAAAACCCATTTATTTCACTTTAATATTATAAATAAGATATATATAAAAGATAAGCTATAATATATGCATATAAATTTGACTACTGATAATTGCTATTCAATTGGAAATAAACAGTGACAATTAAAATAGTTTGAATAGAAAATAAATTCGTTATAATATTGATAATTATTACATGCCTTAATAGAAACTAATTCAATTAGAAATGGGGTTGAGTAGTAAATATACAGTAAATGGAAAAGGAAAAGGGAGAGATTGAATGAAGTTACTATTTTACTCTTAAAATTATTAGGCTAAATTATAACAATATATGTTTTTAATAGGTTTTGCTAATATTGTAATGTCCCTCAATTCAAAGGCGCTACAACGTGCTACATGTCTCTAATTTTTTAATGACACATTAAAGCTCTAAAACTACCTATAATCTCCTAAATCACTTGTAACAATCACTTATCAAGTACAAAACAACAATTCTTTATGTACATCAATTCAAGTGACTTATAAGCAAGTCACTCTAACTATAAATATGTTCAACAACCACATCTTGATTTTTTACAAGATATAGAACTAATCACTTTTCTTTCCTAACCTAATGATAGCAATTCTCATACTTATCACAAACTTATTGAAACAACCTATAGTTGTAAAAATAAAAGAATGAGCCAAAGCTTAATACGTAATGCACAAGCACACACGGATGCCAAACCAAGTCAATCATATGTATATAATGCAAATTACACAATATATATAGCAAACAGTTAATTAATTATCTTTAATTTAGGTCAACAACTAACAAAAGAGTACTCATGACCTCAATATTCTATGATCTTTATCCACATATATAAGTTAATGTAAATATCCATTTTTCTTTAAGTTCTTTACGCCTAGAGTTTAGAGTCTTTGAATCATATATTTCTAGCTATGTCGTCCCATATGAAAGTCCACTAAGAAATCTTCAAATGTGATTGGCAGTTGCTCTTTTAGGGGTATGCCATTGCAGGCTTTTAGGGATTGCGGGCTTTTAAAGCAAACGAGTCAAGCATAACCAATAACTATGTTTAATTAGGCCAAATATAAATTAATCTAGTTTACTTACTAAGTCCTAACAAGTATAAGAAAACAATCAAGCACCACATATCTAAAAGCCGAACCAAAAACAATTTCAAAGTCCAAGTCCAAGCTCCACTTCTAAACGGTGTTTATGAGTCCGAATCCCATCTTATGGTCCAAATCGTACTCATCAAGGAACTTTAGTCAAGAACCTAACAAGTAGAATAATAGGTCTTTCTTAATCCATCATAAATCCAATTTCAAATAGGACTTCTAGTTTAAACTCCAAACTTAGCTTTGCTTACAACTCTTCTAAACTAAACCCTAATTCCTAAGGGTACTATAACTAAGGTTGAGGGTAAGGTTTAAAACTTTAATTAAGAATAAGTTAGAGAAAATATTTGGAAGAAGAATCGGAAGTTTGGAGTAGTAAGAAGATTTAGATGGAGTATAGTTTGAAAATTACTAATTATTGTATTGAAGTGGCATAATAAGTTAAAGTTTGCTAAAATTGGTTAAAATGACATTTGGAAGCAAAAAGTATTTAAAACTAATCAAAATGCTTTATTAAGCTTAAAGAACATGAAAATTATAAGCAATTGTTGGAATTTTTATAAAAGAACGCTAAGTAGAACACAATACTAAGGTTAGCAAAAGGTTTGATTGAGTTTAGCTAAAAGGAACAAGAAGAAAAGGTTTCACATAGAGTTCCTAGCTCGACATGATTAGTAATGTAACTATGTCGCTTGGTTGTGTCAAAATCTAACCTCTTTCCCTTCCAAACTTCAACCTTACCTCAAGTATACTTCAACCCTCAATTACCTATCAACCAAGCTCCTTTTTAATCCATCAAAATCACAAATTTCAACTCAAATACCCACTTAATTATCAATCCCACCAATAACTTCAAAAACACAAACTTTAAACTAAAAAAACAAGATGTAAGAGTGAAGGATACTTACTTACAATGAGTGAGACTGAGCTTTGAATCTCAAACACAAACCAAACCAAAGAGAAAAACCTCTAATGTGTAATTTAAATTTGAATTACTAAGAAAATGCTAAGAAACTCCAAATGAAGGTTTTTCACTAGAAAAAATTTAGGAAAAGAGACTACAAGGTTACCTTATCCTTAGAGAAGCTTAAAAATGAGCTTTTATGAATATTTGAAGCTTTAAGAGCATGTCTTAACTAGAAAGAAGGGGAGTGAAGAAAATGGAAAGAAAATAAGTAAAATAAGAGGGTTGTGGTAGAGTTTAACACATTAAGGTTTTAGATAAAGGGATAGTATGGATGGTCTTTAGGATAAATTGAGTTTTGGCCCCTAGGAAAGATTACAATAATACCACTTACTTTAAAACCATTTTCTTGAATTTTTCTTGTGCATTACAAATATATTTTAGAGGTATTTTGAAGAATTGAAAAAAGACACAAAAACTCCTCTCTTTCGATTTAATATTATAATAACATCTGTTTTTAATAGGTTTCGCTAATATATTTGAGGAGTATTTTGAGAGAATTGAAAAACGACACCAAAATTCTTATATGATGGTTTGGTCATAATAGGTTTAGACCAAAATTTAAAATTTTTTATTAATCTTCTAAAAAATTATTTTTTATAGAAAATTCACAAACTAGTACTTGATAAGAGTTTTACCCCCAAAAAAACCCTAATCTTACTTACTTTTTTTTTTTTTACCAGTTTTATTAGTTGGTGACTTAATTGATTTTTGAAAATATTTTTAAAAAATTTTTTAGAGAAAAATATTTTTTTTCTTAATTTAATATTGAATAATCCATATTAAGCGAACTCACTTAATATAACTTAAATTTCAAAAAATCGAGACATTACTTAAATGATATGTCAAGAAGGGAACAATCAATTTGAAAAATTATTAAGCAAACAATTGGCATTCGAGGACAAGAAATGTGAACAGATGAAGAATAATTATGATGATGCAAATGAGGAGTTATTTTAAAATGCTAAGATAATAAAGATGGAATGAACCACTAGGAGTACTTTTTATATAAACCTTTTGGTCATTGAATGTTCAACAAAATAGAAAAATGTTGCTCATACTACTTCAACTAAGGTTGAAAGTTCAATTTATTACATGAATTTTCAATTGATTACATGTGGCACCTAAATCAAAACTTTTATGTCATCATTAGTACCTACTTAGTCTAATCACCAATTAAAGTGAGATACATGTTATACGTATGTGCAACAACTAGTAATAATATCAAGAAAAGTTTCAAATTTTTTGGCCAACAAGACAATGCTTCCATATATTATTGAAAAGGCCCATAAGGTTAGGCAAGAGATAGATAGTTCTCAAAGACCAAAACAGAATCATTCATGAGCAAAGTAAGAAGAGCGGATGGGGGTCTAAGAACTCAATTATCCGGACACATCCTCTTTCCATACTGAATAACTACCAATCAGCTACTTTATTCAAGTTTCTATTAACTAACGATAAGGAAAATAAGGAATGTCTACTCAACAAGTTAAAAATTTGAGAAATAATAGGTGCAGAATGCCACGATACTGCAGACTCACTCAATGTAAGGCTACGAAACACATTGAGAGTATCTGTTTCAATAATCTCTTGAGTCCAATCCTTCTTCAGAGCCCACTTAACAGCACCCAAGACTGCAGAGGCTTCCACCATTTCAGCATCATAAACTATGTCTGAAAAAACTAGTCTATCAACAAGAGTGCCCTTAGGATCTCGTACAACCAAAGCTATAGTTGCTTCTTCACTTTGACGGTCAAAGGATCCATCCACACTTATCTTTATTGATCTAAACTTGGGGGAATCCATTTCTCATCAGGGTTTTGAGGGTTGCAATTTGGATTCAGTTGATAACAGGAAGAGATGTTTCGAGTTGAAAGTTGTCGCACTAAGCTGTCCATGTTGATAGCTGCTGTTACTGCTAAATTAACACCCTGACGTCCAGCAACAATGCCCAAGGATGAGTCCACAACCGAGCCCAACTCACAAGTAGCCTCATTGCTTGGTCCAACTACCGAGGCCCCACCTGACGTCACAAATTCCTCACCGACAGCAACATCGGTAGCACTCAAGTCCATCGCACCAGAATATTCCCACCCACAATTAACAGCAACTCTCGGTTCTTAACATGCCACTTGAGAATAAACTTCATATTCAACAGCAGAAGTTTTCGAAACTGACCTACATGCCGCCACTTCCATTTCTTCTTTTGCAATCCAGAAACTCTTAATCACCAAGCTTGGTTGCAGTTTGTCATTATTAAAAGATCACTCTGCATCTTTCCTTCTAACTGCACCACAGAACCTGCAAAAGAAGTCTGAAAAAATATTGCATATCTCAATTCCTCTCAACTTTGTAATCTCCATGAGCCATCTATTAATAGAGCGAATACGTCTTATATCAATGCTTAACCCCAGACAATCAGACCATACAGATCTTGTCGAACCATAAACCAGCAAAATGTCCTCCACTGTCTCACAACAGCCATAAAACTTACACTCGTCATCTTTCAACAACCTCTTTTTAGCTAAATTAACATAAGAAGGAAGGTCATTGCAGCAAGCTCTCCATGCAAAATGATAAACTCTTAGAGAACATTTACTATTTCAAATGCTTTTCCATAATGACTTTGAAATAACATGTGAGGATGATGGTCTTTCCCCTGCTGCAGATTTGTTAATGACATTACAAATGAAAATATATACCGTCCTTACTGAGCAAAATCCATCTCTTGAGAGAGGCCAAATAAAATAATCTTCTAAGCCACCTGGCATTGTTCTTAGGCTTCTAATGGCTAGTTCTTCCTCTTTGGGAATGGCATGTTCAATAGCAGAAAGATTCCACTCACCTGATCTTGAATCCAATAAATCTACAACCACCATATCTTTATCAACATTCTCTACCATTGGATGCAGCAAGTTATCTTCCGTGCTTGGAATCCATTTATCCTTTCCCATTGCAAACTCTCCAAATAGCTCCTCTTTTGACAACTTCTAGCCCTTCTAAAATACTTCTCCATCCCCATGAATTTCGAGAGCCTCTCATCACTTCAAATATGGTCTATTATGGAAAATCTATCCTCTAAAATTGATAAGAATCAACCCCTCAAACCAGTCGCATGCAATCAAGCTAAAGAACTATAAGGACTCACATGAAAAATACTAGCTCAAGAACCTATTTGGGACTACGACTTCTATTCTAATCTCCATTTTTTACATTGCTGCTGACCTGAGTACCGAGCTCTTACACATGCCAATATAGTTTCCGAGCTTCTAAGCAATCATACTAACTTGCCGAGCAGCTATATCAATTACCAAGCTCTTACCACGATTCAAACGGCATTTGAGCCAACCAACTTCAAACATCAAATCGAGCCGAGTTGTTGCAACACCCAACTTGGAGAGGATAAGAACACCTCCGAACACCCGAGCTCTAACTTGAAGCAAACCAGATTCGACTGTTGATTTTTGTTTACCCTCGTCTGAGCAAAATCCTGCGTTGAACAAATAACCTCAGGATTTATTACAACTTAGCTAACCACACTACAAGCTTCCAACCATCCCTTAATACGTGTCTTTTGATACAATATTTTAAAAAGATTTTTTACTTTTTATGTATAGAATAATTTTTGTCCTTTTTACTTTTTTTAGCATGTCTTATGTAAATCAACCTTTTCTATCTTTTCATGTATGTATTATAAGGGACCCGTATTTGCTTGTATACAGATATTATCACTCCTTATTATTGAATACAAACATTTTGAAAGCACTTAACTGTATCTTCTCTCTTACCTTTCAGCTCTTATCTAGCTCTTTTAGGAAGAGTTAATGGCGAGCAACTCTAATACTACATTCATCTATCATATCGAGAGTTAGAATTAAGTCAAGTAGGAACTGCTGGTGTGTCATATCCAATTGGTAGCCATTCGAATTTATTAAAACCTTTTTATTTTTCCTTGTTCTTATTCTTTGTGGTGCAATCTCTGTATGTATAAACCTAAAAACACAT
Organism: Lumnitzera littorea; assembly: GCA_024138015.1. Lineage (NCBI taxonomy): Eukaryota > Viridiplantae > Streptophyta > Magnoliopsida > Myrtales > Combretaceae > Lumnitzera > Lumnitzera littorea. Next base: position 8,251,016 of record JAMXBB010000004.1, read on the forward strand.
CAAGAATTTTCGCCCATAAAGCATTCGGATTCTTCATTAGCTGCCAAGCTTGCTTAGCCAAAAGAGCGATGTTAAAACTGTGTAAATCTTTGAATCCTACGCCTCCACGGAAGTTCGAGAGAGACATCTGATTAAAATTTGCCCAATGTATCTTCCTCTTTGCTTGTTTTTGTCCTCACCAAAATCTTGCAATCAATGCATTGACTTCATTGCACCATCTCTTCTTACTCGTTTTAGATTTTAGGTAATGAAAAGCTTTATGCGCTATTATGATACCTTGAATCATTCTTCCCGAAATGAATGCACTCTAGTTATCAGATACAATGAAGTTTAGAAAAGGCTTTACCCCATTAGCTAAAACTTTTGACAGGATTTTGTACACAAAATTACATAGGCTTATAGGATGATAATGTGTGACTGACTACAGACTAGGGAATCTCGGAATGAGAGCAATATCAGTATCGTTAAAAGATGAAGGTATAGTACCAAAATGAAAGGTGCTCTGTATAGCTGAAGTAATCCCAGCTCCAATAGTCTTCCAGAAATTTTGGTAGAAGATCCCAGGCAATCCGTCTGGACCCGAAGCTTTAAGCGCACCTAACTGGAATATAGCTGTTTAATCTCCTCTGTCGACACATCACCTCCCAGCCTCCTATTCATATCATTTGTGATCATGGAATTAATATAAGTTAAGACATTAACCCACTCCCTCCTGCCTCCAGTTTTGAACAAACCCCGTCTTTTCTGGATCGTGGTTTTGTGACCATGGAATTAATATCTACTAAACTCGTTCATAATATCTCTCTCGTTTGTAAGCCATCTGCCGCTCTCATCTTTAATACACAAGATCTTGTTCCCCCGTCTTCTTGGGATCGTGGTTTTGTGAAAGAAGGCAGTGTTTCTATCCCCCGCTGTCAGCCACTTCACTCTAGACCTCTGATTCCACTATTGTTCTTCTTTAAACATTAATTCATCCAACTCCCCTCGAACTGACATCGCTTCTTCACCACAGTCAGCTTCTCTACCTTGTACTTTACCAAGCTTCATGAGTAACTTACTGATCTTGACGTTAAAATTAGGCACTTCTCTTTTCTTCCATTCATTTAAGGCTTCCCTATACCTTTTGCAGCTTCTTGTCAACATCATCTGGACTGAACAATTTGTTCTCATACCAGAAATTTTCCACCACATCTTATAGTTTGGATAGGTCGTCCAAGATGCTTCAAAACGAAACTGTTTTCTGCCTTTGATATCAGAAAAATAAAGATCGGTGAACAATGCTGCATGATTGGACCCAAAACCTGGTTTGTGGATGACTTGAGTATTTGGGTAAGCTTCCAGCCAATCATTAGAAAACAGAGCTCTGTTGATCCTCTCCTTAACAAGAAAACCTTCAAATCTTCTCTTGCACCACATAAATCTTTGCCCTTTAAATCCAAAATCAACAAGATTCAATTCTAAAATCATTTGCTGGAAAGCAAAAATTTTCCTATGCTCTTTCCTTTGCTCACCCCACTTCTTGCTTTTACTTGTGATATCATTAAAGTCACCAATGCACATCCATGGCAGCACAGTATGCTTTGCAATTTCTGTAATAAAATTCCAATCCTTCGTCTGCTCTTCAAAAATAGGATTGCCGTACACCCATGTAATCTAACATTGCTCCTCACCATTTCTTCTTGCAAAAACAGTATTTATGATATTCTGTCCTGCCTCAAAAATTTCCACATTCCATTCTTCATTCCACCATAATGCTAATCCACCTAACCTACCCAAAGGGTCAACATAAAAGGCATTTTGAAATCTGAGCATGTTTATGACCCAATCAGTTCTTTCTCTCCTACATCTCGTTTCCATCAGAAATATGACATCCGGTCTGCACTTTCTATGGAGCTCTCTTAGGCAACGAACTGTCGGGCGAGGCCCCAAGCCCTGACAATTCCATACAATGGTTTTTCAAGGTTCCCTTGTGGCTGTTACAGGCCAGCCACCACTACTCCTGACATCTTTAGATGAATCTGCCATCTGATCCGGAACATCAAACGATACTACATTCTGCATATGTTGAGAGACCTTCACTTCTTTAATATTTCTAGACTTCCTCGCTGCTACATTCTTCTTCCTTCTACTCACCTTTGGTCGAGTATCCAAAGCCATACTAGACTTTGGGACTGCAACGTCTACCCTAGATTTCCTTGAACAGATGTTTTCTTCCGCATCAATGCCTTGCTTTAAAGATAAATGCTCAAGAGCACAAGAGATAGTCAAATCCACTTTGCCATTCTTAATGGCATCAAAATAAGAGTTCTCTTCATCTGATCCATCTGTATCATCTGGGAATTCAACATAATACTCCCGATTACTCTCCTCCTTTCTAACTGCTTTAATTATCTTTAGCCGTACATGTTCTCGAGAGAGAGAGCAGCCTTGTTGATAGGGATTTTTCTTTCTAACAGCTTTAATTATCTTTAGCCGTACATGTTCTCGAGAGAGAGAGCAGCCTTGTTGATAGGGATTTCATCTGTCTGTTGCACTCGTGGGGAACTAGGATGAAGGTTCAAGGTAGAAGGATTCCGGGGTGAGAAGGTTGTATAATTATTCTGGGTTGAGGGGGTTGTATAAGAATTGAGGGGTGAGGTGATATCTGGTTGGTTTCGGGCGCAATCCAAGCTGGTTGAAGGGGTTAGACTTGAGAGAGTACTCTTAGGACTAAAAGCATAAGAAGGCTGGTCCTTCAGGATGTCCAGTAATCCAGGAGAAAGATGGACAGCTTGAGACGGGCAGTCATTCCCACTGTCTCTCATCCTGTTTTCAATAACAAAAGTAGTCCCCTCTTGTTAATTAGAGATATCCTTAAGAGCTTCTCTCAGTGTCATCACTTTAACTTCCGAATTCTCATGATTCTTTGTCGATCCTTGCCCCAAAGCTTCTACTTTTCTCGGTGGCTGTACTCATAACCAGGGGCCATAATCATCATCAGCTTTATCCGCCTTACAACCGCTATTGGGATGTCCAAACCTCCCACAATTAAAGCACAAATCCGCCATCTTTTAGTATTTAAAGTTAACACGGCACTTTTCCATTCCAAGTCTTCTAACCCATTTCCCGTCTTGAGAACCTCACTACAATCCAGCAACACCCGTATCCTTAAAAAGTTCCTTTTCAACGATTCTACTATACTGCACTTTTCAACCTCTATAAATTCACCAATAAAGTCCCCAGTTGATCTGGCATTCTTCTCCATCATTTGGTCTAGTTTTAGGCCATGTACCTGGACCCAAATTGGTGTTTTCGTCGAAATTCAAATGAGCTTCCCATTGTTTCAGACATATAAAATGCCCCATCGCCTGCCACGGGTCCTCATTGAAAACCTTCATCGCAACTTCATCAATATCAAATCATATAAGATACAAATTGCCTTTCAAATGCGAGATTTGAAAATTCCCAAATTCTTTCCAACCCTTCTTCATTATTGAGATAGTCGCTCCGCTTTTAAGAACTTTTTCCGAAACAATGTTTCCAACTCACGTATACCTGGATATCTCTTCCGAATTCCGATCAGTTTCCAAATCGAAGACTGCACTAGGATATGTGCAACCTAAGAAAAAACAGAGCAACAAAATAAATATAAGAAACGAACACGACAAACTAACTCTAAAGAACGCAGGCCAAAAACGGATCACACAGGAGAGAACAAAACCTAGACAAATCGACCCCTAAACCCAAACGTTAAAAGAGGACTAGAAAAGACAAAAACCATGAAACCCTAACCTCATTCGATGGACAAAACCCTAGGATAGAGAGAAATAGAGAAGAGAAGGATTTCGGACTTGTATCAAATTGAGAAATCGATGACATAAAACGAAGACCAAAGGAAAGGAGTCTGACATACCTTAGATAGAGGACAAGGATGGAATAGACTAAGGAAAACGACACAGGCAAGGAAAACAATAAACAAAGAAGGGAAAAGGAACACGTGATGTGGAAAGGACCCTCTATGACGAGACAAAAGCACTCCCTCAAGAAAACATAGGAGAGATCTAGAAAATTCAATTGGGTGTTGAATTTTTGATAAGTTAAAAATTTAGATAATAAATTAAACTTTTAATTATAGTTGAGGTATTATTTGTAATATTTTCTCCGTAAATTACATATAATAGCCGATTCTATGAAATAAAAATATAAAACACTCAATATGTTTATCCATTCATAGCAAAACATATTAATGTTTATTGTTTTCTACAAAAATTTACATAATCATAATTCAATTTTTTTTTTTTGCATATTGTGTGAGCTCTTAACTAGTTTTAAAAGGAAATTTAATAACATTATTCACTAATCACTACAATAAATATAGGGATAATTGTAAAAGCATCTCCTATACTATTTATTTGGTATTAGATAAATCACTAAACTTTCAAAATATAATTTTTGTTTGTCATAATTTCAAGAATATGCCAATAATCTCAACTTATCAAAAACTTAGCTTTAGGGATATACTTGGTGTACATTGTCAATTTAGTGACTTAATACTTTGAAAAACATATTGATTTTCTAATAACATTACCACAAAACATAAAAAACGTTGGTAAATACCATTTTTTAATACTTACATAGAGGTGCTATCAAGAAGAAACGTATTGCTACTAGAAAACGACCTAAAACTTAAAATCAAAATGGGGAAGGTACAAATAAGGGAAAAGTATAAGATTTTTATGGAATCATTAATGGATGCTTTGAGTCATTTTGAATATGTAAAAAATTTAAATAGAAATATTAATATGTAAAGAATTCATATTAAAAAGTAGTAAAATGTGAATACTTGAAAAGAAAAGTTTGAAGAAGATGGACTCCTATAGATAAGTGGTTAAATGTGGAGTTTATAGCTTTATTTAAACATTACATATCTTCTTATAAAAAAAAAATTAAATAGCTATTCGAAAGCCGATACCAAAGGCAACCAAATTTTTTATAAAATGAAATATTCCTTTCTTTCTAGTTTTGAATCAATTTCTTTTTCAGTTAAATTGTTAAGATTGAAATATAAACGAAAAGTTACCATATAACATCAAAAAACCTATATTTTTCCTAACTTATTGCTATATGGTTAGAAAAGTCTAATGGTATGGAAAGTTTGTTAATATCGACCGCGCTCCTCAATTTTAAATCCCTAAGTCTGATAAAAAGTTTGTTTACAATTTATCCAATTATTCAAAAATATGTTTTTTGTCATCAAGTTACTAAGAGTCCCTTGATAATGGAGAAGTGTGATTAGATAATGAACATATTTTCACTCGGTGATAATATCTCTAGAGATGACAGGTTACCAAATAATAGGGGGATTGGTCTGGATAACTTGTTTCATGCCACTATAACAAAATTGATGAGCTTTGAAAAGTAGCTGGATAATTTCGAATTTAACTAAAACACTTATTGCGAGGGATAACATTCACCTTAATGCCTCCTAGTAAGACCAAGGAAGATGCTGTTGCATTAAAAATACAGTAAAGGAACTTGATAATATCTTAACACTTTCTCTATTGTGTGGTCTGATCTCACAGATTTCAAATAAAGTTCTTTGTTATGGTCTTTATGTAACCTAGAAATTTGGTTTGTTTGGACATTAAGTTGATTCATTAGTTTTACTTAGTTAACATTTTGCATAAACTTACATATAATATGTGCAAACCTTGCTAGTATTGCTATACCATCACTACTTTAAGATACTTACATTGGATCAACAATACTTATGAAATACATCGTACCAAATTATGTGTGTCTGAGGAGATAAAATGAGGAGGTAGGTCTAATGTTAATGTTTTTAGCAATTGCTAAGTCCAAGGAGCAAATCCAGAATATCTATTTATAACTGACTTCTCGCAAAGCTGGGATGTAACGCATATGAATATCTAAATTATTTCGCATTTCAAATCAAATGCCAAATAGATACCTTGAAATTTAGATTGCTTTTAGTAACAGCTAGCTCTATAGTATTGCATCGTCTTATTCAGCGATGGGAAGTTTTTTCTCAAATTGAATGCAACTCAATTAGGGAATCAGATATGCTTTTCCTTTCCCTTGGCAATTTGGCAGAGTAAGCAACTATAGCAACCAAGGTCTCCTGAATAACATACATTCCACTATGATTCTCATTCTCAGCATCTACTTATGATTGCTGAAAAACTTCATAAAGATAGGAAATGCACTAGGATAAACACATGATTCCACTACATTTTGCACGAAGTAGGATGGATATAACATTAACTTCATTATTTAAAAGAAGAAGAAGAAGAAGAAAGAATTAAGAAGGGGGAAACTATATGGTTGAAACACAATCATGAGAAGAATACTTTTAGTTCATTGCAGGATTTCTTTCACCGTGGAACATCAAGCCATTTGCCATACATCTAAGTCTTGTATTAATCTGCAAATATAGGGGGAAAAGGCATAAGGACATAAGCTTATTAGTTCGCCATGTTAGATCTGATTTGGAGGCAAATTGCTTACTTCGATGCATGGCATATGTTTTAGATCTTCATCTTGATCAACGAGTTCAATCTGAAAGAAACTTATATCTAATGGATTTTAGCTCTCCAAGAACATCTTTCATGCTTTTTCTTTCCTTCGGCAAATTAGCTGAGCAGGAAACTCCAATCTGGAATATGGCAATTAAATACTCCAAAACCGGTTTTCTTGCATTGGACAACTCTTCCACTTCAGCATGTAATGTTGGGTCTACTATTTCTGCAACTTTATAAGGTAAAGCGGCCTTAACAAAACAATTTATATTTATACTTTCATGGAAAATATCATCACTTGGTCTCCTCCCAGTGAACATTTCTAGCAGTAAGACACCATAACTGTAGACATCTCCTTGTGTTGACGTGGAAGTTCCCATTCCATACTCTACAATTAAAAGTAATTGTCATAGTTGTGGTGAGGATAAACATAAACGAAGTTCTAGCCTATAAAGCAAAGTGATTGAAGAGGAAAATTTGGCATTTATCATGTTCAATTTGTTGAATATTGTTACCTGGAGGAATATAGCCAACGGTTCCCTTAAAACCAGTTGAACTTGTCTGACTTGTACCATTATCCGAGGCATCCAAAAGTAGTTTTGAGAGACCAAAATCACCAACATGACCAATCATTTCATCATCGAGAAAAACATTACTTGGCTTGAGATCACGATGAATGATAGGGATTTCATATTGATGGTGAAGATAATCTAGTGCACAAGCAATGTCAATGGCAATATTTAACCTCGTAATGAGTGCTAAATGCTTTTGTGTTTGACTTATGCCTTCTCTCGTAGGGAATGGATGTAGCCAATCATCCAAGCTTCCATTAGCCATAAATTCATAGACTAGAGCCTTGAACTCATTTCCGGAAAAATCAATACTTGAACAAGCTGTAAGTATTTTGATAAGGTTCCGGTGTCTTACTTTCCTTAACACTTCGCATTCAGCCAAGAAACTTCTCGAAGCACCATGCCTTTGAAGGTTGAACACCTTTACGGTTACAATTGTTTCACTTGGGTCTAGAATGGCTTTGTAAACTGAACCAAAGTTACCGCTTCCAAGTTTATTAGCTGAAGAGAAACCATTCGTAGCTTTTAGAAGGCTTCGGTATGACAAGTTTAAGAAAGTATCACCAGAAGAGCTTTGTGACCACGTATTTCTCTTCTTTCTAAATCGATAAGAAAACCATAAAAAGATCAAAGACATTCCAAGAACGCCACCCAATACACCAAGTACAACTTTTACAAGAAAATGGGAACCTTTCTTGTGTGAGATTTCCATATTGCATTTTGGCAATGTTAACTCGGGGATACCACCACACAATTTTTTGTTTCCAGTGATTGTAAATCTACTAGCATTCTTGAAAACTCCATCTTCTGGCACTGGACCTTCAAGATTGTTGAATGACATATTTAATTTCTCTAAGAACATCAAGTTAGACAGAGATCTTGGTATTTGGCCAGATAAGTTATTTCGGGAAAGATCTATCGACACGATACCTCGCAAAGAACCCAAAGATGGTGGAATCGTCCCTCTAAAGAAGTTTCCTTGAATAAATAATTCTTGTAAATTAGTACATTTCGCAAGGCTACTTGGAATAGTTTGAGACAACATGTTTTTGGAAACATCCAGTGAGTTCATCTGATCTAAATTTTCAACTAGCTGAGGGAGAGGACCATGAAGACGATTGCGTGACACATTCATCGCTAGCAACGATGAGATTCGGAAAATTTCTAGAGGTATCCTCCCGACTAGATCATTCCCATGAAGATACAAATATAACAAGCTTCTGCACTCACCTAGAGTATGAGGTATCGTGCCTTTAAGTTTGTTATTCCCTAATGAAAGTGAAATCAACCTCTTCAAATTTCCAAGAGAAGTCGGAATGTTCCCCGACAACTTATTATTCGCCAAATACAAGCCTTCTAACTTTACAAGATTTCCAATACTTGAGGGAATTTCACCTAACAATTGATTTTTGTTTATCCCCAAAACCTCTATGTTGATGAGGTTTCCGATCTCAGTAGGAATGGGTCCAAATAGATTGTTGCCTGGCATGCCTAGTTTACGAACTGATGTCAAGTTGCCAACGCACTTAGGTATTATTCCTCCAAAATTGTTGAATGCTATGTTCAACTCCTCTAATTTAGTGTTATTGGTTAAAGAGCAAATGAAATCTAAGTCACCAACACCTCCATTCCCAAGATTATTGTAAGAGACCTTAAACCTAGTAAGATTGTATAGTTTAGCTAAGGAAGGAAGTTTGCCGGTAAATTTATTACCGATGGTTTCAAACCAAACCAATCTTGAGGCATTCGACAAGGAAATAGGAATATTTCCTGTCATTTGATTTGCAGCAACTGTGAAGTACTGAAGATTTGGAAGGGTGTTGAATATGCCTGGGGGAAGACTTCCATGAATCTGGTTCATGGAAAGCTCAAACACTGACAAAGAGGAAAGATTGAAAATTGAGAGAGGGATGGGGCCTGATAATCTATTTGATCTTGCAGTGAAAACGTCAAGTCTATTAAGTCGGCCAAGTGTATCGGGAAGGATACCAGTTAACCTGTTCTCGGCTAGAGATAGCATCTCTAAAGCTGACAGATTACCGAGTGAAGAAGGGATCTCACCTTCAAGATGATTATCCAAAAGAGTTATTTGAATCAGGTTGTAGCAGCTGGATATGTTGGAGGGAATTGTACCTCCGAGAAAGTTATTTTGCAATTTTAGAAACTCGATCCTTCGAAGGCGGCCTATTTCAGGAGGGATATTACCAGTAAAGCTATTATTTTGAAGAAATAACCCCTCTAAGAAACTCAGATTACCTATGTATGGAGAGATAATACCTGTAAGTTTCGAAGAAGTTAGAGATATCGCCTTGACTCTCTTGTGTCGGCTTCCACATGTAACTCCATTCCACTCACAGAGAGGAGTGGACTCATTCCATGATTCCATTACTCGAAGAGGATCGCTTATTTTGGCCTTAAAATGAAGAAGGGCCTCGATATCTGTGGTCTCATTTTTCGAAAAGACAAAGGTGGTATGAAGGAAAGTAGCATGGATGATGAAGTAAGCTAGCACAAGGTGTAAAGAAAAAACGGCCATGAATGGACTAGAGTACCATTTAGTGGTGCTGATTTTCTTCTTTGTAGCTATCAGTATTTTATAGGCCTCTGGAAACTTAGTGAAGTGAATTTCTCAAGTCAACGCTTTTGCTGCTAAATTGGGTGAGTCGAGTCAGTATTGATGGCCAAAACAAAACAAAACAAAACAAAAAAAATAAAAGGTCAGTCAACTATTGATACATTTCCGTCGGCTGCTGCAGACAGCATAGGTCTTCGCATCAGTCCAAGTCAGCCAAGTCAAAGTCTTTGTATTAATGTTAACCCTACTGATGCATTTGGATGTGTCTCGCCCTTCAAAGAAGTGCGCCAGCATGTCGAACCTAATAACATAATAGCTATCAACGATGATGGAGAGTAATCATCGAATCCGCAGACTCGGCCTCTTAATTCTTCCTAATGCATGATTCGTGACCAATCTCTAGAATTATGAAATGATGCAATTTTTCTTTAAGATAAGATATATGGAAAGAAGGGTGACTCATCTTAAAAGGTATCTTTATTTTTTATAGATAGAAAAGACAGTTCAAGTTTTCTTTTTTTTTTTTACCAATTCTTGAATAATCCTCCTGGAAAAAATTTAGCGAGAGAATGTTATATAAAAATCCCTTATTGTGATATATTCAAGCAACCATTTAGGCTGTGGATGTTGATATTAGCACTACAATTATCAAATCTAAAAGTTAAACTTGTAGATATAGTTTGAGCTATTATATTTTATTATTTAGCATTTTCCTCACTAGTAAGTTAGGCCATTAACAAAAACCGATCACATAAATAATTTAAATTAATCTTTTTGTTTTAATATCATCTTATGTTTAGCATCACAATAAAATGATTTGAAAGTTTAAGGTATATTTATTATTTGACGGTAGATTGTAAGTGTTTTCCAATTCGTAATTACATTTCGACTGTAAGCGAACGTGCATACTCGTCATCTCATCCACTAATGAAAAGGCCTTTCTCTAACCAAATGTAGATCAATTAAGGCAATAGATAGGCTTCCATTTCAGACCTCAACTTGTTTTGACACTGTGATTGCAGTAAGAATTATTGGATCAAAGTTTTTCGTAATACTTATGAACCTTACAAATTTAGCTATTTAAAAATAAAATTGAACTCTAATACTGTAAATAACTTTATGAATCGATAAAACTGAGTAATATAAAACTTTTATTTAATTATAAATTTAAATATATTATAAGTAATAAAAACCTTAAAAGTTTTGATCGAAATTTTAATCATGTATAAAAATTCTAAATCCTATATACTTATAAATACCTATGATTGAATTTGAACTTAACAAAAACTCTAAAACTATAATTTTAAACTTATAAAATGAATAAATTTACTTTAATAGTAATAAAATCCTAGTTAAATACAATTATCGATCAATATGTGAAATCGCATAAAATTATTGACAAATACATTGAGATAACTTTTAAATATTATAAATATAACAAGTCATAATTTAATTAATAAATTTTTTAAAATTACAAATATTAATTCATAATTATTATTAAGCTTATAATTTTACATTTAAAATTATGATTCTTAATTTTTTTTTGTGTCTCTTTTCCTTTCCTTAGTTTATTCTTTTCTTGTTCCATGTGATATTTTCTTCCTTCTTCTAGACGTTTTCTTTTAGCAGTCCATGTGCAAATTAAGTAGACTAAAACAAAAGTAATAAGATAAAGTAAAGGTCAAATCTTCGTTAATGCATGGCTTTATCTTCTTCTGTATTTTTCTTTTATAATTTTTTTTCTCTTTCAATTCTTCTTTGACAGCTGTAATGTACCCAAATTATACTTCATTTTTTTACTCCACATAAACTAAACAACACAACTTTTTCTTTCATTTTAACCACCAAAATCCCTCTATCATTTTTTTCTTTTATTCATTTGGTTTCTTAATTTTTTCATCACCTCCAATCTTTTTCTTTGATTTTAATGACAACAATAAAGGAATAAGAAGAAGAAAGAGCCTTATCATATTTTATTCACTCAATTTACTAAGGGCATAAATAAGTAGTATGTATAGTATATTTATTTTCTATTAATTATCTTTATGTATTCTTTTACATACATGTACCTTATAAAATTTACATGTACTATAAAGGCATGTATGGGGGCAAGAACCCTTTTTTTTTTTTTCAACATTTAGTTTTCTTGATCAAAGAAATATGAGGTTCTTTTTCTTCATCAATACATATTTTATTACTAAATAAAATTTGAAGGGTAAATATAAAGTATCCCAAAACATATATTCTATATTTTCGTATATCTTAAGATGCATGTTTTGGGATAGGTGTACGTTGTACATATATCCCATCCTATATGAGTAAGTTCTGAAAAATTATTACTCAAGACTTACTCTACGGCTTCTAATATTGTTAAGCTTAATTTTTCGGTTTTTTATTTAAATTTCATTCCCCATTTTTCGACTAATACTAAGCACTAACCCATTTAATATTAATAATCAAGTAGAAAAAATAAAAAATTCAGATTTCTTTTTTTTTTATTTTAAATTGAAAATCTTTTAAAATCACCACTTGATCAGAGTCGGGAAAAGGAAAAATTATAATCAATTAGGCGGATTGACTACAACTCAACTACCAGTCTTTGATTTTAAATTGATAAGAAAAAGTCAGAGATTTTTGAATTCAGGGGCTACCTATTAAATCCTAACAGATACTATTATCAATTTTTCGAAAGTAGGCTTAATTTTCAAAATTACCCTTTTAATATTTAAAAAAAAAATTTACTCACCAATAAATAAGATAAATTTCATTTATCTTACAAAAATAATTAACTCGAGCTATAATTCACAAAAAAATGAAAAACCAAAATTTTTACAAATTTTATATTGCTTTAAAGGTGTCTATGTACCTGCTAATCGGAATTAGACATTTATAATTTATTCCAAAAAATTTAATATGTTGGTTTGTTTTAATTCCAAAAATTTGCTAAATTTACGTTTTTATCCATTTTAATTTTTAAAACAAAATCTAAAAGGGTCCTAACTTAAGCGTCTATTTTTAAAAAAAATCTTGGAAAAGGTCCTAACTTTTCAAAATGGTTTGTTAGTTTTTATTATTATTATTATTTATTTTAAAATTATTTTTTAAGTGGTAAAATATTCCATTTTTTAATAACTAATTAATAAATAAAATAAACAAATAAGACAAGATAAAATAGGAAAGAGAAACCAAGGTAATAACTTGAAGTGAATCCTAAATATGCGAGCAGTGGATCTAAGCACGGTCGGAGTTGGCCTCAATTTAGATCTTAGGCTCCAAACATAAGCCATGTCAAGTCTTCTCTAAAGGGCAACAATTCAACATCTTATGAAGCATTTCGGATATTAAATCAAATGGGTAACTCCACTTCCATGATAAAATTATTCATAAAATGTTGTTTGGCGTGTGTGTCTAAGCAATGGTTGTGATTTAAATGGTTTAACGTTTAAGCAGAGTGCGTTGTGGTCGCATAGAGTTGCGACATGGGTTGTAAGTTGCAAGGGGCTTCATGGTCGAATGCGTTCCTTGTTGAAGATTAGGAAGCGATTGGGACTGCTTATTTGGTGTTTAGGGATGCGGATGGCGTTTGGAGTTCTGGAGTGTAATGGGTTATACAATGGGTTGTCGATGGGGATGGATTGATTTGAATGTTCGAGTTTAGGTCACTGGTATTGTTATGCGAAGAAGGTGGTTTTAGGTTAGTCAATTGAGTAGTTGCTCGCAATGACACCATGGTGGTTGAGTAGGTTACATCCAATACGTGGTATGGCTGTATATGGTAAAGCTTAAGGAGAAACTAGGTGAGTGGGTTCGTTACATACTGTTGTGGAGTTCGAGGTTACCCGCGGTAGAGTTATGGTAAGAGACATCGGAGATTAGTGCAAATGGGATTGAGGAGTGTGTTTACCGTAGTGTTGGCCGCACGATGTTAGATAGGGGGTGAAGATAGGGTGGTTAGTTTTGCAATTGCAATCACTACTACTACTATCCATGGGGGTTCTTCAGTGGAACGTTAAGGAAATGAGGATAGGGTTGCTCTATTGTGAACCATGACCAAGAACAAACAAGGTCATTTGCTAGATCGATCCAAGCCTATATAAAGCTCAAAAGAACTAATGAAAGAATGTGCAAAAGGAATGAATGTTGAATGAAAGGTAAGCAAAACTCATGAATAGCTCCAGAGGATATGACGTACTAATGAAACTTCCGAGGACTCACAGCATAATTCAATATGATGCACAAATTGGTCTGGTGAGGTTACTCACCACGTAGTCTTGCTTAAGAGTTAGGACAAGAGTCATACGAAGAGTAAACAAAATGTTTATGTAAGGAAGAAAATACTCCAATGTATTAAAGATAACCTGATTCTTCTTACAGGTACAGATATAAAGGTATTTATACTCATAAGTTAGGGTAACTTACCTAAAAAAGGAGAAGACAAAAAGTGGATTTCCTAAGAAAGTAATGTACAAGATATAAAAGGGTAAAAATGAATATACAAGAAAAACAGTTATTGGCATAACGGATTCTATACATAATACTGTACACGTAATATGCTACATTAGCAAGGTTGTTAAAAGATGTAGACAAAAAAAGTACAGACAGCAGTTTTGTCCGAACAAGGATGGCTTAGTTAATCTGGAGTCTCTCTTTCTCGATGTATCAGCAAGAAAGACACCAACTAATTGATCAACTCGAGCGCAAGTGAGTAATCTTCAATTCGATGCACTATAGAAAGATGGGCAGTTATATGGCTCAACATGAAGGATGACTCAGTAAAAAAGTACTCGGCCTCGACAGGGGTCGACTGGAATAGAAGGATTCATCATAGCAGTCCCTCTAATCCTCAAACTCAACTGCGGGTCAGAGGTTCAATAACCCAATTCCCATTACTGCTCAGTTGTGTAGTAAAAGGGCAAGTAAGAGGGGTAGAGTAGACTGTGGCACTACACTGTGCCTGTGTGGCTGGTCGGTGAATAAGCATTAGGTTAAGGGTAACAAAGGAAGAGAATGGTCAATGGGGGCTATGTTGGGGATGAGTTGTAGTCGTGGGGCTTGTGGCATGAATATATTGTAGCAATATTGTAACAATGCTGTGTAGATATAGATTAGGTTTGACACAGAAGGTGGGAATGTATTTAGGCATTGTTGGAGTGTGGTAGTGTTTTTTTTTTTTTTTTATGATGATCATGAACTCCCTTCTCTTGTTGCTTTGACCCCTATTTATATAACCCAAAATCAAATCTCCTAGATCAATTTAAATCTAAATTGATAAATACCAATTTAGATCCAAATCTTTATCTTATCGGATTTAACAATATCACATTAGATTTGTTATCTCCAATAATCATTTAGGCATGATTTTATTAGATCCAAATAATAACCCCAACAACTCAATCCAATTTGTTTTAGTAAGATTCAAGAACACCAAATCTTTTCTTTTGTTGATCTTTTGAAAATCTTTTTTTTTTATTTAAATAACAAAGTTAAATAACTAAATAAATGAATGAATAAAACACTAAACTTATCCTAAAATCTAAATTAAGTTTCCTTAGAAAACCTATTAATTTTTTTATTTTTTGTTAAAGATCCTTTCTCTAGATAAGAAAAAAAAAAACCTAAATTGCAAGAGATAAAAATGAGATATCTATAGCTATCCTTCTTTATAATGAAGTTTAAGTAAAACTTTCCCGGAAAGATAAAAGAAATACCATTTTTTCCTTGGGGATGTCTCAGTCTTAAGAAGTACTATAACTAGTTAGCTATCCTAGGTTTGATCCATTAAGGATTTGATGGTACAAAGCTCGAAAAGAAAGGTGGTAAGAATAGCGCCCTTATGGGCTAGTAGGAACCCTAAAAGTATTGAAAGGAAGGTAATGTCCTGTGAATTGGCTAACCCTAAAAGATACTAAAAGGAGGGTAGCTGGCTAACCTAAGTGAATGGGCAAAGTACTCCTCGAGTTAACTAAGACCTTAAATGAGAACCTGGTTATGCCCTTTTGAGCTAACTAACCTAAGTAAATAGGTAAAGCGCTCCTAGAGCAGGTTAAGACCCTAAATGAGAACCCGATTATGCTCCTTTGAGTTGACTAATCTAGGTAAACGGGTAAAGTGCTCCCTGAGCTAACTAAAACATTAAATGAGAACGTAGTTATACTCCTTTATGTTAACTAACATAAGTGGGAGTATCTCTAAGGGACTAGTAACCATAACCAAAAGTTCGACATAAAAAACTAATCGTGCTCCTTTGAGTTGATTAACTTAAGTAGGAGCATCTCTAAGGGAATAGTAAGCCTAATTGAAAAGTCGACATAAAACTTAGTTATGCTCCTTTGAGCTAATTGACTTTGTCGAAAGCGTCTCTAAGGGACTAACAACCCTAATAAAAAAGTCAACATGAAACTTAGCCATACTCCTTTAAGTTGATCGACTTAGGTGGGAGCATCTCAAAGGGACTAACAACCTAATCGAAAAGTCAACATGAAACCTAATCGTGCTTCATTGAACTAACTAACTTAAGCGAGAAGGTCTTTAAGGGACTAGCAACCTGAACTAAAAAGTCTACATGAAACCTAACCATGCTCCTTTGAGCTGACTAACATAGGCAATCGAGTAAAGTACTCCTTAAGTTAGCTAATGTCCTAAATGAGAATTGAGTTAGGTCAACGCTCTATAAGCTAGCTAGTACCTAATAGAAAATGTAAATTGAGATAGCGCTCTATGACTTGGCTAGAACCATAAAGAAAATGTAGATCAAGACAATACTTTATAAGTTAGCTAGAC
This sequence comes from Lumnitzera littorea, assembly GCA_024138015.1. NCBI lineage: Eukaryota > Viridiplantae > Streptophyta > Magnoliopsida > Myrtales > Combretaceae > Lumnitzera > Lumnitzera littorea. The sequence continues at coordinate 8,267,461 of JAMXBB010000004.1, forward strand.
CTAAAAAGAAAATATAGATCAAGATAGTACTCTATGAGCTATCCAAAACCCTAAAGAGAATGTGGATCAGGGCAGCGCTCTATAAGGCTATGTACCATGTTGTAAGAATGTTTTGATATCGTAATACCAAGGTTTTTCATCATGTATACTTTCGATTGCCAAGTAGAAAGCAGGCTTTTCTTCAACCTCAATCTTAAGCAGCTAGATCTCTACTACTCCTAATATTTGAATCGTGGATGCCAAGGTGGCCAGAGCATCAGCAAATTGGTTTTAAGCCATCAGTACATACATGAATGTAATTTTTCAAACCTATCTATCAATTTGGCCAAGTGCTTGTCATAAGGTACCAATTTGGGGTCCTTTGTCTTAAATTCACCCTAAGCATGGCCTATGATTAGTAAAGAATCTCCATATACCTCTAATTCCCATATCTCCTTAAATAATGCCATTTTAATTCCCATAATACATGCCTCATATTCTGTGATATTGTTAATATATGGGAAAACGAGTTTTACGGCCATCAAGAATTGTATACCTTCAGGTGATATTAGTATTGCCCAAATCTAACATTCACACATATTGGTTGCTCCATCAAAAAACATTTTCCAATTTGATGGTTTCTCAATTGTTTGTTATCAGAATCTCTTTTAGCTACCAAGATATTTTCATCGAGAAACTCCACTCGTAATTCTTGGGGGATATCCTTAAAGAGATTCACTACGAGTTGATTTACTAAGACCTACCCCTTGACCGAATTTTGGTTCACATATGAGATGTCAAATGCTGATAATAACATTTGTCACTTTGAAATTTTGCCAATGAGAGTTGGTTTTTCTACTAAATACCTCAAGAGGTCATGTCGTGTAATCATCTCAATTTGGTAGGCCAGTGCATGACCTAAACCAATGCACAACATGTTCTTTCAATTTCTGCGCATTTTTGCTCCCCTTCTATGAATTTCTTGCTCAAATAATAAACAACTTACTCCTTTCCTTCCTCATCCTTTTGACTAAGCATACATCCCATAGATTCAAACAATATGGTTAGGTATAAGAATAATGGCTGATCAGGTTTAAGAGCTACCAACACTGGAAGATTCTTAAGGTATTCTTTAATTTTAGTGAAAGCTTCTTTGCATTCCTCGTCCCAATTGACCCTAGTATTCTTTTTTAATAGCTTAAATAGAGGGTGACATTTTTCGGTTAGTTGAGCTATGAATCCAGCTATATAATTCAAGTGACCTAACAATCCTCTTACTTCCTTAAGTGTGTGTAAAGGGAGCATGTCAATTATGGCTTTGGCTTTACCGGGATCAACTTCGATGCCCCTTTAGCCAATTGTAAAGCTTAGTAATTTCCATGACTTTACTCCAAAAGTATACTCTGCTGGATTTAACTTCAACTAAAACTTCCTTAATTTATTGAACAGCTTCCTCAAATTTTCTATGTGGTCTTCCCCTTCTCTAGATTTTACAATCATATTATCAACATATACTTCTATTTCTTTATGCATCATGTCATGAAAGATTGTGACTATTGCTCTTTGGCATGTTGCCTTAGCATTCTTGAACCTAAAGGACATCATCTTAAACCAAAATGTGCCCTAAGTTATAATGAAGGTCGTCTTAATCTTATCTTTTTCAAACATTCAAACCTGATTGTATCCGGAAAAGCTATCCATGAATGAGAAGAGATGATTTCTAGCTGTATTATCTACCAAGACATCGATATGAGACAAAGGAAAGTTGTCTTTAGGCATTGCTTAATTGAGATCTTGAAAGTCCATACATACTTTGACCTTCCCATTCCTTTTCATTATTGGAACAATGTTGGCTACTCATTTCGGATAATTAGATACTCCGATGAATCCGACTTCAAGCAGTTTCTTAACCTCTTCCTTTATTTTCAAAAGGATGTCAGGTCAGAATCTTCTTAACTTTTGCTTTTTAGGCAGGGTGTCATCTTATATGGGTAGACAATGGATCATGATTAACAGATCTAACCTAGGCATATCCTTATAAAACTAGGCGAATACGTCTCAATATTCAGTTAATAATGTAACCATTTCCATTCTTTGTTCCTTTTTCAAGTTCCCTCCAATCTTTAGATTCTTAGGGTTATCCTCATCCCCTATGTTAATTGTTTCAATGGGTCCATAAATGGAGATTCTACTTAGTTCATGATTTGCTACTTCTCTTGTATATCATTGTAGTCATCGACATCACACTCGACAACTAACTTCGTAAGGTTGGAAGTGTTATCGGTATTTTCATTATCTACCTAAGCAAAGTATCCCTGGTTTTTGTTTAAATCATTGGATTTGGACAAAATGTATAAAGAAAAGTGTATGCAAGTAAAAGAGAACTGAAACATAGCAAAGGAAGGAAACTAACTAACTAATATTTTATTTATTGAATGAAAATGGTTCGATAGTGCATTTGGAACAATAACTATTGAAAAGAAAAATTCAAGAAATACTAACTAAGGTTGACCCTTTACCCTAGGGAAGACCTATTGCCTTTCATCCGAATAGAGAGCCAATTATTTAAATGGTGCTGAAACTTGTAAGGTGAGTTTGTTGATCTTTTGTTGGTAGATTCTGGGGCTTAAGCCTCTACCCGAATGAATGTCTCAGTTAGTGGTCGGAAGGCCATTGGGGCATGGTACAATCTGTGACTTCTCTTACCCCTTGCTTGTTTCTTCTGAAATTCTTCTACTGGGGTCGAGTTGTAGCTAAGACCATAGGTACCTATCTAGCCTTCCTTAAACTCTATTCTCTTGTTCTTACCTCTGTTGGGACTGATGATGATGCATACTTCTTCAAATGTTTGCAAACCAAAATCCTCCTGCCCTTCATTTCCTATATAAGGTATGGTCGTTTCTTTGTAAATTTCATAATCTTAGTCTCCTAAAATTGTAATCACCTAACTATATGAGATAAACTTCACTTTTTAGTGCAAGCTTAAAGGTATGGCCCCTGCTACATAAATCTAGGGTCTTCCTAAGAGTAAGTTAAAAAACCTTAGGATGTTAATGACCTAGAATACTGAAGTTCTGAGGGCTGATACTCACGAGTAAGTTTATCTCCCTTATAATCTCTCTTCTAAACCAGTCAAAGGTCTTAAGTAGAAGAAAGCTTAATTGTAGTCGTATCGATGCCCAACAAATCCAAGGTAGTAAGTGGACAGACATTCAGCAATGATCTATTATCAATGAGTACTCTAACAATGACTATGTCGTTACTCTTTACCATTATGAAGAGTAGTTTCATTTGTTAATTCCCTTCTTCCCCTAACTCTTCTACTAAAAAAGAAATTTGGTCATGGCAAGGATGGAATTTGTGATTGGTCTCATCTTCTTGGTTGGCATTTCATAAGGGACCTTAAGCCCCCTTAAAGTGCGAAATAGAGCTTTTCCGTATGGTTCAAATGCAATCAACAAACCCATTAATGATATTTATGCTAGAGTCTTACCAAGTTGTTCCATGGTCTTGCACTCACTCAACTTGATCATCTTGGTAAAGGTAGATAGCCCCTTTACATGTTCGACAGTCTTGTCATTCGCCTCTACCAGCCTACCCTTCTTCTTAAACTCTTCCTTTGGGTGATAAATCCTTCCAAATCAAGTGATTCCTCCACTAGAGAACTTGACTTCTCTCGATTTACTACCTGATAGTTAAATAGGGTAACCTTGTAATTTTCTAATGATATTAGTAAATGGAAAATGTACCTCTTAACTTTTGGGGCCAACTTGCTTGTGTAGAACTCAAAAACCCTAGGCTTCTTACTTGAACCGATCATGTTGATGGTGAAGTCATCATAAATCATACCAATAATTGGGTTGTGGTTAGGTAAGGGCTATTATTAATGTTCAAAATTGGGGCTTTTACAAAGTCCAACTGCACTAACCCTTCGTCTATCAATTCTTGAATCATGTTCTTCAATCTCTAACATGTATCGGTCAAGTACTGTACCTGCCCATAATGATACTCGCATTTCTAATTAAGGTGGTAAATTCTCGACCTATATCAATCTAGGAAGTTCATACTAAATTAAGTTATCCTTTCGCAACTTTTCAAAGACCTAACTTAAGGGGACTGGTATCTTAGTAAATTGTCTGGGGGCCCTATTAGCTTAGGGCTAATTTCTGAACTGATGTTGAATCGATGGTGGATTTTTCCTGAAAGAAACTTAAGTATTTGGTCTGACATTTGAATTTACCATGCTGACTGTAGACTCTTTAAGCTTACTGATTGCTGGTCTAGAAATGGAAGATGAAACGAATAGCCTTCTATCTGACGGTTCTTGAAGCTTACCAAAGGAGATGGCACTTTCAATCTTGTACCCTGCTGCCACTACTTCAGCGAAATTAGACAAGGCTTGCAAATCAAATGGGAGAAATAGGGCCTTTCGAAAGTATTAATAGAAGCTGATGTGAGCTCTTTCTCGATTGTAGGAGTAGATACCCTTGTAGCTAAGGATCTCCATCTTTGAGCATATTCTTTGAATGACTCGTTACTCTTCCTCCATAAGGTGACCAAATCCATCATGATGGGAGCTACTTCCACATTGAACCTATAAAGTTCATAAAATGTCTAGCGAGTTTCTCTCATCTATTTATTTGATTTAATTCAAGTTGGGTATACTAAGTCAGGGCTGGACCCATCAAACTATCTTAGAACGTCTGCACCATAAGTGGGTTGTATTGAACATATTTACCTATCTCTTTTATATATAACTTGGTATGAAGCTTAGGGTACCCTATCCCATTATACTTTTTGAACTCTGGTACCTTAAATTTCTGGAGGTAACCTCTGACATCATATGTAGAAAATTTAGTGATCCTAACTTGTTCAAATCCATCATATTCTCCAAGTGCCCTCATCTTCTTAGTTATCTAATGGGTTGGCTTCCTTTCCAACTCCTTTAAACTGTCTACATTAGGCCCTAAGTTAACCGGTGTTGTATTAGCTAGGGCTACATATGTGTCTAACTTGAATGTCAAGTTAACTTTTAGATAAACTCCCTCTGACTCAAACGGGTCTTTTAGATAATTATCCTTTGCTTTGGGAGCCTCAGTATTCTTCTTATAATGGGCCTTGGAACTCTTCTCATTAGACAGTGTTGTGGCTCGAAGTAAAGTGTTGTTGTCTACTAGGAAACTCATCTGTTTTACCATCTTTTTCATGGCCCTTTCTAAGGAACAGAATCTCAGCTTGGTGGGATCAGTAATCTCAGGCTCATTGTCATCTCCTTGAGTAGTAGCCATTTTGGTTTGGGAACGCGCTTTGATTGGACTTCTCTAAAATATTTGACATTTGGGAGCTACCTTGAAATCTGAAAACAGGAGCACTAGTACAAAAAGTTAGCACATATCACATTTTTCTAAAAAAGACTATTAAACGTACAAATGTCAGGATGTATGGCACATGAATGCAAGTAAATTTAAATTGGGAAGAGACGTTTAATGTGGTAAAACCTAACCAACTTTTATTAATCTTTTCAATTGTGAAGCTTTACATCACTTACTTCATTTGAAAAAGAAATCCTAAAGAAAGAAATAAAATAAAAACTATGGTTTATTCTTCTTATGGCTATTAGGCTTATCTTAAGTCTCCTTCCTCTTCTAAATTTTGGGAGCCACTACTTCTTTATCCTTGCTTCTAATCTTCCTAAGCTGGGCTTCTAATGCTTTTATCCGCTAATGATATTCCTCACAATTGGCTTTCAATTCTTTCTCTCTTTCACTTGCTTTCTCAGGTTTAACTTCAACTTAGACTTCTTCTTTCTCCTTTGTCTCTTCCATATCTTTTAGCTTCTTTAGTTGGCGATAGCAACATCCTTTGGTTGTCTGAGTTCTACCAGGTATCCCTTTAGTAGTAGGTATAGTCTTCCTTTTGCACCAGAGAGCTTGAATGCTTAAAAGTTTAGTCACCTTATCAGCTACCAACATGTTAAGATCATAAAAGTCCAATGAGATAGGCTTTAATGATGGCTTGGGAATCATGTTCTAAGTAAGTCCATTAATTGGAATGTATCCGATACAAAGGCTGAAGCTGATAAGAGGTATTGCTTTGAAGCCTTCACATTCTTTTACCATTTTCTTACTTAAAAATCACTAGGCGTCTAAAGTAATTCTTCAACTTTCATACCCTGAAAGTATTAAACCCAGTAATGGGTGGCTATGTCTTCAAGTAACTCAATTTGCTCTTCGAAAGACTTGCTGAGGTCATATCACTTAATGAAGTCGGCATTATTGAAATCGAGTTGGTAGCTCCTCATGTGGCTAATGAACTAAACTTAAAGCAGAGTCATATTTGTTTTTAGATCTCCACGTTTCTTCCTTTTGAGATGATTTAGTGAGCGGATTTGTTCAACCAAGAGAGTAGGGACATATTGCTTCCCTTCAAGAAACTGGGTTACCATTTCTGCAACTCTAAAGTAGACACAGTACCTTTCATAAAGGAAAAGGATGGTGTTAAAGGTCACAAGGATATAGTCATTGACTCAATGCTGGTGCCAAGTTTCTAGGTCTGTACAAAAAATATCTCTTTTATCTTTATGTTTCAGCTTAGTAGAAAACCAGTCGATGACATCTTCCATTAGAATAGTCTTCCCTCGAACCAAAACCCAATTTATCTCGGCTTTTCTAACTCCCATTAGCTTGCTGAAGATTTTTAGTGCGGTAACTTCTAAGTCCAGGACATAAATATTATCTGTAATAGTAAGGGCCTATAACAATTGAGAATACTCTTCAAAGGCTGGACTCAACTGGTGTGGCCAAGGTGAAAAGTGACTAATTCGAGTTCCCATAGATGTATTAAGGCCCATAGTAAGGTAATATTCACAGGGATCTTCTATAGAGATAGGATGGGCTTAATTTTGTTTTTAATGAAATCTTGCCTATCTAGGCTGAAGAGCCGAAACCATGTTTAAAGTAATTTTTAAAGCTCATGAGGTAGATGAACATGGATTTCTTTGAAAGCGACTTGACTCAATCTAACCATATCTATCTAAAACAAATAAAATTACAATCAAAGCCTATCCTAAACTTTACATGGAAATATCACAGAATATTTATAGGGAAACATTACGAAGTGACTATATAAGAGAATGCAAGGACAATACGGGGAAAAATACAACTTTACAATTGCACATATCTATTTAGCATGCCACATTATGGGTTCTTACAATTTTTTTTTTCGAAAAAAGTTTTCATGTATGCAAAGGGTAGGTGCTAAAAGCCCTCAAGTTTTGTGACCACTTATGCTTTTAAAGTAATGGTTTTGTAGTTACATCCAAACTTAAGTAGGGTATCTTGATCGACCCTAGAAAGTGGATACCTCGCAATATCTGAAGCTTATACAATAGCTCTCTTCCTAATGGTTCTGACTGTATCTACCACACATATGATACATAAAATAAAAACCTCAAAACAACCCCATAGGTGAGCTGCAACAATTATGTTAATACAACAATTTTTATTTTACAATCAAAGAAAAAAAAATTCGACTCAAGTATTTTTTTCTTTTTGAAAAATAATCCTAATTTTGACAAATCCAAGTAGCTAGCCCTCTTGACAGTCCCCAATGGAGTTATCAAACTGTCAAGCCTGATTTTTTAGTTTTTTATTTTAATTTCATTCCTCATTTTTCAACTAATACTAAACTCTAACCTATTTAATATTGATCATCGACTAGAGAAAATGAAAATGTTCAAATTATTATTTTTTTTAATTTTAAATTTAAAATCTTTTAGAGTCACTATTCGACCGAAGTCGAGAAAATGGATAAATTGTAACCAATTGGATAGATTAGCTACAACTCAGCTATCAACTTTTGATTTTAAATTGATAAGAAAAAGTCAAAGATTTCTGAATTCAGGAGCTAACTATTAGAGCCTAACGTATACTACTATCAATTTTCCAAAATTAAGCTTAGTTTTTAAAATTATCTTTTTTAATATTTAAAAAAAAATCACTCACCAATAAATAAATTAAATTTCATTTATCTTACAAAAATAATTAACTCGAGTTATAATTTACAAAAAATGGAAAATTGAAATTTTTACAAATTTTACGTTACTTGGAGGTACTTACATACACGCTAGTCGAGATCAGACGTTCATAGTTCATTTCAAAAAATTTAATGTGCTGGTTTGTTGTAATCCCAAAAATTTTCCAAATTTACGTTTTTATCCACTTTAATTTAAAAAAAAAATCTAAAAGGGTCTTAAGTTGAGTATTTATTTTCGAAAAATATCTTGGAAAAAGTCCTAATCTTTTAAAATGGTTTGTTAGTTTTTATTATCATTATTTATTTTAACATGATTTTTTTTCAAAGTGGTAAAGTATTCCATTTTTTAATAACTAATTAACAAATAAACTAATCAAACAAAACAAGATAAAATAAGAAAAAGAAACCAAAGCAATAACTTGAAACGAATCCCAAACACACGGGCAGTAGATCAGGGCACGATCGGAGTCAGCCTCGGTTCGAATCTTAGGCTCCAAACATAAGCCAGGTCGAGTATACCCCAAGGGGGAGCGATTCAATGTCCTACGAAGCGTTCCTGACACCAAATCGAATGGGTGACTCTACTTCCATGATAAAATTATTGATGAAATGTCATTTGGCGTGTGTGTCTCGAGCAACGGTTGTGATTTGAATGGTTTGATGTTTGGACGGCAAGAACTGTAGTCGCGTGGAGTTGCGGCGTGGGTTGTGAGTTGCGAGAGGCTTCATGGTCGAGTGCATTCCTTGTTGGAGATTAGGAAGCGATTGGGACTGCTTGTGTGGTGTTCAGGTATGCAGATGGCGTTTGGAGTTCTGGAGTGTAGTGGGTCATATAGTGGGTTGTCGGTAGGGGCGGATTGAGTTGAATGCTCGGGTTTGGGTTGCTGGTGTTGTTGTGCGAAGAAGGTGGTTCTGGGTTGGTCGGTTAAGTGGCTGCTTGTAATGACACCATAGCGTTTGAGAGGTATGCATCCAATGTATGGTATGGCTGTGTACGGTAGAGCTCAAGGAGAGAGTGGGCGAATGGGTTCGTCGCATACGGCTGTGGAGTTCGGGGGCTGCCTACAATGGAGTTATGGCTACAGAGATTGGAGATTGGTGTGCATGGGACCGGAGAGTGTGTTTGTCGTGGTGTTGGTCGCATGACGTTAGACGGGGGGTAAGGATGGGGCGGTTGGTTTTGTTGTTGCAGTCACCGCTACTACTGTCCATGTGGGTTCTTCAATCGAGCGTCAAGGGAATGAGGATGGGGTTGCTCGGTTGTGTGGTGAAAGGACGAGTAAGAGGGGTCGAGTGGACTGTGGCGCTGCACTGTGCCTGCGTGGCTGGTCGGTGAATAGGCGTCGTGTTAAGGGTAACAAAGGAAGAGAATGGTCGATGGGGGCTGTGTTGGGGATGAGTTGTAGTCGTGGGTCTTGTGGCGTGAATGTGCAGCTGCAATATTGCAGCAATGTCGCATACGTGCGGATTTTGGGTTTGACGCAGAAGGTAGGATTGTGTTCAAGCATTGTTGGAGTGTGGTAGTGTTTTTTTTTTTTTTTTTAAATGATGATCGTGAACGCCCCTCTCCCACTACTTTGACCCCTATTTATGTGACCCAAAATCAAATCTCCTACATCTGTTTAAATCTAAATTGTTAAACACCAATTTAAATCGAAATTTTTACAAATATTTATCTTATTAAATTTAATAATATCACATTAGTTTTGTTATCTCCAATAATTATTTAGGTATAATTCTATTATATCAAAATAATACCCCTACCAACTCAATTTAGTTTGTTTCATTCTTCTATTAATCTTTTGAAAATCTCATTCTTTTTAAATTTAAATTACTAAATAAATGAATGGATAAAACCCTAAACTTATCCTAAAATATAAATTAAGTTTCCTAAAAAAACCTATTAAATTTTTTTATTTTTTATTAAAGAACCTTTCTCTAGATAAGAAAAAAAAAAGGCTAAATTACAAGGGACAAAAATAGGATATCTACAAATATTATTCATATATATACATTTATACGTATACTATACTTTATGTAATAAATTATTTTAACTTTAATTGTATACTATATACTATATGTATAAGTATAATATGAATATATTTGTATTTTATATACATATACACTTATACGGTTGTATTAAATATATATATGTATAAAATACAGAATATAACTTAATAATATAGTACATATATACAACATTCAGCCCAAATACATATATAAATATATACAAAATTCTTGTAAAATGAAAATACTATGTATAAATATATATATATATATACCTACTATTATATATGTACACATTTATATATTGTAGACACTCGATTTTTGTTACTTAGTAGTTATAGTTATAGTTATAGTTATAGTTTTTTTAAATAGGGTCCTAATTCAAAAATAAAAAATTAATTAAAAAATAATAATAATTGGAAAATTATAAAAATACAAAAAAATGAAAAATGAGAAAATAAAAATTATTATCATAAATATTTTTAGATTTTTTTAGGAAATAATTTATTTTAGGGTTAATAGTTTTAGTTTTATCTCGGTTCAAATAATTATTTTAGAGAGTCGCGTGATTTAATTACATTTTGATTGTATTAAATATCAAGGCATAAGTCAACGGTTTAACAGATAAGCACATGGACTTAGTTTTGGACATTAGCTAGCAATCTTGGGTTCGAATCTCACTAGACACTTATGTATCTTTTATTTTTCTACCTTTCATTTTGTGAAAATCGGTTAAGTGAATGGGTTTCAAATTTAAATCTTTTAATCTTTTGTAAGATTCAAATCTCATTTGATTTGAATCAAATCAAATTTAAATCGTTATAAAAGATTTAAATCCGGTTTGGTTTTTATCAAGTCAAATTTAAATTGATATAAATAATTTAAATTTAATTTGATCTTTATCGAGACAAATCAGTATTAATATAATAAATACGATTTAATATTATCTAAGGTCTTGTTTTGAGCTTTATAAATACACATCATGTGAGATAAAGTGAGAGGATTTACGAATTACACACTCATAAAAGAAGAAATCCACTAACCTCCCCAGCATCTCCACCACATCCAATTCCACTATACAAAAAATTCAGTCATAACTCTCCAACCGAACCCACTATACACATCATCCCATATACAGGCTAACCATTTGATCCATAGCAGGCAAACACGTAACCCTCAATCACTTGTGTAAGACCCATAATCAACTACTCGGAGTTTGCCTCATAGAATTTAGGGCGATCAGCTTAAGGATCCAATCAAGCCTAAATTATCAAATAAAGTTAAAAATATTAGTAAAAGTGATCTCGTAAGTTCGAATTTAAGAAAATAAATAATAAAATAAAAAAATATAAAATTTCTAAATTTTAAGTATATTATTCGTTATTTATCGAAAATACATAAAATGTATTACGATAACTAACGAATCGCTACAAATAAATTATATATATACTAAAAATCATAAAATGACCTAAATAATATTTAGAAATATTTATTTGTATTATATATGAACTTATATGTAGGTAGAAATATGCGTAATTACTTCAAATATGCGAAATGTGTTAAAATAATACTAAATAATTAAAGAAAATTCATAATTAATTAAGGAAAAATAAAGAAAAATCAGAAAAGATAAGGAATGATCCAGATTTGGGTTGTAGTAGCTAGTGAAAAGAAGAAAAATTTTAGGCAATTAAATTAGAACAACAAAAAAGGCAAATTGGAAGAAGATAAGGCAATTGTCAAATCAATTTAATGCATAATAATTCCCCAAGACCTCTATAAATACCCCAAATTTTTCAGAAGCTCATTTTGGATGTCTGGAATTGTAGAAAATTAGAGAGAGGAGAGGAAATTAGGGTTTTACAAAAAATTACAAAAAAAACTGTACAATTAGAACTTTGGAAGGAAACCCATATTCGATAGCCACCTAGAAACGAATGGCTACCACCACACCACTCCACCACCACCGCCCAACTTAGCCAACACCCTTAGGGCCACTGCTGGTGGCTGGAATCCCAATGGTTAGGTAAGTCCGATTCTAACTTGATTTTGTAAAATTTATTAAAATTACTAATTTTGCTCAGAAAATTATGAAATTTGATATTATGATGTTTTATTGTATTTATATTTACGAAAAAATAGTGATTAAGTTTAATTATGCCTAGAAATATAGGGTGCTTAAGAAATTGAACAAAACTGAGCATGTTTAGAATTGAAATAAATAAGTTTAGAAATGTAGTTTGGAGCTCAAAATTTTTCTGTTGACTACTAAAGTAATATTGAACGGTGCCACAAAGTCATTTTTCAAAAATGAATTTTTGAAATTTTTAGATTATATTTAGGCCTCTAAATGATGTATAAAATGGGTTATTTTTTGTTAATTAAGTAATTAAATGGTTAATTATTGATTTAGTGAAAAATTATATGTTTTAGGACATTAAAATCTGATGAAATATGATACTTGTAGCATTTAGGGTGTTAGATGTAATTATTAGGGTAATTATGTAGTAAATAAGTAAGAGGGAAAAATAGTAAGTTTTAAGTTAATTTTGTAAATTAGGATAATTAGGTGTAAAATTTGATTTGGGATTAATTTAGACATTTTGAAATGTTAATTGATATTGGGAGATGGTAATTAGAGTGATATAAATATTAGATGTGTATTATGTACTTAATAGATAATAATACATAATATGCAATTATTGGAAATAGAATAAAAATTGATATTATATAAATAATACGAATATATAATAAATTAGATGGAAAACTTAATTTTAGGTAATTATATGAAAAATGTAAAAATTTATCACATCGGGAGTAAATTCGATATACCAATAAGGATTTAAGTGTATCGGGTAGAATAAAATACTAACTAGAGATAATTATGGTATTTAGAATATCTGGAAGTAATGTGATTAATTTCACATTATATTAATATGAGTTTCTAGGGTTCGTGTATAAAACTATACTTAAAAATTGAACTAGAGCCTAATTTAGAAATCAATGTGGAAAACTGAACTCAAACTTAAACGAATCAAGAATAATAGTAAAAAACTTGAGAACCTAGATGATTGAGCATATTAAACTCTAAACCAAAGATAACAATAAGTGTTAAAGGGTAAAACTAATCTATAACAATTATATGAAAACTGAGATAATGTTGATATTATAAGGATCATTGACAATGGACTGAACAAGCCTCACCTCAAGTAAGTAAGCAAAGAGTTGAGGTAAGTTGGGATTAATATGTTGTTGTATTTCGGAGGCTTGAGATTATACTTAGTTGTACTTGTTAGATAGTTGGTTGTGTGCATGTGCTTGATTATGAGTGATGTTATAATTTTATTTATTGTTCTGACTTGTATTATATGAAATTATTAATCACCCTAAACTGGACTTAACAAATATATGTACTTGTAACCATAAATCGAACCTGCATAGCATCCCATTAGGGAAAACCTAGGATTCTCCGGCTAAATACTGACTCCTTCGAAAGGGATAGCGCTGAATAGCATAATTGGTCCCTTCTTCATCCTTAGTTGAACTAAGTGACAGGTGAGGATGTCGCAACAAGGGTGAAGTCAATGGTTCGGAGGTAGTCATGGGAGAAGCGGTGTCTCCATTGTACAAGCTTAGATTTGGTCGTGAGCTACTACATTAACGGCAACTCCTCAACCAAAATTAGAGCGAACGCAATTTTTCTAATCTTACAACAGGCTGGACAACGTCGTGCGATGGCATTTGCTTGAACATGCATTACACCTAATGATTTGATTAATAACCTTGTTTATGTTTGTGGTCTAGTTTTAAGTCTCCATCCTAACTTACTAAGTTGTGCTTGTGGTCTAGTTTTAAGTCTCCATCCTAACTTACTAAGCTGTGCTTGCTCACATCCCTATAGCCGTTGTTGCAAGTACTAGCGATGAAGCAGCCTATAATCACCTTAAAGTGAGGATGTAAACTGAAGACTAAATACACTTTCTAGTTAGATTTATTTTAAAGCTTTTGGCATTAGTTGACAAATTACTCAATTAAATTGTGACTAGATCGCTCAATCTTGTAAGATACCCAGATTATTTTAATGCAAGTATGTACTTTTCTTAAGTTTATAAGTAAATAATTTTTTTTTAAATTATGAACTGTTTACTTTAAAGTGGGTTAGTCGTAGACACCTTATGTAAATCATGTTTAAGATAGCAATTGTATAGCTAGTTTCTATCTTAGAATGGTTTGCACGGCGAGACTGTTACAACTCAGTCGCTTCGGAGTGTGACAGCCTGTGACAGTAAAATAACAACACATAGTTCACACAAAAAACCCCAACACTATCCTCACCATACACATCCGCACGAGCAGTAACACCACCACTCTTCCTCCACTGTCAACAGCATAGTAATCGCCCTACCCATAGGCACTTCATCCATGTACACGCCACTGCAATACACCAAATAGCAGCACATACTGCATGCCTTCTTCATATCTACGAACAAAAGACTCCAACATCAATTTAACTCCGAAGCCCATCTCTAGCATGAATTATATACACATACGAACGCTCCCCACTGCAATGCCCTACGTTAAGTACACTATAAACGACGGCAACACCCCACGATTACATGTACTGGCGCAACACCACTGCAGTGCCTAAACACACTGTCCTCTGAAATACGCTCATACATCCACTGTCGCCAATGCTTAAGTTCTCGTATGGCTAGCAAGCATAGGTTCATTATCGATCGCTAACATTTAACTGATTGTAGTAGCCCCTGACTGTACTGCAGCAACCAACGCTAACTGCACCACTCCGCTGACTGTACGCATGCTCACATGGCCGTAGCATCATAGTCCATATTCAATTCCAATCACCACTATTACCGCTCCATCCTTCGTCCAAGCTTTACTACAACCCCTATCATTTATTGTAGCGATCAATGCCAATACGATGACCAGTCCTCAACGCCAATAGCCACTTTACAATCTATACTGACGTAAATCTTCATCGTCAATCACTCGTAAGTTCATTGTTCAAACAGCAGTCCAACGCCACTATTCTTCAACCGGACAAGTTCAGGTTCAGTTCTTTTCTTTTTTTTTCTTTAATTAATTTATTTATTATATTATATTATTATTTTATTAGATCCTTAGTAATTTAACATAGTATATATATATATATATATATATATATATGTGTGTGTGTGTGTGTGTGTGTGTGTAGATATTAGTTTAAGGTACTTTTTTTTTTAGTATTAATTTTCTTTGTTATGTAGATTAAATATATTATATTGATTTAAGTAGATAGTCATTTAATGATAGTAATATAGATATAAATATATATATGTATTTGTTTAGGGATTGTTATGATTGGTTTTTTTTAGTTTTTTTTTTTTAAGATTCATCACGTAGAAAATTTTTAAAGTAAAAGTTAATAATAAAAATCCCTTAAAAAATTTTTTAGGAATTTTAGAGAGTTTTTTTAAATAAGATCACTCAAAAGTTAAGACTCATTTAGATTTTTTTTTTAATAAATTAAACCGATTAAAAAACGCAAATTCGGCCGGTTTAAGAATTAAAATAAACCGACATACTAAAGTTTTGGAAAGAACTATGATCGTCTAAATATCGGCTAGCAAGTATATAAGCATTTTCGAGGTGACGATAAAATCTGTAGAAACTTAGATTCTTTTTTATTCTATTAGTTATTTTTATTTTTTATTTAAAAATGTTATAATTAGAAGAATAATTCTAATTTTGAAAAATAAATAGCGGTACCCGTTAGGGTTTAATAGATTAGCTCTCAGATTCAGAATCCTCTAGTTTGTATTAAATTGAAATAAAAAACCAATAGCTAAATAGTAATCAATCCACCCAATTGACTAGGATTTCTCTTTTTCCTGACTTTGGTCGAGTAGCAACTCCAAAACTATTTTTTTTTACTAAATAAAAAATCGGAATTTCTCAATTTCTCTAGTTAAGAATTAATATTAAATGGGTTTAGGTTTAGTATTAATTGGAAAGTGGAAAATCAAATTAAAATGAAAAAAAAAACCGAAAATTTAGACTTGATAGTTTAGCAACTCTACTAGGGATAGCTATTAAGAGAGCTAGCCACTAGAATTTACCGAAAATAGGATTATTTAAAAAAAAAATTAAAAAATTAAAAAGATGAAAAAATAAAAAAAGAAAAAAAGAAGCACTTAGGTATGTTATTTTATTTCTTTATTTACTAACATTTTTCTTTCTTGTTGTTACAATTAATTTAAGGGGATAGTTTTTTAGGTGTGTTTGGTTTTATTTTATTTTTTTGCATCATAAATGCATGATAGATACGGTTAGAACTAGGCTGTCTTAGGACTTTAGGAGGGGGGCCATTGTATAAGCTTTAAATGTAGGGCAACCATCTTCTTAGGCTGATCAGGTTACCCTACTCAAGTTCAGATGTGACTATAGAACTGTTATTTTGAAAAATGTGGTGGTTGCAAAACTTGAGGACCTTTAGAACCCATTCGTTACATCACATGAAAACCTTTTTTTTTTCAGAAATCACAAGAACCCATGATGTGACAAACCTAAACCAATAAGGGTAGTTGTGAAATTATAGTTGTAATATTTCTCTGTAAATAATTTGTAACGATTCTGTGTAAAGTTTTTGAATAGGTTGTAATTGTAAGCATGGCTAGATTGAGTCAAGAGCTTTTTGAAGAAATTCATGTCTACCCACCACACTAGCTTCAGAGACTATTGCAAATGTGGTTTCGACTCTTCAGCCTAGATAAGTAGGAGTTTATCAAGAACAAGATTGGGCCTATCCTCTCTCTACAAAAGATTCCTGTAAACATCACTTTAATGTAAGCCTTAGTTTACCTATGGGAGCCCGAGTTCGTCAGTTTTTGTTTGGGCCCACATCAGTTAAGCCCAACTTTAGAAGAATACTCTCAATTGTTGTGGGCCCCTATTATCACAGATGATGTTTGCATCCCAAACTTGAAGACTGTAACACCAAAGATCTTTAACAAGTTGTTGGGAATAAAAAAAAAAATTGAGATAAACTGAGTGCTAAATCAGGGAAAGACTATTCAGTTGGAGGATGTCATGGACTGGTTTTCCACTGAACTGAAGCATAGAGACAAACGAGAGGTTTTTTGTACAAACTTAGAAGCATGGCACCAACATCGAGTAATCGCCTTTATTTTGGTAGTCTTCAATACTATCTTATTCCCTGATGATAGACGCCAGGTCCACTTCAAAATAGCAAAACTCATAACCCAATTCCTTGAAGGGAAATCATATGTCCTAGCCTTCCTGGTCGAGCAAATCCAATCACTAAATCATCTCAAAAAGAAGAAACAAAAAGATTTGAAAACCAATATGGGTCTACTTATAGTCTGGTTTGTCAACCACATGAGAAGTTACCGACTCGATTTCAATCGGGTTGAGTTTACCCAGCAGTATGATCTCATCAAGTCTTTTGAAGAAAGAATTCAGCTACCAGAAAATATAACTACCCGCTACTAGGTCTAATATTTTTAGAGTATGAAAGCGAAAGAATTACTATGGACACTTAGGTGGTTTGTAAGCAAGGAAATGATAAGAAAATGTGAAGATTTCAAGGCGATGCGCTTAATTAGCTTCAACCTTTGTACTAGATACATCCCAGCCAATGGACTTATTGAAGGCATGATCCCCATACCATCATTAGAAGCCGTCTCATTGGACTTTCATAACTCTAACATGTTGGTGGCTGACAAAGTAGCCAAACTTCTAAGCATCCAAGCTCTTTGGTGTACAAGAAAGACCACCCTTACCACTAAGGGGATAGTAGGCAAAAGCCAAACAACTAAAGGACTTCTTTATCACCAACTAAAAAAACTGGAAGATATGGAACACAACAAGGAGAAGGGAGAAGTCTAAGTCAAAGTTGAACCTGAGAAAATGAGTAAAAGAGAGCAGGAGTTAGAGAATTGTTGCAAGGAGTATCACTAGAAGATAAAAGCATTGGAAGCACAACTGAAGAGGGTCGAAGGTAAGGAAGAGGAGGCTCCTGAGATCCAAAAGAAGAAGAAGACTCAAGACAAGCTTACTAGCCATAGGAAGATTAGAATTTAGATTTTAGGCTTTTTTAATGTTTTCTTTCTTTAAGATTCCTTTTTCGAACAAAATAAGTGATGTAAAGCTTCACAATTGCAAAAATTAATAAAAATTAGTTAGATTTTGCTACATTAAAGGTCTCTTGCCAATTCTTAATTTTCATTGCATTCGTGTGCCATGCATCCTGCATTCATATATTTAATAACCTTTTATTAGAAAAATGTACATATGTTAACCCTTTATTAAGTTTTTAATCAGGTAAAATCTCAAGATAGCTCCCAAACATCAAGTCTTTTAGAGAAGTCCGATTAGAACACGATACCGGACCAAGATGGCCACCACTCAAGGAGATGATGAAGAACTTGAGATCAATGATCCCTCCGAGCTGAGGTTTCGTTCCATAGAAAGGGCTATGGAGAAGATGGTAAAACAAATGAGCTTCTTAGCAGACAACATCGCTTTGCTGCGAGCTACAACACCAGCTAATGAAGAAAGCTCTAAGGCCCGTTATGGGAAGAATACGCAGGTTCTTGAAGCAGAGCATGAATAACCAAAAGACCCATTCAAGTCAAAAGGAGTCTACCCGAAAGTTAACCTGACCTTCAAACCTGATACGTATATGGCCCCAAAACCTGCTGACCAAAGGCCTAGCACAAATAGCTTGAAAGAACTGGAAAAGAAACCAATACAACAAATAGTTGAGAAGATGAAATCACTTGCAGGGTATGATGGATATGAACAGGTAGGGATCACCGAGTTTTCTACATATGACATTGGAGCATACCTTGAGAAATTTAAGGTACCAGAGTTCAAAAAGTATAACGGGACGGGATGCCCTAAGCTTCATACTAAGTTATACGTCAGAAAGATGAGTAAATATGTCCAGTATGATTCACTTGTGGTACAAACATTCCAAGATAGTTTGACGGGGCCGACCTTAACTTGGTACGCCCAGCTCGACCTGAACCAAACAAATATATGGGAGAAACTTGCTAAAGCATTTTATAAGCAATATAAGTTCAATGTAGAAGTAGCTCCAACCATGATGGATTTGGTTGCCTTACACAAGAAGAATAGTGAATCATTTAAGGAGTATGCTCAAAGATGGAGGTCCTTAGTTGCGAGGATATCTACTTCTACTACCGAAAAGGAGCTCACTTCAGCTTTTATTAACACCTTAGAAAGGCCTTATTTCTCCTATCTCATCGGGCAAGCTTCATCCAGTTTTGCTGAAGTAGTAGCAATAAGGTATAGGATTGAAAGTGCCGTCTCTTCTAACAAGCTTCAAGAGCCAATGGATAGAAGGCCACTAGTTTCATCTTATGGTCCGAGACCAGCAAGCAACAAGCTTAAAGAACCCATGATTAGTGTAGTAAATTTAAATGCTAGATTAAACACTCAAGCTACCTTCAAAACGAATCCTCTTTTGACTTAACAACAGTTCAGGGACTGACTTCAAGTTAACAGGACCTTTAGACAATTTACTAAGATATTGATCCCCTTAAGCAAGTTCTTGAGAAGTTGCGAAAGGATAATTTGATACTGTACGAACTTCCTAGTGATCGGTAACGGCCGAAAATCTTTGAGCCTACAGTAAAGTGTGAATATCATTGTAAGCAAGTGGGGCATTCAATTGATGCGTGCTGGAGACTAAGGAATATAATTCAGGACCTGATAGATGAAGGGACAGTGTAGTTAGAATTTGTAGAAGCCCTAGCTCCCAACGTTAACAATAATCCCCTACCTAACCACGGTCCGATGATTAGTATGATTTTTTATTACTGTACCGTCAATGTTATTAGTTCAAATAAGAAGCCTAAGGTTTTTGAGTTCTATACTAGCAAGTACGCTTCAAAAATGAAGAGATATACGTTTCACATACTATTGGCACCAGAAAATTATAAGGTAGCCCCATTTAACTATCACCTGGTAAATCAGGAGAAACCAAGTCCCTTAGTAGGGGAGGATTACTCGATCGGAAAGGATTTACCAAACAAGAGAAGAGCATGAGAGGAAGGCCATACTGAGGGAATCGAATGATAAAATGACGGCCAAATATATTGAAGGGCTATCAGCCTTTACCAAGATGATTAAGTTGAGTGAGTTTAAGATTATAAGATTATAGACCAACTTAGTAAGACTCCTGCACAAATATCATTGATGAGCTTGTTGATCACATCAGAACCACACAAGGAAGCTTTATTTCGCACTTTAAAGGAGGTGAAGGTCCTTCGTAAAATTCCAATAGAGAAGATGGGACTGGTCACTAATTCCATCCTCGCCACGAATCAAATTTCTTTTTCAGCTAAAGAATTAGGTGAAGAAGGGAACAAGCATACAAAACCACTCTTTATCATGGTAAAGAGTAACGATATAATCATTACCAGAGTAATCATTGACAACGAATCATTGTTGAATGTTTGTTTACTTGCCACCTTAGATTTACTAGGCATCGACACATCTACAAGTAGGCCTTCTTCCACAACAGTTAGGGCCTTTGATGGTTCCAAAAGAGAGATTATAAGGGAGATAGATTTATCCGTGAGTATCGGCCTTCAGCACTTCACTATTTGATTCCAGGTCATGGACATTCCAAGATCTTTCAACTTACTTTTGGGAAGACCTTAGATTCACACAGCAGGGGCCATACCCTCGAGCTTGCACTAAAAGCTGAAGTTTATCTCAAATGGCCAAGTGATTACGATTCTGGGAGATCAAGATTATGAAATTTATAAGGAAACGACCATACCCTCTCTAGGAAGCAAAAGGTAAGAAGAGCTGGGTTTACAAATGTTTGAAGAAGTAAGCATGATTACTGGTCTCGAGAGAGAAGAAGATAAAAGAATAGAATTTAAGGAAGGCCAAATTGGCACCTATGGCCTTGGCTATAACCTTACCTCAGTAGAAGAATTCCAGAAGAAACAAGCGAAGGGCAAGAGAGGTGACAGATTATACCATGCCTTGATGACCTTTCCGCTGCTAGCCGAGACATTCATACGGGTAGAGCTCAAGCTTAGGAATTTGTCAAAGAAAGGTCAACAAGGTCGCCACATAGGTTCCAGCACCAGTTGAATAACTGGTTCTCCATCCTAACAAATGGCAACAGGTCTTCCCTAGGGTAAAGGGTGACCTGTAGTTAGTATTTTTTGAATTTTTATTTTTAATAGTCATCATTCCAAATGTATCGTTAAACCTTTCATTCAAAAATATTAGTTAAGCCTTTATCTCATTTGTGATTCACTTCCTTTCATTCAATAAAATCATTAGTTCATTTCTTTCCTTTGTTGTGTTTCAATTCTCTTCTGCTTACATACACTTTTCTTTATGCACTTTGCCCAGATCTAATGAACCAAGTGAAAACTAAGAATACCTCATGCAGGTAGAAAATGAGAATATCGATATTGCATTCGGCCCTACTAGGTTAGTTGTTAGGAACGATGTTGACGACTACAGTAATGTACAGGAGGAATGGGAAAAACATGAATGGGGTAAAATTACTATCGATGAACCGATTGAAATAATCAATGTGGGGGATGAAAATAATCTTAAGATTCTAAAAATCAGAGAGAATCTAAAAGAGAAACAAAAAACAGAAATGATCACATTGTTAGCCAAATATCAAGACGTGTTTGCTTGGTCGTATGAGGATATATCAGGGTTGGACCCATCGATTGTAGTCTACCATTTATCTATACAAGAAGATGTCAAGCCTAAAAAGCAAAAGTTAAGGAGATTTCGACCTGACATCTTGTTGAAAATCAAGGAAGAGGTTAAGAAACTACTGGAAGTTGGATTCATTGAGGTGTCAAATTACCCGAAATGGGTAGCTAATATTGTTCCAGTAATGAAGAAGAATGGGAAAGTTAGAGTGTGTATAGACTTTCGAGATCTCAACTAGGCAACGCGTAAAGACAACTTTCCATTGCCTCACATTGATGTCTTAGTGGATAATACAGTCGAGAATCATCTATTCTCATTCATAGATGGTTTTTCGGGATACAATCAGATTCAGATGTCTAAAGAGGATAAGACTAAGACGACTTTTGTTATAACTTAGGGTACGTTTTGCTATAAAGGGATGCTGTTTGGGCTAAAAAATGTAGGGGCAACGTATCAAAGGGCTATGGTTGCGGTCTTTCATGATATGATGCACAAAGAAATAGAAGTCTATGTTGAGGATATGATTGCAAAATCTAAGGAAGAGGAAGATCACTTAGAAAACATGAGGAAGCTGTTTAATAGATTGAGGAAATTCTAGTTGAAGTTGAATCTAGAAAAGTGCACTTTTGGTGTGACGTCAGAAAAATTGTTAGGTTTCATAATTAGCCAAAGGGGTATCAAAATTGATCTTGATAAAGCCAAGGCTATAATTGACATGCTTACTCCGCGCACACTCAAGGAAGTACGAGGGTTATTGGGGCATTTAAATTATATAGCTTGATTCATATCACAACTAACAGACAAATGTCGCCCTTTATTTAAGTTATTGAAAAAGAAGGCGAGGATCAATTGGGATGAGGAATACAAAGAGACTGTTACAAAAATTAAAGAATACCTTATGAATCCACTAATATTGGTGGCTCGTAAGTCTAGAAAGTCATTGTTCTTATACCTGACCATATTGCTTGAATCCATAGAGTCTATGCTTAGTCAAAAGGATGAAGAAGGGAAGGAGTAAGCCGTTTATTATTTGAGCAAGAAGTTTACAAAAGGGGAGCAAAAATACTCGGAAGCCGAAAGGACCTATTGTGCATCGGATTGGGTCATGCATCAACTCAGACAATACACACTTTACTACTAAATCAAGTTAATAACACAACATGACCCCTTGAAGTATTTAGCAGAAAAATTGGCTCTTATGGGAAGAGTTTCGAAGTGGCAGATGTTGTTAGAATTTGACATCAAATGTATGAGCCAAAGCTCAATCAAGGGGTAGGCCTTGGCAGATCAATTAGCAGAAAGTCCCTCTGAGGATATCCCTCGAGAAGCACGAGTTAAGTTCCCTAATGAAAACATCTTAGCAGCAGAAAATGATTCTAATAGTGAAGTAGTTGAGAAGCCCTTAGGGTGGAAAATGTTCTTTGATGGAGTAGCTAATGTGTCTAGATGTGGAGTTAGGGCAATTCTAGTGTCTCCTGAAGGTACACTATTCCCAATGGCTGTGAGACTGGCTTTCTCGTGTACTAATAATATTGCAGAATATGAGGCATGTATTTTGGGACTCAAAATTGCATTGTTTAAAGAGATACGAGAATTAGAGGTGCATGGAGATTCCTCGTTGATCATAGGTCAAGTTCGAGGTGAGTATAAGACGAAAGACCCCAAATTAGTACCTTACCACCAACTATTGGCCGAGTTGATAGCTAAGTTTGAAAAGATTACATTCACATACGTACCAAGGGTTTAGGACCAATTCGCTGATGGTCTCGCTACTCTAGCATCCATGATCCAGATATCGGGAGGAGTAAAGATTCAACCACTTAAAATTGAAGTTGAAGGAAGGCTCGCTTTCTGTTTGGCAATGGAAAGTTCATGTGACAAAAAGCCTTAGTATCATGATATCAAAACATTCTTACAACATGGAATGTACCTCGAGGAGGCCAAGAAGAAGGATAAGAAGATGATTAGAAGATTGGCTACTCAGTACTTGATCAGTGAGTCTAATTTGTACCGATGATCGTTTAATGGTACACTTTTACATTGCGTAGATGAGAAAGAGGAAAAGATGCTAATGAAAGAAGTGCATGAGGGAATATGTGGCCCCCACATGAATGGCTACATGCTCGCCAAGAAGATCATAAGGATGGGATATTATTGGTTGGCTATAGAAGCAGATTGCATCAAACATGTGAGACACTGCCATTTGTATGGAATCTATGCAAACAAAGTAAATGCTCTGCCTCAAGAATTGCATACATTATCTATACCATGGCCTTTTTTATGTGAGGGATAGACATCATTGGCCCGATTACTCCAAAAGCATCTAATAGGTACTGATTTATACCGATAGCTATTGATTATTTCATTAAGTGCATTGAAGCCTCATCCTACTCTAGTGTAACAAAGGGAATAGTGGTCAAGTTCCTTAAGAGAGACATACTAGCTCGATATGGTACACCAGAAATAATTATTACCAATAATGGTATGAACCTAAACAATAAATTGATGTCAAAGTTATACTGACAGTTCAGGATTATTCATAGAAATTCCACTCTTTATCGGCCCTAGATGAATGGAGCAGTGGAAGCAACCAACAAGAATATTAAAAGAATTATTGAGAAGATGGCTGTCACATATTGAGATTGGCATGAAATGTTACCGTTTGCACTCATGGCCTATCGAACTTCTATTAAAACATCAACAGGGGCAAACCCCTACTCATTGGTATATGGGATGGAGGCTGTATTACCAATATAAGTTGAAATCCCATCTCTCAGGGTATTGTCGAAAACCCAGTTAGACAAGGTTGATTGGATAAAGAAACAAATCAAGCAGTTGAATCTGACTGACGAGAAGAAGTTGGTAGCTTTGTGCCACAACATCTGCTATCAGCAACGAATGGTTAGAGCTTTTAACAAGAGAGTATAGCCCCGAAGTTTTAAAGAAGGAGACATAGTACTGAGGAAAACTTTGCCTAATGTACAAGACTTGAGAGGGAAGTTCGCTCTGAACTATAGAGGACCTTACATTGTGAAGAAAGTATTGCTTGGGGGAGCCTTGATTTTATCTCAAATGGATGGTCCAGACTTAAAAGACCTAGTAAACACCAACTCATTAAAGATGTACTATGCCTGAAAGATCAATAAAACATGAAATATAAACAATCTTAGTATTATTATGGTCTCATTTCCATTTTCTAAATGCAAAGTTGGTATTCCTAGTGGTCGTTGACATTAGGTAATATTTCTAGATCCTTTCTTAATTCTGCTAAAAGTCCCCACTTCTCGCTTTATCTAAATAAACCTTACATACAAGAAACACAAGGAAAAATAAACACTTAACTTGGAACGATGTCTATTGATAAAAATTCTCTTAATACTTTATTACGATTCATCCCCCCAAAAAGAGAGATATGTTTTCTATTTTTTTAGGATAGGGCCATGTTCAAAAAGAGCAATGGGTGCTAGATAAATAGCATCTCGTTTCATAGAGGAAGTTTACATGGAAAACCAATTAAATTGGACTGGAAGTTTAAGATGTCTTTGCTTGAGAGATGAAGATGCTTCATTTGTTAAAGTCGCCTTCCTGAATGCGTCTTTAAGTATAGCGTACGTACATTCATTTCAGGTTTAAATTGCTTTCCAAAAAGAAAAAGGAAAGAAGAAGAAAAAAGGATAAAAAGAAGAAAAAAGAAAAAAAAAGAGATAGAAAGAAAAAGAAAAAAGAAAAAAGAGAAAGGAAAAAAAAAAAGAAAGAAGAAAAACAAAGAAAAAGAAAAAAAATTAGAAGAAGAAGAAGAGATAGAGGAAAGGATCAAAACCATTGGTTTTAATCGAATTGCTCAAGAAAACATTTGACTATTTAGGAACTATCGCTAAAGTCAGGTAAGTGGTTTAAGCTTTATAAAACGTCGCATTTGCATTTGGTCTCCCCTTGAGGATGATAGTTTGATTTCTAAAAACATTTAATTCTTAAAAACTCTTGGGGTAGTTGGCTCCTAGAGCACAGTCCCAATTCATAATCTCATAAGGAGCTAGCCAACTCGTGAAGTGTAATCCTATCCAGAGTTTCTTAGGCTTCCAATCACCCGACTCACAGAATGTTGCCTAACTCATATTCTTTTTTAAGGATTTAGTAAGCTCATGGTGCACTATCCTAATTCAAGTTTCCTTATCTTTAGGTCTTAGCTAGCTTAAAGAGTGCTTTGACTGGTTTAGTTAGTCAGCTCATTAGGGCATAACCAAGTTTTCTTATCTTTAGGTCTTAGCTAGCTCAAGAGATGCTTTGACCGCCTTGGTTAGTTAGCTTATTAGGGCACAACTAAGTTTCCTTATCTTTACGTCTTAGCCAGCTCAAGGGACGCCTTAACCATCTTGGTTAGTTAGCTCATTAGGGCATAACTAAGTTTTCTTATCTTTACGTATGCTTTAACCGCATTGGTTAGTCAACTCATTAAGACACGACTAAGCTTCCTTATCTTTAGGTCTTAGCCAATATAAAGAGCACTTTGACTGCCTTAATTAGTCAGCTCATTAGGGTACGACCAAGTTTTCTTACATTTTGGTCTTAGCCAGCTCAAGGAGCTCTTTGACTACCTTGTTTAGTCAGCTCATTAGGGCACAGTGTTTGAACCACCTTAGTTAGTTAACTCATTAGGCCACGACCAAGTTTCTCATCTTTAAGTCTTAGCCAGCTCAAGGAGCACTTCGACCACCTTAGTTAGTCAACTCATTAGGACACGACTAAGTTTTCTTATCTTTAGGTCTTAGCCAACTCAAGGAGCGTTTCAACCACCTTGGTTAGTTAGCTCATAGGGATATGACCAAGTTCTCTTATCTTTAAGTCTTAGCCAACTCAATGAGCACTTTAACTGCCTTGGTTCATCAGCTCATTAGGGCACGATCAAGCTTTCTCCAATCATTTTAGGGCCTTAGCCAACTCAAGGAGCACTTCATCCGCCTTGGTTAATTATCTTATAGGAGGCACGACCAAGTTCTCATTATTCATTTTAGGGATTCTTGCTAGCCCATAAGGGCACTACCTTCACCGTTCTTCATTTCAAGCTTATCGTTGTCAAATCTTCAACTACCTAGTCATAGTGCTTCTTAATATAAAGTCAGTCCCAAGGCAAAAATTGTGTCTCTTTTGTCTTTGAGATAAAGTTTTATTCAAACTTCACCACAAAGAGTAGCAGATGTAGATACTTGATTTTTGCCCCTAACTTTGAAGCATATCTCCTGCATGAATTGCATATACACACAAACGCTCCCTACTGTAATGCCCTACGCCAAGCATACTACAAGCGATGGCAGTACCCCACGATCACATGCATCGAGGCAACACCACTGCAGTGCCCAAACACATCATCCTCCAAAACACGCTTACACATCCATTGTCACTAATACTTAAGTTCTCGCATGGCTATTAAGCATAGGGTCACTGTTGATCGCTTACATCCAACCGATTGCAATAGCCCCTGATTGCACTGCAGTAACCAACGCCAACCGCACCACTTCGCTGACTATACACATGCTCACATAGTTACAGCATCACAATCCATATTCAATTCCAATCGCCACTGTTACCACTCCATCCTTCATCCAAGCTTCACTACAGCCTCCACCGTCTACTATAGCGATCAATGCCAACACAATGAATAGTCCTTAACGCTAGCAACCACTTCACAATCTATACTGACCTGAATCTCCATCGTCGATCACTCGTAAGTTCATTGTTCAAACAGTAATCCAACGCCACTGTTCTTCAACTAAACAAGTTCAAGTTTGATTCTTTTCTTTTTTTTTTCTTTAATTAATTAATTTATTATATTATATTATTATTTTATTAGATCCTTAGTAATTTAACATAGTATATATATATATGTGTGTGTGTGTGTGTGTAGATATTAGTTTAAGGTACTTTTTTTTTAGTATTAATTTTCTTTGTTATGTAGATTAAATATATTATATTGATTTAAGTATATAGTCATTTAATGATAGTAATATAGATATAAATATATATATGTATTTGTTTAGGGATTGTTATGATTGTTTTTTTTTTAAGATTCATCACATAGAAAATTTTTAAAGTAAAAGTTAATAATAAAAATCCTTTAAAAAATTTTTTATGACTTTTAGAGAGTTTTTTCAAATAAGATCACTCAAGAGTTAGAACCTAATTAGATTTTCTTTAATAAATTAAATTAATTAAAAAACGTAAATCCGGTCGATTTAAGAATTAAAATAAACTAATATACTAAAGTTTTGGAAAGAGCTATGATTGTTTGATCCCAATTAGCGAGTACGTAGGCACTTTCGGAGTAACGATAAAATCTATAAAAAATTAGTTTTTTTTTCCTATTGGTTATTTTTATTTTTTGTTTTTTCTTTAAAAATATTATAATTAGAAGAATAATCCTAATTTTGGAACATAAATAGTAGTATTCGTTAGGATTTAATAGGTTAGCTCTTAAATTCGAAATCTCTCGGTTTGTATTAAATTGAAATCAAAGATCAGTAGCTAAATTATAATCAATCCACCAATTGATTACGATTTCTCTTTTTCTCGACTTCAATTGGATGGCGACTCTAAAACTTTTTTCTTTCTAAATAAAAAAAATTGGAATTTCTTATTTTCTTTAGTTAAGGATTAATATTAAATGGATTTGGGTTTCATATTAATCAGATAGTGGGAAATCAAATTAAAATGAAATAAACCAAAAATTCAGACTCGACATATATATACATATATATTATTATATAATATAAAATATTATGTTTGTATATAAATAAATACAATCACGCCACCTATATATATATATATATACACACACACACACACATACATACATAAAGAAATAACTTATATGTGTACATAAATATAAGAATACATAATACATGTATATATATATCATATACGTATGCATATACTTATATATCATATTTTAAAATAAATACTATATATACATATACTCCTATATATTCACATGTACATAAATATATATTAATATCTAAATAGTGAAAATACTAAATACATATCATATGTATTTTTATTTATACATACATACATATACATAAAGAAATACATAGTATATCTATATTATACATATACATGTACATACTTTAGACCATACATACAAAATACATATACCTTTGTGCATACATAGATGTAATACATAAAAAGAAAAATAATAAATACCCAATATATATATATATATATATATATACATAAGATAAAGTATATATACATGTATAAAAATTAAATACTAACCTACCTAAATCCTTTAGTAATTTAATCAATCCTTTTGATCTTCTTCTTAGTCCTTGGTCTTTGTTTTATTCTTTTTCCCTTTGTCCTTTTGCTATTTTAAGTTTGTGCTTGTAAACTTTGGTTTGCTTTCTTTTTATTTTTTTTATTTTGGTTTTAAACTTCTAGACAAAGACAGTAAAAATCAAGTTAAAAGAACAAGCAAATCTTAATTCTAAATCTAGCATTTATGGAGATGGGACAAGGTAATCATATCTCATCTTTTTTCTTCCTTAAGAAATCAACACCTAAAATAAGGGATCAATTTTTTATAAAGTAAGTTATATAAGGGATTAACATTTTGAAAAGTTTAAATATGGGATCAACATTTCACATAATTAGTTCAAACAATTTTATCAATTAGTTATTACAAATCCTTCATTTGAATCGCTTGATGAAATATTGATTCTTTATTTGAACTTTTTGAAACGTTGATCTCTTAATTAATCTTATCCCTAAATGTTAATCTCTTCCATTGTAATTTTCCCATAATATGTATAATTATTGATTTTGAGGGAATACTTTTTCACTCTAATTTCATAACATATATAAATTTTTCAAATCACGAAGAGTAGTATACGTATGTATACATTACATATATATATTTATATTTATATAATTATTATATCTTATTAGATAAATACTTTATTTTGTAGTTACAACACATATATAACCCTTGATTGTTGGATTCTTCTAATTATTACAAATTATATAAGAATTGACTATCGAATGCTATACCCGCAATGCATGTACAAAATTAATAATTAAAATTCATGTAAGATTATTTGTAAAATATTTACATGGTAACTACATACAACAAGAACCAATAAAAAATGTAAAAAAAAAATGTGAAAATTGTTGAAAAATATCAAGAATAAAGGACGACGTTAACATTTGTATTTGTAAATGTATCGTTTGGTATAGTAAGCAAAGTTGAGCTGATCCATTGCCATATGCCCACAAAAGTAATATAAAACAAATTGATAAGCTAAATTTATAAGTAAAAGTATAATGATTCCTTATCTAAATAGATATAAAGTGACAATAATGCCATCAAGTTTACTATGAAATCAAATCGTCTAATAAATGAATGTTATGCCTCGAAGCAGTAGAGTCAGAACAGTCATGCTGTACAAACCATTCTAAAATGGAAACTGGCCTCACAGTTGTTATCTCAAACCTAATTTACACAAATCATCCACAACTAACCCGCTTTAAAGTGAATAGTTCATAAATTAAATATGTTATTTACTTATAAACTTAAGAAAAATATGTACTTATATTGTAATAACCTGAGTATCTTTACAAGATTTAGCAACTCAATCTTAATTTACTTAACTAATTTGTAAATTAATACTAAAAGCTTTAAAGAGTGATCTATATTTGAGAGTGTATCTGCCCTCCAGTTTATACCCTCACTCCCTAGGATCCTGCAGTTGTTAACTTTAAGGTAATTGTAATCCTCTTTCTAGCTAGCACTTGCAACAAAGTCTATAAGGATGTGAGCAACCACAACATAGTAAGTTGAGATGAAGATTTAAAACCATACAGCAAACACAAACAAGGTTATCGATCAAATTATTAGGTGCAATGCATATTCAAACAAATACCATCATACAACGTTGTCCAGCCTGTCGTGAGATTAGAGAAATTACGCTTACTCTAATCTAAGTTGAAGAGTCTCCATTAATGTAATAGCTCATGATTAAACTCAAGTTTGTGCAATGAAGACACCACTCCTCTCACGACTACCTTCGAACCATTGACTTCACTCTTGTCGCAACCTCCTCACCTATCACTTAGTTCAACTAAGGATAAAGAAGGGACCAATTATACTATCCAGCACTATCCCTTTCGAAGGGGTCGGTATGTGACTAGAGAATCTTAACCTTCTCTTAATGGGTTGCTATGCACGTCCGATTTATGTTTACAAGTCATATATTTGATTAGGTCTAATTTAAGGTGACTAATCATTTCATACAATACAAACCAGAACAATAAATCAAATCACATCATCAACTCCAAAACAAATATAGGTACACAATCAACTATTTAACAAGCATAATCAAATACAATTTCAAGCCTCCGAATACTATAACTTAATACTCTGAAATACAGTGATGTATTAATCCCAACTTACTCGGACTCTTTACTTGTTCACTTAAGGTACAACTTGTACTGGCCATCACCAAAAATCCCTATAATACAATTATTATTTCAGTTTTCCAAATAACTGTTATAGATTGATTTTATCCTACAATGCTTATTGTTATCTTTAGTTTAGGGTTTAATATACTCAATTATTTACGTTTTTGAGTCTTTTACAATTATTCTTAATTTAAGCTAAGTTCTGGTTTAGTTTCTACATCGATTTCTAAATTAAGTTTTAGTTTAGTTTCTAAGTATAGTTTTATACGCGAACCCCAAAAACACATTTTGACCTATAATGTGAAATTAATCACATTACTTTCAAATACCCTAAATATCATAATTACCCCTAGTCAGTATTTTATTTTACTTAGTACACTTAAATCATTACCAGTGTACTGAATTTATTTTCAATGTAAGAAAATTTTACATTTTTCATATAAATATATAAATTTAAGTTTCCTACCAAATTTATTACATACTTTTATTAAAATTAAAATATCAATTTTAACCTAATATTTTCCTACCACGTATTTCTTTAATTTACATATTATAGATTATCACCTATTATATAAATAATATACATATCTAATGATCCTATTACTTCAAATATCATCTCTAATCATTAATTAACATCTCATAATATCTAAATTCATCCCAATTCAAATTTTATACCTAATTACCTTAAATTACAAAATTAACCTAAAATTCACCATTTTTATCTATTACATATTTATTACATAATATCTTAATAATTGCATCTAACACCCTAAATGCTACCAATATCATACTTCATCAGATTTTAACATCTTAAAACATATAATTACACACTAAATCAGTAATTATCTATTTAATTACCTAGTTCACTCTAAATTACCCATTTTATGCATTATTTTAAGGCCTAAAAATTTCAAAAAATAATTTTTGAAAAAGGACTTCATAGCACTGTTCTATAATCCTTAAGTAGTCTATATAAAAATTTTGGGATTAAAACTATACTCCTAAGATCATTTATTTGTAACTTGGACAAAGCTAGGTTTTGTACTATTTCTTAAGGATAGTATATTTCTATATACAAAATCATCAAACTAAAATTTTTCCCTAAATCTACATGCTTAAAAACCATAGAATACCAAATTTCATAATTCTCTAAATATATTTAATATTTTTAACAAAATATGTAAAATCAGAAGAAAAATTGGTGGTAGTGGCTGTCTACTCTCAAGTGATGGCTCCGGCCATCTTCGGCTATCATGGCCTTATCAACCGGCCTAGGTGTTGCCACTTCCGTATAGTAGTAGTGGCTATCTACTCTCAAGTGCTCCTATGGTTAGGGATTTCCTTTAAGGCTTTAATTGTACAGATTTTTGTAATTTTTTGCAATTAAACCCTAAACCTAAAATTTTTTGTTCTCTCTAATTTTCTTGCTATCCAAACAAACCAAATGAGTTCCTAAAAAATTTTGGGTATTTTAGAGCCTTAAAAGATTTTTTATACATTAAATTAACTAAACATAGACCTTATTCTCTTCTAAATTGCCTTTTTTGTTGTTTTAATTTAATTGGCTAATTTTTTCAATCTTTTCAACATCTGCCACAACCTAAATCTAGATCATTCCCTATTTTTCCTTAGTTAATTATGAATTTTATTTAATTAATTAACCCTATTTTGATGTATTTCGCGTATTTTAAGTAATTTCACATATTTCTATCTATATGTAAATGCATATATGGTATAAATAAATACTCTTAAATATTATTTAAGTTATTTTATGATTTTTAGTATGTATATAATTTATCTCTAATAATTCGTTAATTATTGGAATGTATTTTACGTATTTTTGATAAATAATGAGTAATATACTTAAAACTTAAAAATTTTATATTCTCTTATTTTATTGCTTATTTTCTTAAATTCAAATTTATAGAATTACTTTTACTAATAATCCTAACTTCATGGTAAAATTTGGGGTAGATTGAACAATTTGCTCAATCACTCTAAATTCTATAAACTGAATCCTGAATATCTGATTGTGAGTGTTACAAAGACCATTAAATTTGATGAAATGCCTAAAAACACACCAAAAGGGAAATAAATTTAAAATCGAATACTTGCTCATAATCAAACCCATAATAGTGTTCTTCAGACCTTTGTTATAATGTTTCAAACGAATTTCTTCTTTCTTCTAGTACAATAATCTGCAAAGAAAAAATATTATATTTTGTTAATATTTTTATCCATTATTGTGAATAATTGTTTATTTTGCATCTGAAGTTAACAAAATTTAATACTACGTATCAGTTGTTAATAAAGTTTTAGATCCAATAGACATTTACTTGCTCATGATAAAAGAAAATGGTGTTCAATGATAACTTTTTTTTTTTCTAATTAGTTATTGCTCATTGTGATGACATTAAAAGGAGCAAAAGGAAAAATAGCACTACAAGCTATATGTGTAAAGCAATACATGCTACTTTGAAAAAGCTCAACATGGAAAATGGAGAAGTTTTGTAGGGAATTTAAAACACATTCAAAGTTTTCTGAACTTATAATATTTCATTACTTTTAATATCATTAAATAGTTTAAGACACCAAAATTGATGGTAGTTATTTAATAATATAGATAATGATAAGCATTCCAATATATAAGCTTTTATGATTTGCCTTTTTTGTTTAACAAAAAGTTTACCCATTCTAATTTTATTTGATGTCTTTTGCCACTATATCTGATTCGACTAGTTTGCTTTGACTAGTGATATGTACTATAGATAATATTGATACAGATTGTTGTA
The DNA here is from genome assembly GCA_024138015.1 of Lumnitzera littorea. Classification (NCBI taxonomy): domain Eukaryota; kingdom Viridiplantae; phylum Streptophyta; class Magnoliopsida; order Myrtales; family Combretaceae; genus Lumnitzera; species Lumnitzera littorea. The sequence goes on from JAMXBB010000004.1 coordinate 8,301,471, forward strand.
CATTAATATATATTTATTATAGCTTGATTATATAGGTTATAACTATATATTAAAATGTATTATTGTAGTTTGATTATATACTATATAATTATTACGTTATATTATTGTGTAACTACTATGCTTTAACTATATAATAAATGTGATAATAATGGTGATAAATGTAAAAAATAAAAATGAAGTTATCTTTTGCGTAAATGGCAATTTAAGATTATCAACATATATAACCTTAAAGAATTAACATGAAAAACATTCAATATAAAATTACAAATCTTAAATTACATATAGGATGAAATTGCCATTTTATCCTTAAAATTATTAGGTTAGATTATAACAGCACATGTTTTTAATAGGTTTTGTTAATATATTTCAAGGGTATTTTGAGGAATTGAAAAAAAAAACACCCAAACTCATGTATTTCTCTTTAATATTATAATATCTACCATATAAATCTAACCAATGATAATTGCTATTCAATTGGAAACAAAAAGTGATAATTAAAATAGTTTTAAATAGAAAATAAATCCGTTATAATATCAATAATTATTACATTCCTTAAAAGAAGACAATTCAATTAATAGAAGCTAATTCTTCAAGAGTACATATATAGTAAATGGAAATGGAAAAGGAAAAGGGATAGATTGGATGTAGTTACCATTTTACTCCTAAAATTATTAGACTAAATTATAATATCATATGTTTTTAATAGGTTTTGGTCATATATTTTAAGGATATTTTCGAGGAATTGAAAAAAGACACCAAAACTCCTATATTTCGGTTTAATATTATAATATTATATGTTTTAAAAGGTTTTGCTGATATATTTTAGGGTTATTTTGAGGAATTGAAAAAAGATATCAAAATTCTTACATGGTGATTTGACCTTAATATGTTAGACTAGAATTTAGAATTTTTTATTAATCTTCTAAAAATTTACTTTTTATAGAAAATTTGTACATTAATGATGGATTAGGGTTTGTCCACCTAAAAGTCATAATCTTACTTTTTCTTTAAATTAGTTTTGCTGGTTAGCGACTTCAATTAATTTTTCAAAATATTTTTTATACATTTTTTAGAGAAAAATATTTTTTCCTTAATTTAATATTAAGTAATCTATATTAAGCAGATTGGGCCTAATATATATTAAATTTAGGAAAATCAAAATAGGGCTTGACATTATCAAGAAGGGAACAATCAATTTGAAGAATTATTAAGCAAACAATCGATGTCTATTTCACAATATCATTCTCTATAATTTGAGGACAAATAATGTGAATGGACGAAGAATAATTATGATGATGCAAATGAAGAGCTATTTTAAAATGCTAAGATAATAGAGATGGAATGAACCATTAGGAGTATTTTTTGTATCAACTTTTTTTGGTTGAATGGTCAACAAAGTAGAAAAAATATTGCCAACACTACCTAAACTTGGGTTGAAAGTTCAATTTATTATATGAATTTTCAATTGAATGCTTTTGGTACCTAAATGGAAACTTTTATATCATCATTAGTATCTACTTAGTTTAATCACTAATTAAGGTGAGATAAGTGTTGTATGTATGTGCAATAAGTAGTAATAATATCAAGAAAAGTTTCGATTAATATTGAATTTGACAAATTAAGAATTCAGGTAATAAATTGAACCTTTAACCATAGTTTAGGTAATATTCACGACATTGTCTCAAAAAATTACACGTAATAGTCAATTCTATGAAATAAAAATATAAAACACTCAATATGTCTATTCATTCATAGCAAATCACATTTATATCTATTGTTTGCTACAAAAATTTACATAATCATAATTCAAATTTTACTCACATATTGTGTGGCTCTTAACTAGGTTTACAAGGAAATTTAGTAACATTTTTTACTAATCACTACAATATTGCAAAAGCGCCCCTATACTGTTTATTAGGTGTAAACTTTCAAAATGTGATTTTTGCTTGTCATAATTTTCTAGAATATGCCAATAACCTCAACTTGTCAAAAACTTAGCTTTAGGGATACACTTAGAGTAAGTTGTCGATTTAGCAAACCTAATAATTTGAAAAACATATTGATTTTCTAGTAACACTACCATAAAATACATTACTATCAAAACATAAAAGATGTTGGTAAATAACAGCATTTACCACTTATATACAAGTGCTACCAAGAAGAAACATATTGTTACTAGAAAACGACCTCAAACTTAATATTAAAATGTAGAAGGTACAATAAGAGAAAAGTATAAGATTCTTATGGAATCATTAATGGACATGGTGTTGATGCTTTTAGTAATTTTGAAAATGTAGAAAATTTAAATAGAAAAATTAATGTGTAAAGAATTCATATTAAAAAGTAGTAAAATGTGAATACTTGTAAAGCAAAGTTTGTAATAAGTAGCGGAAGAATTTCGAGTGATAATATAAAAAGTGCATTTACAATTTATCCAAAAATATATTCTTTGTTATCAAGTTACTAGGAATCCCTCGACAATGGAGTAGTGTGATTAGATAATGAACATATTTTCACTCAGTGATAATATCTCTAGAGATGACAAGTTACTAAATGATAGAAGAATTGATTTGGATAACTTGTTTCGTGCCACTATAACAAAATCAATGAACTGTGATAGGTCGCCGAAGAATTTCGAATTTAACTAAAAAATTTATTGCAAGGAAGATCTTTCTACTTAATGCCTTCATAGTAACACTAGGGAAGATGCTGCTGCGTGAAAAATGTAGCACAAGAACTAGCTAATATCTCAACACTTTCTTTATTGTGTGGTTTAATCTCATAGATTTCAAATAAATTTCTTTGTTATGGTCATTATGTAACCTTGAAATTTGGTTTGTTTGGACATTGTGTTGGTTTGTTCGGTTGTATTTAGTTAACATTTAGCACAAACTTACATATAAAATGTGCGAACGTGATCCCAAACAAATCCATATTGCTATGCCATCACTACTTCTTCAAGATACTTAAATTGGATTAACAATACTTATTAAATACATCATACCAAATGTTGTGTACCTAAGGAGGTAAAATTAGGAGGTAGGTCCAACGTAAGTGTTTCTAGCAATTGGTAAGTTATGCTTTAGTTTTATGAAAAAGTCATGAGTAAAATTCTACAATCTCGCAAAGCATTATTCTATAGATTCAGAGCCTAAAGCATGCAAGGTGCTAATTAGCCAAGTAGGTAGCATGACTCGGTGCCTAGAAACAATCTTATTATGGATGCATTGGGCACCAAAATGGTAATGATCATAGTTGTTAGGCTGCAACAACAGTAAAATGTCGTTTGCTTGCATATATAAGACTCTTAAGCAGGCCAAATGGGTTAAAAAATCTTTACATAGGTTGCCCAATTGCAATAGTACCTCTAGAGATGACAAGTTAGTAAAATAAGGGGCGTTATGTCCATTTTCATTGTTGCCAGGGAATTGCTCCTATAGGAGGGATCCTTTCACATGACGAGCCATTAGGAAAAACATAAGACTTCAATATTGGGAAGAATTAAATTCTAAAAGCGTTTTTTTGCCAATGAAATCATTGCTTGAAGGGCAACTACTTTGTGGTGGCTCGTTCAACTGTTACTCAATACCCTTGGATCTTTCTCAGCCTTCTAACTTTAAGCGGATTTCTTAGTATTCTAACTTAAGACCAGGCTCAGTTTGGAGGTATGCAGTCACATGTTCTTGAATGGCCAAAGACAGCAAAGAAACTGATAGGATGGGAATGTACTAATATGGTAAGTTCAAGGAGTAAATCCAAAATGTCTATGCATAACTGACTTCTCACCAAGCTGGGACATAATGCATATGGATGTCTAAATTATTTCGGATTTCAAATCAAATGGTAAATAGATATCTTGAAATTTAGATTGGTTTTAGTTACAGCTAGCTCCATAGTATTACATCGTCTTATTCACCGATGGGGAGGTTTTCTCAAATTGGATGTAACTCAGTTAAGGAATCAGATATGCTTTTCCTTTCCCTCGGCAATTTGCCAAAGTATGCACCTACATCAACCAAGATCTCTTGAATAACATACATTCAACTATGACTCTCACTCTCAGCATTTACTTCTGATTGTTGAAAAACTTTGTACAAATAGGAAATGCACTTAGGATAAACACATAATTCCACTACATTTTGCGTGAAGTAGGACAGATACAACATCAACTTCATTATAATTTAAAAGAAAAGAAGAAGAAGAAAGAAGAAAGAAGGGAAAAACTATATGGCTAAAACACAATCATGTGAAGAATACTATAATTCATTGCAGGATTTCTTTCATCATGAAACATCAAGCCATTTGCCACACTTTAAGTATTGTATTGATCTGCAAAATAGGGGGAAAAAGCATGAGGACATAGGCTTTTTAGTTTGTCATTTTAGATTTGATTTGAAGAAAAATTGCTTACTTCAATGCATGGCATACGTTTTAGATGTTCATCTTGATCAACAAGTTTAATCTAAAAGAAACTTCTTTCTGACGGATTTTAGCTCTCCAACAACATCTCTCATGCCTTTTCTTTCTGTCGGCAAACTAGCTGAGCAGGAAACTCCGATCTGATATATGGCAATTAAAAACTCCAAAACCGGTTTTCTTGCATTGGACAACTCTTCCATTTCAGCATGTAATGTTGGATCTACTATTTCTGCAACTTTATAAGGTAAAGCAGCCTTAACAAAACAATTTATATTTACGCTTCCATGGAAAATATCGTCACTTGGTCTCTTCCCAGTGAACATTTCTAGCAATAAGATACCGTAACTATAGACATCTCCTTGTGTTGACACAGAAGTTCCCATTCCATACTCTACAATTAAAAGTAATTGTCATACTTTTGGTAAGGATAAACATAAATAAAGTTCTAGCCTATAAAGCAAAGTGAGTGAAGAGGAGAATGTGGCACATGGTGGATCTATTTGTGCCAAGGTAGCAATTATCATGCTTGATTTGTTGAGTATTGTTACCTGGAGGAATGTAGCCAACAGTACCCTTGAAACCAGTTGAACTTGTCTGACTTGTACCATTCTCTGAGGAATCCAAAAGTAGTTTTGAGAGACCAAAATCACCAACATGACCAATCATTTCATCATCGAGGAGAACATTACTTGGCTTGAGATCACGATGAATGATAGGGATTTCATATTGATGGTGAAGATAATCTAGTGCACAAGCAATGTCAATGGCAATATTTAACCTCGGAACGAGTGCTAAATGCTTTTGTGGTTGACTTGTGCCTTCTCTTGTAGGGAATGGATGTAGCCAGTCATCCAAGCTTCCATTAGCCATAAATTCATAGACTAAAGCCTTGAACTCATTTCCAGAAAAATCAATACTTGAACAAGCTGTAAGTATTTTGACAAGGTTGCGGTGTCTTATTCTCCTTAACACTTCACATTCGGCCCAGAAACTTCTCGAAGCACCATGTCTTTTAAGGTCAAACACCTTTACAGCTACAGTTGTTCCACTCGAGTCTAGAATGGCTTTATAAACCGAACCGAAGCTACCGCTTCCAAGCTTATATGCTGAAGCGAAATCATTTGTGGCTTTTAGAAGGCTATGATACGACAACCTTAACAAAGGATCGCTAGAAGAGCTTTGTGACACCGTATTTCTGTTCTTTCTAAACCGATAAGAAAACCAGAGGAAGATGAAAAACATTCCAAGAAGGCCACCCAACACACCAAGTACAACTTTTACAAGGATATGGGAAGCTTTCTTGTGTGAGATTTCCTTATTGCATTTTGGCAATGTTAACTCGGAGATACCACCACAGAGTTTTTCGTTTCCAGTTATTGTGAATCTGCTAGCATTCTTGAAAACTCCATCTTCTGGCACTGGGCCTTCAAGATTGTTGTATGACATATTTAATTTCTCTAAGAACATCAAGTTGGCCAAAGATCCTGGTATCTGGCCTGATAAGTTATTTCGAGAAAGATCTATCGATATGATCCCTCGTAAAGAACCCAAAGATGGTGGAATCATCCCACTAAAGAAGTTCCCTTGAATAAATAATTCTTGTAAATTATTACATTTTTCAAGGCTACTTGGAATCGTTTGAGACAACATGTTCTCAGAAACATCTAGCGAGTTAATATGATCTAAGTTTTCGACTAGTTTAGGGAGAGGACCATGAAGACGATTGTGTGACACATTCATTGCTAGCAATGATGAGATTTGGAAAATTTCTAGAGGTATGCTCCCGACTAGATCATTCCCATAGAGATACAAATAAAACAAACTTTTGCACTCACCTAGAGTATGAGGTATCATGCCTTCAAGTTTGTTATTCCCTAATGATAATGAAATCAACCGCTTCAAATTTCCAAAAGAATTTGGAATGTTCCCCGACAACTTGTTATCCGTTAAATATAATCCTTCTAGCTTCTCAAGATTTCCAATAATTGAAGGAATTTCACCAGACAATTGATTTTGATTTATCCCCAAAACCTCTATGTTCATGAGGTTTCCGATCTCGGTAGGAATGGGTCCAGATACACTGTTGCCTGGGATGCCTAGTTTACGAACCGATGTCAAGTTGCCAATGCACTTAGGTATAATTCCTCCGAAATTGTTGTATGCAATGTTCAACTCCTCTAATTTAGTGTTATTGGTCAAAGAGCATATGAAATCTAAGTCACCAACACCTCCATTCCCAAGATTATTGTAGGAGACCTTAAATCTAGTAAGACTTTTTAGTTTTTCTAAAGAAGGAAGTTTACCAGTAAATTTATTGTCGATGGTCTCAAACCAGACCATTCCTGAGGCATTAGACAAGGAAATAGGAATATCTCCTCTCATTTTATTTGCAGAAACTGTGAAATACCGAATGTTTGGAAGGGTGTTGAATATGCCTGGAGGAAGACTTCCATGAATTTGGTTTATAGCAAGACCGAATACTGACAAAGAGGAAAGGTTGAAAATTGAGAGAGGAATAGGGCCTGATAATCTATTTGAAGTTGCAGTGAAAAAGTCAAGTCTATTAAGCTGGCCAAGTGTATCGGGAATGACACCAGTTAATCTGTTCTCGGCTAGAGATAACACCTCCATAGCTGACAGATTACCAAGTGAAGAAGGGATCTCACCTTCAAGATGATTGCCTAAAAAAATCATCTGAATCAAGTTATGGCAACAGGATATATTGTAGGGGATCATACCCGTGAGAAAGTTATTGTGCAACTTTAGAAATTTGATCCTTCGAAGGCGGCCTATTTCAGAAGGGATATTACCGGTGAAGCTATTATTTTGAAGAAATAATCCCTCTAAGAAACTCAGATTACCTATGTATGGAGAGATAGTACCTGTAAGTTTCGAAGAACCCAAAGATATTGCCTTGACTCTTTTGTGCCGACTCCCACATGTAACTCCAAACCATTGACAAAAAGGTGTAGACTCGTTCCATGATTCCATGACCCGAAGAGGATCGCTTATTTTGGACTTAAACTCAAGAAGAGTCTCGATATCTGTGGTCTCATTTTTCGAATAGGCAAAGATGGTATGAAGAAAAGTAGCATGGATGATGAAGTAAGCTAGCACTAGGTGTAAAGGAAAAAGGGCCATGGACGGAAAAGATTACTATTTAGTACTGCTGGTTTTCTTCTTTGTGGCTCTCAGTACTTTATAGGCCTCCGGAAACTTATTGAGGCGAGTTTTTCGAATCAATGCCGTAAGTAGCCAATCGGCTCAGTCAAGTCGGTCACCTATGGATACATCTCCGTCAATAAACTGCAATAATGCATACATGATAGGTCTTGGCATCAGTCTAAGTCAGCCAAGTCAAGTCTTTGGTTTTATCTCTACCATAGGGATGGCATGAATTGCAAGGTTAATGTGGTATTTAGCAGCACAACTTTACTAAAGTTTCAATTTACTATCTCTAGTTATACTATTTGGTTATTTATACTATTTAACATAACTCCGTAAGTTGACATGCATGTAATAAATATATAATACCTTTAGAAATTGACACGTAATATATTTACACATAACATTTACTAACGTGACATGTGTCTTTACACATAACAATCATTGACGTGATGAGAATGGATACATAACAACAACTCCAATCTTCACGTGACACTACGTAAAATGCAAAGATAATTTTTTATTTGAACCAAGCAAAGAGTGAGACAAAGTACATATATGCTCATAAGCACAATTCTTCTAAAATTACTTAAGATAACCTATATATATACAAGACTCTTTCCATACAAGTATTCTGTGTAAGACTTATGAAAGAGGGATGAAGGTCTTGAAGTGCAACTTGCAATTTTTTGCAGAAGAAAGTATCAATTTTGACTCAATTTTTTTCATTGGATTCAACTTTCAATTTAAAAGAAAAATTACCCAATCTTAATTTACTCCATGATTTCTTTTAAATCATATAGAAATTTCCACAAAAAAGCCTTCTAAAACATGATTTAAATCCACATCAAAGTAAGCTCTTCAATTATAACACATACTCGAACCACCGACTTTAAGATAAATTTAAATCATGTTTTAGAAGGTTTTTTTATGGAAATTTTTATATTATTTAAAAGAAATCATAGCGTAGATTAAGATTGAGCAAATTTTTTTTTTAAATTTGAAAGTTGAATCAAGTAAGAAAATTGAATCAAATTCAATACTTTCTCTTGCAAAAAATTGCAAGTTACACTTCAAGACCCCTATCCCTCTTTCATAAGTCCCACATGGAATATTTGTATAGAAAAAGTCTTATGTGTGTGTGTGTGTGTGTGTGTGCATATATATAGGTTATCTTAAGTGATGTTTGAAGAATTGTGCTAATGAGCATATATGTTCTATTTAATTCTTTGCTAAGATCAAATAAAAAAATATTTTTTCACTTAAAAAAATCATACTCATGTGATGTTAGTTGACATGTGGCACCACGTGGCAATTGAAGTTTTTGTCATGTGTCCATTCTCGCCACGTTAACGAGTGTCATATGTAAATACACGTGTTAATTTTATGCTTGTGCTTAACTGAGTTCAAAAGATTTAAGGATTCTAGTGTTTCATTAGGTAACCACAAATTAGTAATCTATAGCTGTCATAGGCCAATTCAAAAGGGCCCAAACTTAGGAGATTTATTTAAGCCCAAAGCGAATAATTTAGAAGATTTCGGAGTAAGTGGTAGGTATGGTAAGTATGATAAGTATATGCATTTAATGTAAATGTAGGTAGAATTTTGTTGTAACCATTAGATCAAATTAATCTTAGTCATCCATCTCAAGAGGCCTCTTGTATATATAAGAGAAATCCCCTTAGTTGTAATCAGACAATCATTTCAATGACTATTATTTACATCAGATTTTTTCTCTCTACTTTCTCTTTCAATGTTATAGGTTGACATAGCCTTCCTTGGTATGGTTAGGAACATTAAGTGCCGTATAGGTTTGAGTAAGAGAATCCACCCATGAAAAGTGGTATCAAGGCCAAGTTAGAGATTACTTATGGAAAAGATGTCATTAGGAAGTAATAAAAACATTTCAATGGTCGAGGAATTGGCTGACTAAGAGGACTGCCATATCACTAGGTAGAAGGTCAAGTCTCAAGACTTGATGAACTTCCCCCTTAAAAGGATGGATAAGAAAGAGTTGAGTATTGCTAAAGTCAAGAAACAATTTGATGAGTCTCAAGGTAGCCTTAAGCAAATGGAAGAAGAACTTCAAGGTGAGTTACAAGGGGCATTAAATCAAGCAATTAAGGAGCTTAAGCACTATGATGAAGCGATTGAAGGGAAGAATGAAGCACTCCTAATTTAAGTCATGGCTTTAGAAAATAAGAAGGAAGCTTATAAAGCTAAGATAGATGCTATAATGATAGTCATGCGCCATGAGATTGAGGATCTCAAGAACCAATTGGTAGCATATTTAGTGGTAGCAGTGAATGGAGTAACCATCCAGCCTACTCATAAGGTTAATGTAACTAAGCTTGAACCTTTCAATGGGTCACGATTGACTTGAGAGGTAGACAACTTCCTCTGGGGGATGCAACAATATTTCGATACTATAAGAATCTTGGACGACCTTGGGAAGGTACGTACTACTACTATGTATTTGAAGGATTCTGCTATTGTGTAGTAGCATAAGAGGGCAAACGAAATCCACACTTAGGTTAGTTTTGTATAAGAAATCAAAGGGCAATTCTCCCCCTAAAATGCTGCTAAAGAAGCAAAGGTGAAGTTGCATCACCTAACTCATAAGGGTAATATCAAGCAGTATGTGAAGGAAATTTTAGAGTTGATGTTGGAGATCCCAGACCTTAACCAAGATGCTACTCTAGTGATGTTTTTAGATGGCTTAAAACCTTAGGCAAAGTTGGAGCTATAACGAAGAGGAGTAGAAGATATCTCTAAGGTCATAGCAGTTATTAAAGGCCTAGTGAAGTTTAGGAAAATGAAACTCAAGACCTCGATGGGCAAGTGGAAGGGGGGAGTTGAGAAAGAAAAGAGTGGGAGTTCCTCAAGGAGGAAGGCTTAGATGGAAGAGAAAAATAATGATCGGGGAAGGACTTAGGAAGGAAAGGATGGGGAATGATAAAAGCCTCGAGAATTAAAGTGTTTTTTCTGCAATAGGCCCCATTATGCTAAGTAGTGCCCAAAGAAAGATCGGTTGGCAATAATTATGGCAAATGAGAGCTCCGATGAAGGGGATGAGGCTAAACTGGGTTCTGTACGACTACTTAGTGTTATGAAGTCCTAGGCCATTGAGAAGCAAAAGGGGTTGATGTACAATGAGGAGATGGTTACTGGCAAGAGACTAAATGCCCTTATTAACACTAGTGCATCTCATCTTTTCATCTTCGAAGTAGCAACAATCTTAAGCTAGAAATAGAGAAGACCAAAACATGGCTCAAGATGGTAAACTTAAAGGAAGTCCCTACTATTGGAGTAGCCAGGGAGATAAAGCTTTAGGTAGGAGGATGAAAAGGGAAGGAAATCATCAAAGTAGTACCTATGGACAATTTTGAATTTGTGATTAGGATGGACTTCTTAGATCGTATTGATGCACTTATTATTCCTTATGCTAATTGTATTTGTGTCCTCGATACTAACTCTCAACTTATGGTTCCCATCACAAGGAAAACTGGTTAGGCTACAAAATCCTTTTTCGCTATGTAACTAGCTAAAGGCCTTAAGAGGAATGAAGTTATGTATTTAACTGCTCTGAAGGTAGAGAAATAGATGGAAAGTTAACAGGCAATGCCACATTAAGTGGGGGAGATGTTAGAGGAATTTAAAGACATCATGCTTAAAGAGTTCCAAAGAAGCTACCTCCAAGAAGGGAAGTGGATCATGCAATTAAGTTAGAATCGGTTGCAAAGGCTCCTGCTACAATTCCTTATCGCATGTCTTGCAAGAGTTAGAAGAATTGAGGCAACAATTGAAAGAGTAATTGGAAGTCGAATTCATCCAACCATCAAAGGTACCTTTTGAGGCTCTAGTTCTCTTTTAGAAGAAATATGATGAGTCTCTCCAGAAGTGTATTGACTATAGGGCTTTGAATAAGGTCACTATGAAGAATAAGTTGTCACGCCTCGAAGCGACAGAGTCGTAACAGCCCCACCGTATAAACCATTCTAAGATAAAAGTTGGCCTTACAACCGCTATCCTAGACCTGATCTATACAAGATGTCCACGACTAACTCGCTTTGAAGTAAACAGTTTGTAATTTAAATAAACCATTTACCTAAGAAAGTGAAAAAATATATATATACACTAAACTTTAGTTATTACAATTAACGTTTACAATATTTCTCCATAATATATTTCCTAGTTATTACATTATTCAGAAATGAAAAATTCTAAAATAAAAGCTTAAGCCTTAAAAATATAGGTTTGTTATTTAATTGTTTTTCCTCACTCCCCAAGATCCAGCAGTTGCTAGCTTCAGAATAGTTGTAAGCCGCTTTTTAGCCAACACCTGCACGACGTCTATAGGAATGTGAGCAACCACAACTCAATAAGTTAGGATGGAGGACTTAAAACTATACCATAAACATAACAAGGTTATCAACCAATTTCTTAGGTGCAATGCATGTTCAAGCAAATGCCGCATGACGTTGTCCGATCCGTCGTGAGATTAGAGAAATTACGCCCGCTTTAATCCGGGTTGAGGAGTTGCTATTAATGCAACAACTTACGATCAAACCTAGGCTTATGCAATGGAGACACCGCTCCTCCCACGACTACCTTCGAACTATTGACTTCACCCTCACCGCGACCTCCTCATCTGTCACTTAGTTCGACTAAGGATGAAGAAGAAACCCTTATGCAATCCTGCGCTATCCCTTTCGAAGGGGTCACTATTTGGCTGGAGAATCCTAGGTTTCCCCTAATAGGTTGCCATGCAGGTTCAATTATGATTACAAGTCGTATATTTGATTAGGTCCAATTCAGGGTGATTAATCATTTCATTCAAAGTATACAATACAAGCCAGAAAAACAAACAGAATCATAATATCACACATAATCAAGCATACGCACACAACAGACTATCTAATAAGCACAACCAAGCATGATCTCAAGCCTCCAAAATACAGCATCATATTAATCCCAACTTACCTTAACTCCTCGCTTACTCACTCGAGATCCGACTCACTCAGGCCATCGCTAATCATCCCTATAACACAAACGTGGTTTCAGTTTTTCATATAACTATTATAAGTTCGTTTTATCCTATAACGCTTATTGTTATGTTTTGTTTAGGGTTTAATATACCTAATTATCTAGATCTTAAGTCTTTTACAATTATTTTAAGTTTGGGGTTAGGTTTCTGCATTGATTTCTAAATTAGGTTCTAGTTTGATTTCTAAGTACTGTTTTATACCCGAACCCTAGAAATTCGTTTCAACTCATAATGTGAAATTAATCACATTACTTCCAGATATCCTAAATACCATCATTACCCCTAGTCGGTATTTTATTTCACCCGGTATACTTAAATCCTTATTAGTATACCGAATTTATTCATGATGTGAGAAATTTTTATATTTTTCATATAATTACATAAATTTAAGTTTTCTATCAGTTTTATTATATATCCCTATTATTTATATAATATCAATTTTTATCCTTAATATTTTTTTATTTATTATATTTTCAATAATTACATATTATGTATTATCACCTATTATGTATATAATACACATATAATATTTCTATCACTCTAATTACCATCTTCTAACATCAATTATCATTTCAAAATGTCTAAATTCATCTTAAATAAGATTTTACACCTAATTACCCAAATTTACAAAATTAACTTAAAATTTACTATTTTTCCCTATTACTTATTTACTACATAATTAACCTAATAATTACATCTAATACCCTAAATGCTACAAATATCATACTTCATCAGATTTCAATATCCTAAAACATATAATTCTTTACTAAATCAGTAATTAACCATTTAATTACTTAATTAACCCTAAATTACCCATTTTATACCTCATTTTAAGGCCTAAAAATTATCTAAAATTTTTGAAAATTAATTTTTGAAAACGGGCTTCATAACACTGTTCTATATCATCTAAGTAGTCTATACAAAAATTTTGGACTCAAAACTACACTCCTAGGTCATTTATTTCTAAACCGAAACATACTTAGTTTTGTATGATTTCTTAAAGACCATATATCATGAGACATATTTACATCAAAATAATATTTTTCCTAAAAATAAATACAAAAATATTCCAGAATAACAAAATTCATAATTTTCTAAGTATATTTACTATTTTTTACAAAATTACACAAAATCAGACTGGAAATTGAACTTACCGATCTAGGTGGCTCCGACCGCCGTAGCCTTATCGGCCGGTCTAGGCGTTGCCACCATCGTGTGGTGGTGATGGCCATCTACTCCCAGCTGCTCGTCTGGTGTTGGTTCCCTTTTATGGCCCTAATTGCACAGTTTTTCTTATTTTTTTCCTAACCTTAATTTTTCTCTCAATTTCGTCTCTCCCTATTTTTCTCACTCTCCAAACTGACCAAATGAGCTTTTGAATTTTTCTTACTATTTATAAAGCTTTAGGAAAATTATTATGTATTAATTTGATTGGACAACTACCTTATCTTCTTCCAATTTGCCTTTTGTGTTGTTCTAATTTAATTGAATAATTTTTTTCTTATTTTTCCTAGCTGCCACGACCTATATCTAGATCATTCTTTACTTTTTCTGATTTTTCTTTATTTTTCTTTAATTAATTATGAATTTTATTTAATTATTTAATAAGTTTTTAACCAATTTAAATAATTTCGCGTATTTTTATCTACACGTAAATATATGTGGGGTACATGTGAACATTCCTAATTATTATTTAGGTCATTCTATAATTTTTAGTATACATATAATTTATCTTTAATAATTTATTAGTTATTAGATTACACTTTTTACCCTTTCGATAATTAACAATTATTATACTTAAAATTCGAAAATTTTATAATCTTCTATTTTATTATTTAATTTCTTAAATTCAAGTTTACAAGGTCGTTTTTACTAATTTTTCTAGTTTTACTTTATAATTTAGGCTCGATTGAATCTTTCAACCGATCGAAACCTCAAGTGGCTGGTTATGGGGCTTACATAAGTACCCCATTCCTTTAGTATTAGATTTGTTTGATTGACTGAGAGAGGCAAGATATTTTTCGAAATTGGATCTACGGGCAAGATATCATCAAGTACGAATAGCAGATGGATATGAACCAAAAACCACTTATACCATAAGGTATGGTGCGTTTAAGTTTCTTGTTATGCCGTTTGAGCTCATAAATGCCCCAGCTACTTTTTGTACTCTCATGAATAGGGTATTGGCACCATTATTGGATCATTTTGTTGTGGCTTACTTGGATGATATCATGATTTATAGCAAGACTATGGAAGAACACATAGAACATGGAAAATGAATTGTATGTAAAGGAAGAAAAACATGCCTTTGTAAAGGAAGAAGTAGCCTTCCTAGGACACATAGTAAGATAAGGGAAGATTAGAATGGATGAAAGGAAGATACAAGCCATTTAAGAATGGAAAGAACCCATTAAGCCCACAAAATTAAGGTCGTTTCTCAGCTTAGCAAATTATTATAGAAGGTTCATTCGCGGATGTTCATGAATGGCTTCCCCCTAACAAATTTACTCAAGAAAGATGTTCCATAGGTATGGAGGGAAGATTAACAGAAGGTATTTGATACATTGAAGGAAGCAAAATCATTTGAAGTATGTATGGATGCTCCTGATTATGCCATTTGGTGGAGTTTTGATGCAAGAAAACCATTTGATAGTCTTTGAGAGTTAAAAGTTGAATGAAGCGAAAAGGCGATACCAAGTACATGAGAAAGAAATGATAGCTGTAGTGCATTGCCTTCAAGTTTAGAGACATTACTTACTTAGTACAAAATTTGTGGTCAAGACTAACAATGTGGCAACTAACTACTTCTAAACCCAAAAGAAGTTATCCCTTAAGCAAGCCCATTGGCAAATCTTTTTTGCAAAGTTTGATTACGACATAGAGTATAAAGCGAGTAGGACAAATGTTGTAGTAGATGCCTTAAGTCGGAGGGTAAAATTAGCTACTATCAGTAGCCTTAAGAACAACCTACTAAAGAAGATTCAAGAAGAGATAGAGACTAACCAGTTAGATAAGGCTCTACTAATCCAATGTAAAAAGGGTAAAATAAGAAGATTTTGAGAGGAAGACAGACTAATATACATAAGGGGGCGACGAGTGTATGTTCCCCACTCATCACCATTATGGAGGGAAATATTGAAGGAATGCCATGATTTTAAATGGGCAGGTTACCCGGCAATACATCAAACCTTAGCCTTAGTTGAAGAAAGGTACTTTTGGCCGCATCTAAGGGAAAATGTCGAGAATTATGTCGGAACATGTCTCATATGTCAACAAGACAAGATGAAACAAAGGCCAACTCTTGGACTATTAGAGCCATTGCCTATTCCAGAGCATCCTTGGGAAAGTGTCTCTATAGATTTCATCGTAAACCTGCCCAAGTTAGAGGGATATGGTACTATTATGGTAGTAATAGATAGGTTCTCAAAATATGCAACATTTATTCCAACAATAAAGGAGTGCCCTACTGATAAAGCGGCCTGATTGTTCCTCAAGCACATAATGAAGTATTAAGGTTTTCCCAGAAACATTGTAAGTGATCGGGACAGTTGTTTCACAGGGAAATTCTGGAAGAAACTATACAAGCTTCTAGGTTTTGAGCTAAACTTCTCTACTAGCTTTCATCTACAGATGGAAAGGGTGAATGCATTAGTGGAGCTCTACTTAAAGCACTTTGTAAGTATGAATTAGCGAGACTGGTCTAGGTTATTGAATGTGGCATAATTCTCTTTCAATATATAAAAGAATGAATTGATGGGACATAATCCTTTTGAGATTGTCCTAGGGAGATAGTCGCTAACTCCCAATACGATGACACCAGGGTATACAGGTTTTAGTCCATCGACGTATAAATTTACAAGAGAGCGACAAAAGAGCCAAGACTTAGCTCGGACTTACTTAGATAAGGCTATCAAGAGAATGAAGAAGGTTACAAATAAGAAGTGTCAACTAATGGAGTATCAAGTGGGAGATCAAGTACTTTTAAAGTTATACCTGATCCAGCAAACTAAAGGCTAATTGCACAAAGGATTGATGAGACGTTATGAAGGACCATTTCCCATCATAAAGCGAGTGGGACAGGTATTATATAAGTTAGAGTTGCCCCTAAGATTAAAATTTCACTCGGTGTTCGATGTTAGTATACTCAAGCCATATCATAAGGACAAGGACAACCCAAGCAGAACAATATCCCAAAGGGTTCTAGTCGGGGTTCAAAAATCATACGATAAAGAAGTTAGAGAAATTATTGCGGATAGATATATAAGAAGACGAGGCTACTCCCCTAAACATGAGTATATGATTGTTTAGAAAGGAAAGTCAAAAAGTGAAGCTAGTTGGAAACTTATGGAAGCTCTAAGGCAGTTTCCAAAAATGTTCCACAAAGAAAATGCAACAAAGACGGCGTCGGATTAAATGAGGGAGAATGTCATGAGCCAATTAAAAAGGGTCTAAACTCAGAAGGTTCATTTAAGCCCAAAACAGATAATTTGGAAGGTTCTAGAAGATCTAGAATGTTCCAAAGTAGGTGGTAAATATATGGATGCATTTAATGTAAAGATAGGTAAGATTCTATTATAATAGTTAAATCAAATTGATATTGACTGTCCATCTCAAGAGATGTCTTGTATATATAGGAGAGATTACCTTAGTTGCAATCAAGCAATCATTTGAGTAAATATTATTTACATTAGAGTTTCTCTCTCTAAATTCTATGAGTGTGTTACAGGCTAACTTAACCTTTCTTAATATAATCAACAACGCTAAGTGACACATAAATTCGAGTGAGGGAATTCACCCATGACACAGTGTCCTAAATGGAGTAGTTTACTAAAAAGACACGATGGATTAGGCACCAACGAGGCCAATGGATTATTAATACAGGTTATTACCAAGGTTACGATCAAAGTACTAATAGGATGTAGTAGTCAGCTCATGTCGAAGTTATGAAACACTTGTACGTGTACGAGGAGCAGAGTTGAATTATGTCTTAATGGCTCGTCTGGTAGTGAACTTAGGATAATGAGATTCGTTGGTCTTAAGGTTCAATTGTTTCACTTGGGTCTAAAATAGCCTTGTAAACCGAACCAAAGCTACCGCTTCCAAGTTCATTAGCTGAAGAGAAACCATTCGTAGCTTTTAGAAGGCTCTGGTATGACAATTTTAAGACAGTATCACCAGAAGAGTCCTGTGACCCCATATTTCTCTTCTTTCTTAATCGATAAGAAAACCAAAAGATGATCATAGACATTCCAAGAAGGCCACCCAACACACCAAGTACAACTTTTACAAGAATATGGGAAGCTTTCTTGTGTGAGATTTCCTTATTGCATTTTGGCAATGTTAACTCGGAGATACCACCACAGAGTTTTTCGTTTCCAGTTATTGTGAATCTGCTAGCATTCTTGAAAACTCCATCATCTGGCACTGGGCCTTCAAGATTGTTGTATGACATATTTAATTTCTCTAAGAACTTCAAGTTAGCCAAAGATCCTGATATCTGGCCTGATAAGTTATTTCGAGAAAGATTTATCGATATGATCCCTCGTAAAGAACCCAAAGTTGGTGGAATCATCCCACTAAAGTAGTTCCCTTGAATAAATAATTCTTGTAAATTATTACATTTTTCAAGGCTACTTGGAATCGTTTGAGACAACATGTTCTCAGAAACATCTAGCGAGTTAATATGATCTAAGTTTTCGACTAGTTTAGGGAGAGGACCATGAAGACGATTGTGTGATGCATTCATTGCTAGCAATGATGAGATTTGGAAATTTTCTAGAGGTATGCTCCCGACTAGATCATTCCCATAAAGATACAAATAAAACAAACTTTTGCACTTACCTAGAGTATGAGATATCATGCCTTCAAGTTTGTTATTCCTTAATGATAATGAAATCAACCGCTTCAAATTTCCAAAAGAATTTGGAATGTTCCCCGATAACTTGTTATCCGTTAAATATAATCCTTCTAGCTTCTCAAGATTTCCAACAATTGAAGGAATTTCACCAGACAATTGATTTTGATTTATCCTCAAAACCTCTATTCCGATCTCGGCAGGAATGTGTCCAGATACACTGTTGCCTGGGATGCCTAGTTTACGAACCGATGTCAAGTTGCCAATGCACTTAGGTATTATTCCTCCAAAATTGTTGTATGCAATGTTCAACTCCTTTAATTTAGTGTTATTGGTTAAAGAGCATATGAAATCTAAGTCATCAACACCTCCAATCCCAAGATTATTGTAGGAGACCTTAAATCTAGTAAGATTGAATAGTTTCTCTAAAGAAAGAAGTTTACCGGTAAATTTATTGTCCATGGTTTCAAACCAGACCATTCCTGAGGCATTAGACAAGGAAATAGGAATAATTCCTATCATTTGATTTGCAGAAACTGTGAAATATCGAATGTTTGGAAGGGTATTGAATATGCCTGGAGGAAGACTTCCATGGATTTGGTTTATAGCAAGATCTAGTACTGACAAAGAGGAAAGGTTGAAAATTGAGAGAGGAATAGGACCTAATAATCTATTTGAACTTGCAGTGAAAAAGTTAAGTTTGTTAAGCTGGCTAAGGGTATCGGGAAGGACACCAGTTAATCTGTTCTCGGCTAGAGATAACATCACCAAAGCTGACAGATTACCAAGTGAAGAAGGGATCTCACCTTCAAGATGATTGCCTAAAAAAAATCATTTTAATCAAGTTGTGGCAATAGGATATATTGTAGGGGATCATACCCGTGAGAAAGTTACTTTGCAATTTTAGAAACTCGATCCTTCGAAGGCGGCCTATTTCAGGAGGGCTATTGCCGATGAAGCTATTATTTTGAAGAAATAGCCCCTCTAAGAAACTCAGATTACCTATGTATGGAGAGATAGTACCCGTAAGTTTTGAAGAACCCAAAGATATTGCCTTGACTCTCTTGTGCCGACTTCCACATGTAACTACAGTCCATTGACAAAAAGGTGTAGACTCATTCCATGATTCCATGACCCAATAAGGATCGCTTATTTTAGAATTAAACTTAAGAAGAGCTTGGATTTCCATGGTCTCATTTTTCGAATAGGCAAAAACGGTGAAGAAAAGTAGCATGGGTGATCAAGTAAGCTAGCACTAGGTGTAAAGGAAGAAAGGCCATGAATGGACTAGGTTATTGTGTAATGGTGCTGGTTTTCTTCATTGTAGCTCGTAAGTAGTATTTAGTTACGCAATTTTTATGGTATTGAATTAAATAAAAAAATTTTTCCTATGTTTAGTTTATAATTTTACTTGGTGACTGGACAAAAAATTAAGCTGTCAAATTAGATAAAATACTCAAATTTTATTCTATCGATACCATAGTATAAAAATAAAATTTACTAAATAAGAAAACAAAAATATTTTACATTCTTAAAAATACTCTCCATGTTATAAAATTGAGTTAATTATCATTATTTTTATTAAATATTATAAAAATTTATTTTATAATATAAATAATTTATTTTTTAATATAATTTTATGTCATGTACTATGTAAATAAAATATAGTACAATAAGCTTATACTATCTAATTTTCTCTATACTTATCTTATCTAGTTCTCTTTATCTAATGCAGTCTTTACAACTAAACACTACTATAGTATTTTATAGGCCTCTAGAAAGGAATATCTATTCCTCATGAATTCCTATTACATGGTTCACTTCGTTTTTTGACCCATTATAGGAATACCGATTCCTCATTTTGCTGAATTGGGATTACTTAACTTGGACTAAGCGATCCCAATTCAACAAAAAAAAAAAAAAGGACTTCTTTCGCCTTTCCTATTCATTAGCTCTTCATTACAACACTTACCACCAAACTTCGGCAATACCATTACTGCCATGCACGCACCACTACCTCAACAATTGTCACCAACACTAGCACCACACAACCACTACATTCCCTAGCATTACCACCACCGTGCACACATCACCACCAAGGAAAACTACTGTCTACCCTGTTGAACCAAAGATTCACTAGTTGATTTTGATTAGAACAAAACAAAAGTGGTTAATTAAATTAAGTATTATTTGATTATATTAAGTTAATTCAATAGGATGAATTAATTTACTTAATGAATAAATATATCAATTAACTCTACAAGATATTTAATTTTTGAGTGGTGATCAAATGATTTTGAAATTACATTGCAAGTGTATTTGTTTATTGTGTGTTAAAGTTGATTTCAGGTGATATTTAGCTTATCAACATAACGGCATAAGAAAGAACTAGACTAACAATGTAAAACCCTAGATTACGAGAAGAAAAGCTGTCTAATCCCTAAGATTCGGCATACCAGTACACTTACTAGTGTTCGTGCCCGTAGTAATATTGCTTATCGTCATGACAATAAGAAGCCTATTTCAAGTAGATGTTGAAGTATTTATTGTATGATAACGAGAAGAATTCAATGAGTTGATATAAATACTCAACAACCTGACTAAAGAGAATAAAGAACTGATATTCCATTGCAAAAAGATATTCTTTTATATTCTTTTACATTCTTTAGCCCTATTACTTACTACTTGTCTCTTATACTTTTTACTTACAATCAAATAAAAAGAGATTTAATGTATAGTGCTTGAGAATTTTTATATTTACAATCTTGAGAGAAAGTAAAGCATTACACTTAAGAGTATTGTATGTGATAATGATTGTGTAAGCTTGTACAACTCTTTGAGTATTGTGTTGAGAAATTAATAAAGTGGCATAAAGTCCTCGATTGGAGGCAGTGTGGGTTCATAAAGTCTAGGGAGCAATCTAAACTCTACATTATATGCAGGCTTGAATTTCTTTTTCTTTATCTCTATCTCTTTTAATTTATGTACTTATTATTGTTTTATCATTGTCTTGATTATTCTTATTATTATATTTAATTGATAATTTAAAAAAGAATTGTAATTTTTCCTATAAACTTAATTCACCCCCCTCTTGAGTTTAGTTTAGTGTTCTTTACACCCAACATCAATGACCAACTAACGACCCATCACTATTGTACGCTCACACATGCACTACCGTAAACACATATCTACACAAAGTTTACACACGCGCCACTGCAATCAACATAGATCTACATATACACCACTCGATCAACACAGATTTGTACAAATTTCACACATGCATTACCATGATCAATAGATCTACACAAAGTTCACATAAGCACCACCAAGATTAACATAGATTTGTGATTTCAATTGGGAGAAATAGTGAAGTAGGTTTCCTAGGTTGGGTTTTGAGGCAAAATAATAGGTTTTGCTGAAATTGAAATTTAAGTCTTTATTCTTATTGAAGAAAGAGACGTTTTTAATCTTGAAATTGAAATTTGGGTCTTTAGAGACCCATTTGTTCTTTCTTTTTATATATTTCTTTTATTTGTGAAGAATAGAGAGAGAGAAAGTAAGAGAAGAAGAACAACACACGGCAAATTGAGGTTTTGGTAGTATATTGTGTGGAAAAAAAAAAAGGTTGAAGAAGGTGGTATAATGTTCTTCTTAATTACATTTCATATTTATTACTTATCTATCTTTTTTCCAAGTGAACATTATAATAGGTACTATGTGCCTACTCAATTACTTAGAAATTAGAATTACATTACACCTTTATTTCATGCGGTGAAATGAATAAGCCATCGGTGAAGTGAGTTTCCCAAGTCAATGTTGTAAGTGCAAAATTAGCTAAGTCAAGTCAATCAACTATGGATATATCTCCGTCGATCGACTGCAATATGTATACAGGATAGGTCTTTAAAGCAATTATTTTTCCTTTTTCTATTTGTTTTGCTTTCATATGCATGACATTGTGTATTCGTAAATCTCTAAACCTATCACAGCCTACCAAGAGTTTCAAAAGATCACTTGTTAACGAGGAAAACAAGGTCAATATTCGATGCCATGTGTTTACAAGCTAATGAAGCCAAATTTGTAGCAAGCTTGCACTACCCGAGCACCAAATTGCGTCTAAACAATACTTTATGTGACTAAATATCCATGGAGTACAAATCTATTGGCAAGTTACTAAAACTCAAATCAATACTTACTAGATATCAATTCGACTAAAAACAAGTTGACCTCGAGTTCAAGCAACTTATGAAATCAAGCTCAAATTTTATGACATCTACCTCAATGTGCTTGCAAGCTTAATTGAGTACAAATTAGAGCTACACAAGTAAAGTTTAAATCAAGTTTAGATATTGATATTATTCTACTTAAAAAATAATACACTTTTTTAATCAAATTGAATCTTAACTTGTCGACTGCCATTTGCATCTCACAGTGAGCTCAAACTAATTCTAAGCTCAATTAAGTAGAAGTCAAGCTAAGTTTTAAATTACTAAGTTGATCTCAAGTTATAAATTTTTATGTTGTTGAACTTAATAGTGCATTATATCAACTGAATTCATTTACATTTCTAAAATATATGATAAAGTTAAGGGTTTAGCTAGACTAGTTGTTATAGCCAAAGATTTTAATTAACAACCGACGCATAACCATACAATCAGGGAGACAAAATTTAAATTGATATTGACATTTGTGTACATTTCTCTTTTATTATTAATCTTTGGGAAGATTGCATAAAACCCTCCTAAGCTTTAACTTAGGTGTGGTTTGCTTTTCTAAACTTTTAAAATGTAGTTTTTAATCCCTAAACTTTTATAAATTAGCAAAGCAACACCCTAGATTGAAAATAACCCCTTAAATGTTGATTTTGGTATATAAACATCCTCGTAAACTATATGGATTATTTGTCAATTTATGAAAACTTAGTGACAAAAAACCATACTTTAAAAGTTAAAAGAAACAAACCTAACCCAGGTGAAAGTTTAGAGAGGTTTTTTACATTTTCTCCTTAATCTTGTTCTAAGTTTAGATTATGGTGAGCAAAGAGCAGTTGGGCTGGCAATTCAAGCTAACATGTCATATCTCATACTTAAGTTATAGGTTCATGTTTGAAAAATATCAACTCATAAACCAAAACTATTTATCAATAGTGTCTAAAACCCTATACCCATAACCTGACTTGCTTATTGAGCACATTTCTAGTTCGAGTTGTATTCATTTATCAATCAGAATTAATCTAGATAAATCTTAATATAATTATCAAGTTTATAAAAGAAAACTGGAAATAAAGTCTACAAAAATTTAAAACAAATGCTTTAACTCTTGAACATAACAAGTTATAATGTGTAAAATCATGAAAAAGATAAAAGTGAAATATATAATGAAGTAAATGATCTATTTGCACCATCTTATCATTGCATTACATTGAACCCTAACTTAATTGCATATTAGTGCTAATATCAATACTATTTTATTAATTTTTCAAGAGAGACCACCAAATAATTTATATAGAAAACAAATTATATAATAAAAAGAGAAAACAATGTTGAAAAAATTACTGTAAATGGGCTATCTTTTTTCTTATCTTTTTCAAATATGTCAATATCATCCATGTTTATAGGTAGTATCAAAGGATCATCAAATCCAAAAAGCTCATAAATTTTCCAAATCATTCTACAAATCTAACAAAGTTAATTTTATATACATGCTATATAATTGTCCAGATCGAAACTTTGGTATATGAAGACAAGATCATGCGATATAATTTTATTATAAGAAATAACGTGGAAAAAGATAAATGAACTTTCTAATATGAATAATTTAATATCATAAAAATAAGATGTCTCGAGATGGAATTTAAGTATTACATCAAAATAGAGAGCGCAAATGAAACTCATACGAATGTATAAAACAAAATAATGAGATTAAACCAAGTAAGATGGATGCTCTTTAATTTCCACTTTGAGCAATATCTCTAGAAGCATAAAATTTACAAGGTAATATGAGAAAGGGACACAATTATCAATGATAACAGTGATGGCTATTTTTAGTACTTAGGCCTATAGGCCTAAACTAATTGACTTAAGATCTGTCTCAACTCACTATAGATAAACCCTAGCTTTATCTCTTGAAAATAGAAGATGTAACCCTTAGGTTAAGGACTTTCATTCCCTTTCTTTCTCAACTAAGTTTTTCCTCCAATGACTTATTACTAACTTTAGTATCAATATAGTCACGTCGGAACACATTTTAATGCCCTACTGACATTCCTATGCCCTATTAATGGTGTTCTATTTTCCAGGAACAAGGGAAGGAATGATTAAACAAGGGACATTCTCATTTAACTATATTGGCCCACTGTACATAAAGGGTTATTTATAGTACCTAATTAGGGAAACTCCTAAGAATTTTTTAAAAGGATTTTATGCTAAAAGTAGTAGACAAACATGTATAAGGTTAAAAATGGTAAACAACAAAAGCAATATACGCATGGTACATAGTACGTTGTTAGAAAAGTAAAAGATGCATGTCACTTGTTGATGGCTAGCTCTAATGCAAAAAATTAGCTTTTAGATAGAGAAGGTCACAAGTCAGACTCTTCCAAATAGGTTGGTAACCTTGATATACAGCTCGAAGCACTACGAACAAGCTAATGGTATGGTTGGTCAAGCTATCTAGATTGGCCTACTAACTGAACTTCACTACCCAAGAGGTAGTGGAACATTGGTAAGAGCTCGAGTATTAGTAGGAGCTTAGTCTCCTCTTTGGTGAATTATTGCGAGAGAGCTCAACAAACTAAGGTGGTTAACGTACAAGCTCGAGAACAGGTTAGAGGGCCTTAATTCCTATAAGAGATGGTATGGATGTTGATGGTACTAAAGATGTATAAGAGGAGTCTACTAGTAATTTAATGGATCTAATTTTACTTAAGACTACAGTTAACATGCAAATTTTAAATGTTACTCTAGCTGTAAGCACGAATAAGGAGAACATCTTCCATATCAAATGTCAATTTGACAACTTTAACTATATTGAAGAAGTTGATGTTGCTTATTATCGTGTTTCCCAATCCTTACAAGTTGCAATGGCTGAGCAACAAAAGAAAGGTTGAAGTTGAGAAGCAAGTTAAGATACCTATTTATATCCCTAATGAATAATGTGGATGAGATTGTAAGTGATGTATGCCTATGAGCAAGACTCATATTTTGTTAGGTATACCTTGGTTATATAATTGTAAGGTTACTTATAATGGGTGTCTTAATTTGTTCATTCAATAAAGATGGAAACGTTGTGAAGTTATGCTCCATGAGCCCTGCTAAGAACATGAGACACATAGGGGAAAGAAAAAGAGCTTCTTGTTAAGGTAATGGAACATGTAGCGTGAGTCTATTAAGATTAGTTGTGCAGGGTTAGATGCTTTAGGGGCTATTATGAGAGTCGATGATAATAAAGTCAATATCTTATATTAGAGGAATATGGGGGTCCTTACTTGAGGCGTATGAAGCTAGAGACATATCATGGGCTTAGCTTAGCCAAGCATTTTCACTTAACCGATTGGGAGCTTTTCTTTTGCAAGTATCATCAGGGATTTATCATGTTTGATTCAAATGTATGAAATGAACTATGATTACTAAGATCAAAAGAATCAATGTTCTGCCATTAATCTCTAAATATGAAAACAGAGGAAACTATACGAAAGAGAATTTTAGATGGATGAAAAACGAATTACTATAACAATGTTAGTTACAAGCTTTATATACTACCTATACTTTTAACTAACAACTAGCTGTACTACTAATTAAACGATACGTGTTATCTATAGGCTAGCTAAGCATACATATACCAACATCCTCCACTTAAGGTGGAGTCGAATGAAGGCCCAACTTGAAACAAAAGTCATCAAGTTTAATAGCAAAGATAGACTTCGTTAATAAATTAGCTAACCAAGCTTGAGAAGAAACATAAACCGACATTAGAAAACCATTGGCAACATAATCCTTAATAAAATGAACATCAACCTTAATGGGTTTGGTGTGATGATGAAAGAATGGATTAAGAGTAATCTAAATAGTAGATTTATTATCGTAATGGAGTGAAATGGGCAATTAAATATCTACATGCATATCACGTAGAATAAAAGTAACCTAAATCAATTCCTTGGTTGTAGCACTTATGCTGCGATACTTAGCTTCAATGCTTGATGTACTGATGAACTACTGGTTACTAGTCCTCTTACTCGTGTACGGCTTCGAGGCCTCCAATCTTTTACCTAAAGAATTCTCTCTCGTTAACCTGCTAATGAGAAAAAACCTTACATAAAAGGCGAATGGCTAAACTCCCTAAGCACTTCGTGTTGTTACACTATGTTCTACTCTCTTGATTATACCGATGCCTTCTATTCTTTAATCAAAGGCCTTGTGCCAAGTGATCTGACCTTTAGCTGCCAAAAGGTTCTTGCCAAATGATGTAGCACTCTCTTACTGACCGAGCACTTCTCTCTCTACCTGCTACCAATGCTCACAGTACTAACCTTTCTCGTTTCGGTCTCCTTGTTAATGCAAAATCTTGATTCCATAGGGCTGCTGTAACCAAAGAATCTTTTGTATAAAACTAATGTTGCACTACCACCTGTGTTACACCCTAAAGCGATAAAGTCATAACAGTCTCATCATAAAAATCATTTTAAGATACAAATTAACCTTACAGCTGCTATCTTAAACCCGATTTACGCATGTCGTCTACGACTAACTCACTTTGAAATAAATTGTTCATAAATTTAATAAATTATTTACCTAAGAAAGTATAAAAATATATATATAGACACTAAAATTCAAATATTACAAAAAATGTTTGCATGGTTTCATTGTATTATATTTCCTAAGTAATACATTATTCAAAAATGAAAGTTTCTAAAATAAGAGGTAAGACCTTAAAAATATATCCATTCTTTAGATGTATTCTTCAGATGTATTTCTTCACTCCCCAAGATTTAGCAATTGATAACTTTGAGGTAAATGTAAATTGCTTCTTAACTAACACTTGCAACAACGTTTATAAGGATATGAGCAACTACAAGTCAATAAGTTGGAACAGAGACTTAAAACTATACAACAAATACAAATAAAGTTATCAACTAAATTAATTAGATGCAATGCATGTTCAAGCGAATGCCATCGCACAACGTTATCCAATCGGTCGTGAGATTAGAGAAATTTCACCTGCCCTAATTCGGGTTGAGGAGTTTCCGTTAATGTAACAACTCTTGACCAAACCTAAGCTTGTGCAATGGAGAT
Organism: Lumnitzera littorea; assembly: GCA_024138015.1. Lineage (NCBI taxonomy): Eukaryota > Viridiplantae > Streptophyta > Magnoliopsida > Myrtales > Combretaceae > Lumnitzera > Lumnitzera littorea. Next base: position 8,329,246 of record JAMXBB010000004.1, read on the forward strand.
ACTGCTCATCCTGTGACTATGTTCAAATTAATGACTTCACCCTTGCTACAACCTCCTCACCTATCACTTAAATTGACTAAAGATGAAAAAGGGACTAATTATGCTATCCAGCACTATCCCTTTCGAAGGGATCAGTATTTAGCTAGAGAACCCTAAGTTTCTCCTAATGAGTTGCTATATAGGTTCGGTTTATGTTTACAAGTCATATATTTAGTTAGATTCGGTTTAAGATGTTCAATCACTTCAAACAAATCATACAAATACAATTCAAAGTAGCGAATTAGAATTATATCATCAGTTTAGAACAAACACATGTGCACAGCCAATTATCTAACAAACACAATCAAGTACAATTTCAAGCCATCGAGTATTACAAATTAGTATTCTAAAATATCGTAATGTATTAATCCCAACTTACCTGGACTCCTCGTTTGCCTATTCAAATTGCGACTTGCTCAAGCCATCGCCGATAATCCTTATATTACAAATATTGTTTTAGTGCGTATATATAACTATCTTATATAAACTTCATTATGTAGTTATTTTATGTTATCTTTAGTTTAAGGTTTTTAGTATACTTAATTATTTAGGTTTTAAAGTCTCTTAAAGTTATTCCTAATTTAGGTTGAGTTCTAATTCAGTTTTAAAGTTAGTTTGTAAATTAGGTTTTTAATTCAATTTTCGATTAGGAATTTTATATTTAAACCCTAAAAAATTATTCTAACCCATAATATGAAATTAATCACATTATTTTCGAATATCCTAAATATCGTTTTTGATCTTTAACTAATGTTTTTATTCGTGCGGTACATCATAATCCTAATTTTACTATCAAATTTACTCTCGCTGTGAAAAAATTTTACATTTTTCATATAATTACCCTAATTTAAGTTTCTTATCAAATTTATTACATATTTCTATTATTAGTATAATATCAATTTTAACCTAGTATTTTCCTACTCACCAATTTCTTATATTTACATATTATACATTATCACCTAATATGTATATAATATACACATCTAATATTCCCATCACCTCAAATATCATCTCCTAACATTAAATAATATTTCAAAATATCTAAATTCCTCTCAAATTAGAATTTACACCTAATACCCTAAATTACAAAATTAACTTAAATTTACTATTTTTACCTATTATATATATACTACATAATACCCAAATAATTATATCTAACACCATAAATACTATAAATAGCATACTCCATCATATTTCAACATCTTAAAACATATAATCATATACTAAATCAATCGTTACCCATTTAATTACTTAATTAGCCCCAAATTACCCATTTTATGCATCGTTTTAAAACCTAAAAATTATCTAAAAATTTTAAAAATTCATTTTTGAAAAAAAGCTTCATAGCATTGCTTTATTACTCTTAAATAGTTTACACAAAAATTTTGAGTCTAAAACTATATTCCTAAAATCATTTATTTATAAATCGAAATATGCTTGAGTTTACGGGATTTCTTAAAGACACCATATTTCTAGAAACAAATTCATCAAAATAAATTTTTTTCCTAAATCTAAATACTTACAAATTTAGAATACCAAATTTCATAATTTTCTAAACACATTTAATATTTTTTCAAAATTAAACAAAATCGGATTAGAAATCGAATTTACTTATTTGATTGGCTTTCAGCCACCAATGGTGTCTTTATGTATGTCGGCTAGGTTGGGCGGTGGTGGTGGAGTGGTGTGGTGGTGGCCGTTGGGTGTGGGTTTTTTTTTTAAAGCTCTAATTACACAGATTTTTTATAATTTTGGTAAATATACCCTAACTCTCAATATTTCGATTCTCTCTAATTTTTATAAACTCTAAATAGACCAAATAAGTTTTTGTAAAATTTTGGGTATTTATAGGGCTGCTTAGATATTTTTATTTTCATTAATTTGAGTTGACATTAACCTTATCTCCTCTTCTTTTTTACTTTCTATTTGGCTAAATTTAATTGGTTAATTTCCTTCTTTAATTTTCAAGATGACACGCCCCATTTGTGGACATTTACTCATTTTTCTATATTTTTCTTGATTTTTCCTTAATTATTTATGAATTTTCTTTAGTTAATTAGCATTATTTTAGCATAACTTGCATATTTTAAGTAATTTTACGTATTTCTACCTATATGTAAATTCATATATGGTGCAATTAAATACTCCTAAATATTATTTATATTGTTTTATGATTTTTAGTGTACATATAATTTATCTTTATCGATTCATTAGTTATCAAAACTCGTTTTATGTATTTCCGATAAATAACAAGAGTTTTACATATAATTCAATATTATAATAATTAATTATTTTATTCTTTATTTTCCTAAATTGAAATTCACGAGATCACTTTTACTAATATTTATGCTTCGTCGTAAAATTTTGACCAAATCAAACGATTTACTCAATCACCCCAAATTCTATGAATCGAACCTCGAATACCTGATTGTGGATCTTACAACCAGTCCACTTCATTTGACACTATACTATTTTTCCTTTTTTATCATTTGTCCTTTTTACCCTTTTTCGTATGTATTATGATATTCTTTTTACGTATACCTTTTTGTAATTTTTTTCTTTGTAATGTTACCTTAAGAACTTACTATAAATAATCTCTCCTCTTTGTAAGTCAAAATGATCTTACTTTACACATAGACATTGAATATTCTAGTTCTTACAAGACGACCCACTCCAAGTCCATTTTCCTCATACACTTTTATATAATATTGCGGAGTAACTCAAGATTAGTAGTGGATGGATCTTGACATTAGCTTGTGTGTCATATCAAGTAAAGTGTCAAGTCGTGTTATATTCGTAAGTAAGTCATATCCTCTAAATAGCTTCATGATAGCTATTTTAATCAATTCGTTAACCTATTCACTTTAAGTTTTCTTCCTCAAAGGACTCGTTAGTTTGAATCTACTACGGTAAGTCTTAGAGTCTTAGTGATAACTGAGCTCCTAGGCACATCATGTAATTCTGGTATCAAAGCTTAAGGTTATGACCGAGAGCTATGTGGTGATAGTCCCTACTAATTTGCTATTCAAGATATTATGTTTTCATTTGAAAGAACAAAGCAAGTTCACAGTTTGTGTGGCATTTGTGTACGCATAAGGATTTCCTATGTAAGGTATTTTCTGAAGCTTCATTTTGAGAATGTCAAATCCTAGTGTTCAAGGAGAAATTAACGATACCAAAAGTGATGCTCATAACCGTAGTCAAGTTACCCAACAAACACTACATACTACTAATGAGCAAATATAGGACCTTGCTACTATTGTAGCCAATTTAGCTATCTCAGTACAGAGTCTTAGAGACTGAGCCATGTGAGAGAGTTGTTGAGCAGGGCCAAGAGATGGGAGTTGAATAGATGCTGGAAGAGTTTCAGGAAAACCCCGATGCCGAGACACCTCTCGAGGGCGATGTTGAATATCATTTTTTCGTTCGACAATCTCTTAGTACTTTTGTAGCCAATGAGAATGAGTAAAGAGAGAAACTCTTTCATATGAATTGCCAAGTGACTAGCAAGCTATGTGCCTTGATCATTGACGAAGGGAGCTGTACCAATATTATAAGACAAAGGGTAGTAGAGGCCATGAAATTGCCAACCTTTCCACACCCTAAGTCGTATAAGATTCACTGGTTGAACGGGAAAGGAGGCTTATACGTTGCCAAGGAGGTTAGAGCATCAATTTCCATTGGTGATACGTCCAAGGACGAAGTGGTGTGTAATATCCTTCCCATATGTACTGTAAGCTCTAAAGCCAAGCCAAGTAACCATAGGTTTGAGCTTAAAACCCAAGGTTTAGGGCGATCGGCTAAAGGATCCGATCAAACCCAAATTATAAACTATTTAGCAAAATACCAGTAAAAATGACCCTGTAAACTTAAATTTAAGAAAGTAAGTAGTAAAATAAGAGACTATAAAATTTTCAAATTTTAAGCATAATAATTGCTAATTACTGAAAAGGCAAAAAGTGTAATATAATAACTAATAAATTAGTAGAGATAGACTATATGTATACTAAAAATTTTAGAATGACCAAAATAATATTTAGGAATGTTCACGTGTACCCTACATGTATTTACGTATAGATAAAAATATGCGTAATTGCTAAAATAGGCCAAAAACTAAGTAAATAATTAAAGAAAAATACAAAATAATTATAAAAAAATCAGAAGAGGATAACTGCAACAAGATCAGGTCGTGGACTGAAAAGAAAAAATTAACCAATAAGAATTTGACAAACAAAAAGCCTAAAATCAAGGAATTGGGGCAAAATCCCATCAAATTAATGCACATTAAATTCTACAATTGTCTATAAATAAGGAAAAAATTTCCAGAAGTCATTTGACTAGTTTGTGATCTGAGAAAAATTGAAACACAAAAAAATTTGAGAGAAATTCCAGAAAAAAAAAAAAAGAAAACTATGCAGATTAGCAAGGTGAACTAAAACCACCACCCACCACCACCTGGGACCGAATCACCACCACCTGGGACCGAATCACCACCACCTGGGACCGAATCACCACCACCACCTGGGACCGAATCACCACCACCACCACCACCCTACACTAGGACCACCGCCTGGACCGGCCGACAGCCTTGGACCGGGTTTGGACAGCCAGAAAGCTTCGAACCGGTTAGTCATTTATTCACCCCGATTTTTGTATAATTTTGTAAAATTAATTATTTTGCCCAGAAAATTATGAAACTTGTTATTCTGAAGTTTTATTGTATGTAGATTTAGGGAAAAATATTGATTTAGTTTAATTATGTCTAGAAATATAGGGTCCTTAACAAATTGTTCAAAACCGAGCATGATTAAACCGGAAATTAAATAGGCTTAGGGATGTAGTTTGGGGCTCAAAATTTTTCTAGAGGATTCTCATATGATGTAGAACAGTGCTATGAAGCCATTTTTTTTTTAAATTAATTTTCGAAAATTTTAAGTTAATTTTTAGCCCTAAAATGATGGTAAAATTAGGTGATTTAGGATTAATTAGGTGATTAGGATATTAATTACTGATTTGGATCTTAATTAGATGTTTAAGGAAGTTAATCTCTGCAGTAGAACCCTAATCCTAGCCTTTAGGTACTAAGTAAGGTTAATTAGGGAAATTAGGTAAAGAATATAAGAAATTAGGAATATGTGAAAATATAAATTAATAAATCTAAAAAAATAAAGTTATTTAGATAATATTATAATTGAAATCAAAAAAATAATAAATCTAAAATAATATTTAATTTTAAGTAAATATCTTAAAATGTAAAATTTTTACACATCGGGAATAAATCCGATACCTCAATTAGGGTTAGCGTATACCGAATAGTTTAGAATACCAAAATTACGACCCAATAGGATATTTGAATACCTGAGCATAAGGTGATTAATGTTACATTGGGATTCGAGCCTAATTACAACTTAGGAATAAAAACTAGAATCTAGTTTAGGAGCCGAACCCCGAAATAGAATACAACGAATTATTAATACGTTGTAGGTATACACGAAGAAAACGAGTTACATTATAAATTAGAATAAGAATCCATAAAATATAAGTACTAAAAGAACTTATTTGTATTATAGGATACCCAAAAACAAATCAACTTGCAACTAGAGGATCGAGCAATTGAGCAAATTCAAGTAAGTTGGGTTATTGCTTATTGTAATAGAGTACTAATTTTGTAGTACTCGGAGACTTAGGCTTGTATATGATTGTGATTGTAAATAGCTTGTGCATGTGCTTGATGTATCTGAATTCGTGCTGGAATTTGTATTGTGAATGATTTTGTGACTGATTGAATTGGTATGAACTTGTTGAACACCCTAACTGGAATTTAATCTTAGTCGACCCTAATAACCGAAAATGTCATGCATTGCAACCCGTTAGGGGATCATAGGACTCTCCAACCAAATACCGACCCCTTCGAAAGAGATAGCGCAGGATTGCAAAATAGTCCCTTCTTCATCCTCAGTCGAACTAAGTGACAGGAGAGGAGGTCGCGGCGGGGGTGAAGTCAATGGTTCGAAGGTAGTCGTGGGAGGAGCGAGGTCTCCATTGCACAAGCCTGGGTTTGGTTGTGAGCTGCTGCATAACATGGAACTCCTCTACCCGGATTGGAGCTGGTGAAATTTCTCTGATTTCACAACGGACCGGACTACGTTGTGCGATGACACTTGATTGTTGCATTGCATGAAAATAATTGTTTGATAACCCTGTTTGTGCTTGTATGCATTCATGAGTCTCCAATTCAACTTACTGAGCTGTAGTTGCTCATACCCTTATAGATCCTTTTGCAGGTTCTGATTTGTAATCTCTTCAAGTACTATGCCGCCCTACAATTATCTAGAGGTTAGTCTTTTTGAAGCCAGGGGTGTAAGGATCAAGTTATTTAGCATAATGTGTAACTAGACTGACCTTGTAGTTAAAGGTTGAAGACTATTAGTTATTCTGTAAATTAGTAGACTGTGGTGATTTTGTAAATCTTCCTGGGAAGCTCTGTGGACTTATTTATATAATTATCTATTTTTAATAGTAATTTGAGATAATTATCATATTTGTAGTATAATTATTAATCGAACTGTTTACTTCAAAGCGAGTGGTCGTCGACGCCTTGTGTAGATTATCTCTATGGTAGGAACTGTGAGGCCAGTTTCTATCATAGAATGGTTCACACGGCGGGACTGTTGCGACTTCGCGACTTCGGGGCGTAACATGTACCTCTCACATATTACTCAGCCGACTATGACTGTTTGACTTGAAAGTATTGCACGATTGGTAGAGGAATACCTATATGTTCCATAAGGATGGGAAGAAAATTAACTAACACCCATGAGTCCTAAGGAAGTGCAAGAAGCCCAAGAGAAGGTTAGTAGATCACTATAGTAGAAGTCCTTAGTGATTTCCTAAGCTCAATTTCCCCAAGAAGTAAAGGCTGAAGACTATGTGATCTTCTTAGTCAAAAGACTCTTGGAGGTGAGAGAAGCCAAGAGCTTACCTACTGAGGTGCAGCAACTACTTTAAGACTATGTCGACCTGTTTCCTACTGAGATGCCAAAAGGTTTACCTCCCTTAAGAAGCATTGAGGATTGTATTAACCTCCAACTTAGAGCTACTTTACTGAACCAACCCGCTTATAGGCTTAATCCTAAGTAGGTAACCGAGTTGAAAAAACAAGTGGATAAGCTAGTGGATCGCAAATATGTCTAAGCGAGCATGAGCCTATGTGACATACCAACAATCTTAGTACCCAAGGAAGATAGGTCATGGAGGATGTGCATTGGCAATCGTGCCATCAATAAAATTACTGTTAAGTACTGATATCTGATCCCTTAGATAGATGATATGCTTGATGAGTTGCATAGTGCCCACATCTTTTCGAAGATTGATATGAAGAGTAGCTACCGCTAAATTTTAATGAGACCACGAGATGAATGGAAGATGGCTTTCAAAACAAGGGATGGTCTGTTCAAATGGATGGTAATGTCATTTAGCCTAACTAATGCACCAAGTATATTTATGCGGCTAATGAATCATGTACTTAGAACATTGATCGGCAAATGTGTTATAGTTTATTTTTATGACATTCTGGTCTACAGTGCCAACTACATCACTCATGTTGAGCACTTAAGATTAGTATTCGACATCCTCTATGCTAAGAGATTATTTGGCAACTTGAAGAAATGTTATGTCAAAGCAAGGTTATATTCCTCGGGTATGTTGTTTTGGAGAAAGGAGTTCGAGTTGATGACGAGAAAGTCAAAGCTATTCTTGAGTGGCCTACGCCGATTAATGCTACTGAAGTCAGGAGCTTCCATGGTCTAGCTTTGTTCTATCGGAGATTCATTCGAAACTTCGGTTCTATAACCACACCTTTAACTGAATTGACCGGGAAGAACACTGAGTTTAGGTGGTCGAAGAAAGCTTAAAAGAGTTTTGAAAATGTGAAGTTTAAGTCAATGTCTGCTCCAGTACTCGCCGCTCCAGATTTCGAGAAGGTTTTTAAGGTAAAGTGTAATGCGTTTGGTGTCAGCATTGATGCTGTCCTTACACAAGAGCGATAACCAATTGCCTATTTCAGCGAGAAACTCCAAGGTGCAACCATGAATTACTCAACATACGACAAGTTCTATGCTCTTGTCTGAACACTATAAAACTGGCAATATTATTTGTTGCCGAGAGAATTCATCATCTACTTAGATCATGAGTCTTTCAAGCATCTCTGTAGGCAACAAAAATATTCTCGGCATCATGCCAAATGGGTTGAATTCTTGGAGTCTTTCTGTTACATCATCCGATATAAGAAAGGAAGCACCAACACTATGGCAGATGCTTTTTCTCGTTGTCATACCCTCATCACATCATTGTAAGCTAAGGTACTTAGATTCGATACTTTACCTGATCAATATGAGCACAATTCACATTTTGGGCCCCTAGTGGCCAAGTGCAATGTTGAAAGAACTGTAGATGGGTTTTACTTGAGTTAAGGTTTCCTAATGAAGAGCAAGCAGGTTTGTGTATCAAGTGGTTCGACGAGAAAACTACTAGTCCAAGAAGCTTATGCTAGGGGGTTTAGTAGGCCATTTTGAGAAAAAGAGGACAACCAAGATATTGAAAGAACATTTCTACTAGCTTTGGATAATAAAAGATATGTGCCAAATTCTTCAAAGGTGCAAGGTGTGTAAGTATGAGAAAGGAAGGAGAGAGCCGTATGGAGAGTATATACCCCTGCCTATACCGAAGTGGCCGTAGACAGACCTAAGCATGGATTTCATGCTCAGCCTTCCCCGAACGTTGAGAATACATGACTTAATTATGGTAGTGGTTGATCAGTTCAACAAGATAAGCCATTTCATTCCTTACCATAAAACTAATGATGTCTTATTCATCGCTAACCTCTTTTTGCAAGAAATCATGCGACTACATGGAGTGCTAAGAAGTATTATGTCCAACCATGACTCGAAATTGACAAGCTTATTTTGGAGGATCCTTTAGAAGAAGCTTGGCACTAAGCTCATGTTTAGTACTTCTTGCCACCCCTACACAAATAGCCAAACCGAAGTTCTAAACAGGATAATCGGCAACCTCCTATGAGCAACCATTGGGAAGAATTTGCATAACTAGGATTTATGTCTACCTATCATTAAATTTGCCTACAACCGCTCAGCTTACAACTTGACAAGAAAATTAACTTTTGAGGTTGTCTATAAACTTAACTCGAACTTGCCCCTTGATATGGCTATCAGCCCGACCATACAATAAGAAAGTCAATCCAGCTTATTGTATATCGAGGAATTCTGGAAGTTACATCAAAAGGTTGTCGAACAACCATTACAGACTGTAGCCTTGCTGAAGGAGCAAGGAAGTTGAGGAAAGAGATAAGTGGTTTACAGCCCTAGAGACCTTGTTTGGGTCCACCTCAACAAGGAGTGTTTCCTTAAGAAAAGAATGAGCAAGCTTTCTGATACGAGGCAAGCGCACCTATCAATTTTAATATAGTTGGATATGAGTCCGAGTCGATCCCTCAGAGATTTTGAGTACTAATATTAACTTTAGCTNATCCCCTTATATATGTGTATTACACGGATTTTATTTTCGTCACCAGACACGGCCTGGGACATGGCCGTGTCCCCAGGTCGTGTAACTTTCTGCACAAAGGCAAAATTTCTGCACAACTTCAAAATTTCATAACTTCTTCGTTTGAACTCGGAATTGAGTGAAACTTGATTCCTTTTCTTCGTTTTCGAGCCTAGAATGTGTTTAAACCCTGAAATCAATATTTTACTCAATTAAGTATCAATTTCTTTAAAGAAAACCAAAAATGTATGGGAAATGCTATAAAATCACCATATGAAATATGTTTAAAATCAGAGTTATCACTTTCCCTCAAATCAAACGGACCTTTTTAAGATCCTTAGGCACATCAACAACAATGCCTATAAGCTTGAGCTGCCTGACGGATATAGTGTAACTGCTACTTTTAATGCAACTGATTTGACACCCTATGTACCCAATAAAGAAGAGGACCAAGATTTGAGGGAAAATCTTCAACAACCTCGAGGAATTAATGAACTACTGACCACTAGTCCTCTTACTCGCGCACAGCTCCAAAGCCTCCAATCCCTCACCCAAAGAATTCTCTCTTATCAACGTGTCGATGATGAGAAACTTTGTACAAAAGGTAGATGGTTGAACTCCCTGAGCGCTCCGTGTTGTTATACTATTCTCTGCTCTCTCAATTATACCGATGTCAACTATTCTCTAGCCGAAGGCCTTGTGTCGAGTGATCCAACGTTTAGTTACCAAGAGGTTCTTGCCAAGTGATGTAACACTTTCCTACCGATTGAGTACTTTTCTCTCAACCTGCTACCAATTATCACGGTACCTGCCCTTCTCGTCTCAGCCTCCTTATTATCGCAACATCTTGATTCCACAAGGTTTCTGTAATTAGAGAATCTTTTGTGCTGAATTAATGTTGTGCTGTCACTTGTCCATTTCATCTGACATTATACATAACCAATCTTTTCTTGTTTGTCTTTTTTGCCCTTTTTCGTATGTACTAGGATTCCCTTTTTATAAATGCTTTTTTGTAATTTCTTTATTTGTAATGTTACTCTAGAAACTTATTATAAATAGTCCATCCTCCTTGCAAGCTAAAATAATCTTACTTTATACAGGGATATTGAATATACTAGTTCTTGTGAGACAACCCATTCCAAGTCCATTTTCATATACTCTTATCTAATCTTGCCAAGTAGTGCAAGATTAGTGTTAGGTGGAACTTGATATTAGCTTGTATGTCATATCAAGTAAAGTGTTAAGTCTTGTTGTGTTTATAGGTGAGTCATATCCTTTGAGCAACTTCATATTAGTTACTCTAGTTAGTTCGTTGACCTATTTACTTTATGTTTTCTTCAATATTTCGAAAAACCCATTGGTTCAAATCTATTACAGTAAGTCCTAGTAATAACTAAGTTTCTAGGCACATCATGTACTAATAATGCATTGCTTCGTAGTTTTCTAAGAAAGCAAGGAACCACCAAGAAGAACACAAAAACCACTCAATGACTTCCCGTCAGGCAAAGAAGACCCCTAGTTTGCATCACCGTAACAACTAAGGTCTAAAGAAGCATTTGTTGAATAAAACAACCAAAGAGAAGAGGTATCTTTCAAATATTGTAAAACATGATGTACAGCGTAGAAATGAGCAACACGAGGCTTTGATAAAAATTGACTCAAATGATGAACTGAAAATGATAAGTTAAGCCATGTAAGTGTAAGATAAAGAAGGTACCTAACTAATCTCCTATATGGCAAAGGATCCTTAAGCTTAAGACTAGTGTCATGAAAAAGATAAACACCAGTAAGCAAAGGAACAACAGTTGGCTTACAAGCACTCAAACCTACATCAATTAATATATCTAAAAGGAATTTACGTTGATTGATCATCATCCCTTATAAAGTTCGACATAATTCTAAGCCCAAGAAAAAACGTGCTTCACCTAAGTCTTTAACGGTGAAGGCATTATGAAGATCAATCTTAAGCTATTAGATGGCTACAACACTTATGCCAATAATGAGTAAGTCATCAACATATACTAAAACAACAGTAAAATCATCAACACCTTACCTAACAAATATGGAGTAATTATTCTTGAATTGAACAAAATTATGATGAATAAGAAATTGACAAATCTCGTGGTTCCATTGTTGAGATGCTTGCTTAAGACCATATAATGATCGTTTAAGTTGACAAACTTGACCGATTTTAGCTTTAGAATAACCGTTAGGTGGTTTTATGTAAATCTCTTCATTAAGAAACCCCTGTAAAAAAGGATTATTCATATCCAATTGGAAAAGAAGCTAGCCTCTAATTGTAGCTATAGCATGTAGAATTTACACGATACTAAGCTTAGCAATCGGAGAAAAAAGTGTCATGATAGTCGATACCCTCAACTTAGGTATACCCTTTAGTAACCAATCTAGCTTCGTATCTTTCTACACTATCATCCGGTCGATATGTAATGTTATATACCCATTTGCTTCCTATAGCCCTCTTGCCTTCAGGAAAACCAGTAAGTTCCCAAGTGTCATTATGTTCTAAAGCTTCTAGTTCTTTATGCATAGCATCTACCCATTCATTCATTTTAGCAGCTTGTGAATAATAAAAAGGTTCTTAAGTTATTAACATAGATGCAAATGATTAGACAAAGTCCTGTGGATAATGATCAAAGCTGTTGGGGTGAAAGAAAGGATGGGAAACAATAGGGGAAGAACTAGAAGGAATAGCATTGATGTGTGACAAAACATTAGCAACATAATCTTTTAACTAAGAGGGAGGCTTAGAAATTCATGAAGACTTACACGCAACTATGGAATTATCAAGAGAATTAGATTGACCGAAAGAGAGGGAAATATCTGTATTTGAATAAGGAACAGTAGAGATATCAGCAGAAGAAGGATGAGGAGAATCAGTAACAGATGTTTGTGTATGAGAAAAACCTGGTAGTACAGAATCATTACAACCAAGTGGAACAAGAGGAAATGAATGAGTAACAGGGATAAAAGAACAATTAGATAATAAAGTTGTATCATTCAAGTAAGGAAACACATCCTCATAAAACACCACATCTTTGCTAATCAACAACTTCTTAGACTCTAAAGCATAAATGTGATGTCCTTTGGCTCAATGTGCATATCCAAGAAACACCCCTTTAACTCCTTGAGGTTCAAATTTATCCATGGAAACAGGGTGTTGTCCTATAAAACATAAGCATCCAATTACATGAAGGTGATCGAGATAAGGTTTTTGACCAAACAACACTTCATGAGGTGATTTGCATCCTAACATCTTCATTGGCATCTTATTGATCAAGTACGTTGCTGACAATATATACTCTCCCCAAAAACATTTTGGTAAATTTACATGAATTCTCAAGGCTCTAACTGTGTCTAAATGTGTTTATGCTTTTGTTCAACTCTTCCATTTTGTTGTGGGGTATAAATGGTTGTCTTTTGATGCATAATACCCAATTCATCAAACAAATATTGACAACGATGTAATAAGAATTCAACTCCATTATCCAATTGAATGAAATTAGAACGATTAGAAAAATGATTAAAGACATAAGTAAGAAACTTGTGAAGAATAGTAACCAATTGTGGCTTATGACTCATCAAATAAGTTCATGTGCTTCTAGAATAGTCATCAACAATAGTAACATAGAAGATGGCACCAGTAATAAAAGGCTCTCTATATGCCCCCCAGACGTCAACATGAAGCAAGTGAAACAAAGAATTTGAATATGAAACACTTCTAGTAAAAGATAGTCGATGAAATTTCAATTTTTGACAAGTTTCACAGAAAAATTGAGAAACATTAACATTATTATAAGGCATGATATGTTAAAGCTTAGAAAGAGAAGTATGACTAAGTCTTACATGAAGCAATGCAAAGAAACTGACTTATTATAAGAAGAAACTAGTTGTACACAAGCTTCACTATTCCTAAATCATTCTCTTAGTGATTACTTAAGAAGATATAATCTATTAGTCGCTAGGGTAGAAGCAACTAAATTCTTATTGTTTCGATCCTAGAAACAAATAGAGGAAGAATCAATTGTTGTTGTTAAACTATTGTCCAAAAGGGCTTTATGAATTGATAGTAGGTTATGATTAAATTTAGGGACATAAAGCACATGATGAAGAATGAAGTTCTCAGTTATCTTTATAGTACTAATGAAATGGACTTTCTTCAAAGATCTATCTAGTAAATGAACTGAAGTTGGGTTTTCTAAAGATTTGATATTTGTAAGTAGAGTTTTAAAAGGGTTCACATGATTAATTTCACCTGTATCAACCACCTAAGTGCACAGATTGTTATTAAAAGTGCTAGAATAAGAATAAGTATGAGAAGTATTTGCACAATGAATTGCTACATTAACAATTGTTGTACCTCCTAAATTGTCCCCTACATAAAATTGTCCTTTCATTAAATTCAAAACATGTTTCAACTCTAAGCATATATTATGTACCAGCTGCCGATCTTAAACAGATGAATCTAAAGCATGATTAGTATTTGAATCAAATGAAGTATCGTATGCAACATAGTCTTTATCTTCTACAGCAATAGTAACATTCATAGTAGACTTAGGATTCCCTTTCACAACTCTTCTACTCTTATACCAATCCAAATATCCTTTTATTTGAAAGCAATTTTCTACAATGTGTCCTTCTCCTTTACAATATTTGCACACTAGCTTACGTTCTTAAACAGCTTTAAACCAATGTCAATCACCAAAACCGTCTCTTTATTATTATAATATGCAGCAACCTCAACAACTACCGAATTCATACTAGTAATTGATTTTTGTTTTTTCACTTGTTGCACAAGATAAAAAGCTCTATTAACAAATGGCAAAGGTTCCATAGTTAAAATTTGGTTTCTTACTTCTTCAAAGCCTTCATTTAACCCCATTAAAAATTGGAGTAGCTTCCCTTGTGACTCAAACATTGATATACGCTCACTTAAGGCATAAGCACAATAATTCATATGCCCACATTCACAACTAAGATACGTATTCAAAGCATGTAATTCATCCTAAAACTTGCGAAGCTTATTGTAATATACACCTACTATATTATTCTTTGCTTCAAATTGACTGTTTCATATTGCAGCTAGTACATCATTAGATCATTGCCTTGGCCATATTACTCATAAATCTCATTCTACAATTCATGTACAGAAGTATACAAAAAAATTATACAAAATTTCATTTAACATCAAATTCAACAACCAACATCTCATTATATAATCGTTTCTGATCCAACGAATTAAATCCAATGAGTTATCATTAAGCTTAGGTATGGTTCCTTCAATGAATCCAATTTTAAGTTTTGCTCCTAAACTTAGCTTCACAGCTCGACTCCAAGACAAAAAATTAAGTCTATTAAAAACAATATTCCTAATCACCATAAAAGGATCATCTGAAATCGAGATGTGAAGTAGATTAGAAATAGTGGTATCTCCATGTACAAGAACAGGATTAACAACTTATTGATTATTTATGATTGAAACTTAATTGGTAAACCTAGGCAAATTGAATAATCAAAACTATCAAAAGATGAGTTGAATCAAAGTTGAATACTTGGAAAGCTCTGATACCATATGAAATGAACTATGTTTACTAAAATTAGAAGAATTGGTGTTCTACCATTAATCTCTAAATATGAAAACAAAGGAAACTGTGTAAGAGAGAATTTCATTTGGATGAAAAAAGGATTACTATAACATAGTTAGTTACAAGCTTTATATACTACCTATACTTCTAACTATCAACCAACTATACAAATAATTAAACGACATGTGTTATCTATAGTCCAGCTAAGCATACATATACCAACAAAATGATTATCTATTTCCATATTTGAAATGAGTCTTCTTAAGTTTAGGGGTAATGATGGGATCTAATATTTGGATCTTGAATGCTTATTTTGTTCAACAATGTATTAAAAATTAATTATGCATAAAGTAGATGCAACTCTTACATTATATAGTTTGCATGCTTTAGTCATCAACTTTAAATGGACTTTTGTTACCTTTATAGGATGGATCATGTAGGACATGGATAGCACCGTGCTGGATGGTATAGGTGCAATTATACCACTTAGCTTAAGGATTTGCTAAAGACTTGCACTATCTTTATTTCATTTAATGTTTTCTAATTATTCAATATTAGTTAACATCGTTTATACAAATTTAAGGGTTTCTAGCTATCTCTTTATTTTATTTAGTCATTTACAATTATGTTGTTTTATATATAATTAAGGTTTTTAGGGCTTTATATTTCATTATGTTATTGATTTTAGGAAAAAGTACAAAAAGTTCATAACATTTCAAATTTTTATAAATTAGTCCTTCACTTTTTATTTAGTCCATTTTAATTCTTAAACTTTTCAAGTCATATTAAATAAGTCTTTTCGTTAAACTCTGATAAATTTTTCGTTATTATAGATACATATCAATATATAATTGGTCCATATATAATTTTTAAATAAATAATAATCAAATACTTAAAAAAATGATAAAAATATATATATATAAAAATAAGAAAAATAAAAAAATTCTGCAAAAATGAAAAATAGTTAGTAATGTATATAATAATTATATTTTATATACATATATATTAATATTTAACAAAAAAAACAATAAAAATGAATTTTTTTACTTTTCTTTATTTTTATTTATTTATTTTAAATTAAATATCAATATATATACATGTATATAAATATATATTAATAAATAATATATATTCTTTTTAAGATTTTTATATTTATTTTTTTTTATTTTTTTTATCATTTTTTGGTATTTCTTATTATTTTTCTAAACTATTGTTATATAATATATATTATTATTTTATTTAATTAAATTAATTATTTTGACCAATTAGATGCTACTACATGTCCATACATAAGGGCAAAACTAACGAAGGAATTTTTTTTTTTTGTAATTTATTAAAACATTAAAAACTAAAATGGACTAAATAAAATGTTATGAATTGATTCTATATACAGATAAATGTTAGCATTTTTTTGTACTTTTCTCTTGATTTTATTTAGTTTATACAATTTAGAAATCCTAAGAGAATTATCTAAACCCCTCTATCCAATTCTTAACAAGAATTTTAATGAATATGACCTTGATTTGATCAATTGTACATCATGTCGAGTGATTAGATTACAATTGTATAGGTTTAGTTACATATCATCTTAGTTAAATTTAAATATAATTCAATTTTTGTGTAATGGATAACCTCTTAGTATGAATTATCCATATCCCTTTTGAAATTCAGATTCCAAAAACCAAATATATAAGAACCCCAAAACAAAAAGGTTTCAAAGTTCTTGCTTTTCTTAATTGTTCTTGATTTTCTCTAGCTTGACATAATGATTCTTATCCATATCTTATGATGGAAACATGTGATTAAAATGAAATAACACACTGTATGTAAACTAAGGATGGGCAAATAATTCTATAGTATAGGGTTATTTACTCAAATCCTACTTAACCGAATAGGTTCTATGTAAGTATTCGAGACCATAGGGTAATAATTTTCTAGAACTTGTACCTACAGGATAGGATACGGGTATAAGTTTAGAATACCTTACACCTACCTTAGAACTTGTATTGTGAAGAATAAAGGGTATAGGTTCTAGGATACCTTATATTTATCATGTAACAATAATTAAGTAAAATTAATAAATAAAAAAGAATATAATTTCATTTGTATGGGCTTAAAATAAATAACAAAACGTAGCGCATGAGAAATCTTAGACTAAACCTAATGTTCTCATGTCAGCCTATTCCTTCTTAGTCTTTTTCTTTATTACATTTTCTTTCTACTCCATTTTTCTCATTTACTAAGTCCAACTCTACTAAAGTTAAAAAAAAAAAAAAAAAANGGTGATCGAGATAAGGTTTTTGACCAAACAACACTTCATGAGGTGATTTGCATCCTAACATCTTCATTGGCATCTTATTGATCAAGTACGTTGCTGACAATATATACTCTCCCCAAAAACATTTTGGTAAATTTACATGAATTCTCAAGGCTCTAACTGTGTCTAAATGTGTTTATGCTTTTGTTCAACTCTTCCATTTTGTTGTGGGGTATAAATGGTTGTCTTTTGATGCATAATACCCAATTCATCAAACAAATATTGACAACGATGTAATAAGAATTCAACTCCATTATCCAATTGAATGAAATTAGAACGATTAGAAAAATGATTAAAGACATAAGTAAGAAACTTGTGAAGAATAGTAACCAATTGTGGCTTATGACTCATCAAATAAGTTCATGTGCTTCTAGAATAGTCATCAACAATAGTAACATAGAAGATGGCACCAGTAATAAAAGGCTCTCTATATGCCCCCCAGACGTCAACATGAAGCAAGTGAAACAAAGAATTTGAATATGAAACACTTCTAGTAAAAGATAGTCGATGAAATTTCAATTTTTGACAAGTTTCACAGAAAAATTGAGAAACATTAACATTATTATAAGGCATGATATGTTAAAGCTTAGAAAGAGAAGTATGACTAAGTCTTACATGAAGCAATGCAAAGAAACTGACTTATTATAAGAAGAAACTAGTTGTACACAAGCTTCACTATTCCTAAATCATTCTCTTAGTGATTACTTAAGAAGATATAATCTATTAGTCGCTAGGGTAGAAGCAACTAAATTCTTATTGTTTCGATCCTAGAAACAAATAGAGGAAGAATCAATTGTTGTTGTTAAACTATTGTCCAAAAGGGCTTTATGAATTGATAGTAGGTTATGATTAAATTTAGGGACATAAAGCACATGATGAAGAATGAAGTTCTCAGTTATCTTTATAGTACTAATGAAATGGACTTTCTTCAAAGATCTATCTAGTAAATGAACTGAAGTTGGGTTTTCTAAAGATTTGATATTTGTAAGTAGAGTTTTAAAAGGGTTCACATGATTAATTTCACCTGTATCAACCACCTAAGTGCACAGATTGTTATTAAAAGTGCTAGAATAAGAATAAGTATGAGAAGTATTTGCACAATGAATTGCTACATTAACAATTGTTGTACCTCCTAAATTGTCCCCTACATAAAATTGTCCTTTCATTAAATTCAAAACATGTTTCAACTCTAAGCATATATTATGTACCAGCTGCCGATCTTAAACAGATGAATCTAAAGCATGATTAGTATTTGAATCAAATGAAGTATCGTATGCAACATAGTCTTTATCTTCTACAGCAATAGTAACATTCATAGTAGACTTAGGATTCCCTTTCACAACTCTTCTACTCTTATACCAATCCAAATATCCTTTTATTTGAAAGCAATTTTCTACAATGTGTCCTTCTCCTTTACAATATTTGCACACTAGCTTACGTTCTTAAACAGCTTTAAACCAATGTCAATCACCAAAACCGTCTCTTTATTATTATAATATGCAGCAACCTCAACAACTACCGAATTCATACTAGTAATTGATTTTTGTTTTTTCACTTGTTGCACAAGATAAAAAGCTCTATTAACAAATGGCAAAGGTTCCATAGTTAAAATTTGGTTTCTTACTTCTTCAAAGCCTTCATTTAACCCCATTAAAAATTGGAGTAGCTTCCCTTGTGACTCAAACATTGATATACGCTCACTTAAGGCATAAGCACAATAATTCATATGCCCACATTCACAACTAAGATACGTATTCAAAGCATGTAATTCATCCTAAAACTTGCGAAGCTTATTGTAATATACACCTACTATATTATTCTTTGCTTCAAATTGACTGTTTCATATTGCAGCTAGTACATCATTAGATCATTGCCTTGGCCATATTACTCATAAATCTCATTCTACAATTCATGTACAGAAGTATACAAAAAAATTATACAAAATTTCATTTAACATCAAATTCAACAACCAACATCTCATTATATAATCGTTTCTGATCCAACGAATTAAATCCAATGAGTTATCATTAAGCTTAGGTATGGTTCCTTCAATGAATCCAATTTTAAGTTTTGCTCCTAAACTTAGCTTCACAGCTCGACTCCAAGACAAAAAATTAAGTCTATTAAAAACAATATTCCTAATCACCATAAAAGGATCATCTGAAATCGAGATGTGAAGTAGATTAGAAATAGTGGTATCTCCATGTACAAGAACAGGATTAACAACTTATTGATTATTTATGATTGAAACTTAATTGGTAAACCTAGGCAAATTGAATAATCAAAACTATCAAAAGATGAGTTGAATCAAAGTTGAATACTTGGAAAGCTCTGATACCATATGAAATGAACTATGTTTACTAAAATTAGAAGAATTGGTGTTCTACCATTAATCTCTAAATATGAAAACAAAGGAAACTGTGTAAGAGAGAATTTCATTTGGATGAAAAAAGGATTACTATAACATAGTTAGTTACAAGCTTTATATACTACCTATACTTCTAACTATCAACCAACTATACAAATAATTAAACGACATGTGTTATCTATAGTCCAGCTAAGCATACATATACCAACAAAATGATTATCTATTTCCATATTTGAAATGAGTCTTCTTAAGTTTAGGGGTAATGATGGGATCTAATATTTGGATCTTGAATGCTTATTTTGTTCAACAATGTATTAAAAATTAATTATGCATAAAGTAGATGCAACTCTTACATTATATAGTTTGCATGCTTTAGTCATCAACTTTAAATGGACTTTTGTTACCTTTATAGGATGGATCATGTAGGACATGGATAGCACCGTGCTGGATGGTATAGGTGCAATTATACCACTTAGCTTAAGGATTTGCTAAAGACTTGCACTATCTTTATTTCATTTAATGTTTTCTAATTATTCAATATTAGTTAACATCGTTTATACAAATTTAAGGGTTTCTAGCTATCTCTTTATTTTATTTAGTCATTTACAATTATGTTGTTTTATATATAATTAAGGTTTTTAGGGCTTTATATTTCATTATGTTATTGATTTTAGGAAAAAGTACAAAAAGTTCATAACATTTCAAATTTTTATAAATTAGTCCTTCACTTTTTATTTAGTCCATTTTAATTCTTAAACTTTTCAAGTCATATTAAATAAGTCTTTTCGTTAAACTCTGATAAATTTTTCGTTATTATAGATACATATCAATATATAATTGGTCCATATATAATTTTTAAATAAATAATAATCAAATACTTAAAAAAATGATAAAAATATATATATATAAAAATAAGAAAAATAAAAAAATTCTGCAAAAATGAAAAATAGTTAGTAATGTATATAATAATTATATTTTATATACATATATATTAATATTTAACAAAAAAAACAATAAAAATGAATTTTTTTACTTTTCTTTATTTTTATTTATTTATTTTAAATTAAATATCAATATATATACATGTATATAAATATATATTAATAAATAATATATATTCTTTTTAAGATTTTTATATTTATTTTTTTTTATTTTTTTTATCATTTTTTGGTATTTCTTATTATTTTTCTAAACTATTGTTATATAATATATATTATTATTTTATTTAATTAAATTAATTATTTTGACCAATTAGATGCTACTACATGTCCATACATAAGGGCAAAACTAACGAAGGAATTTTTTTTTTTTGTAATTTATTAAAACATTAAAAACTAAAATGGACTAAATAAAATGTTATGAATTGATTCTATATACAGATAAATGTTAGCATTTTTTTGTACTTTTCTCTTGATTTTATTTAGTTTATACAATTTAGAAATCCTAAGAGAATTATCTAAACCCCTCTATCCAATTCTTAACAAGAATTTTAATGAATATGACCTTGATTTGATCAATTGTACATCATGTCGAGTGATTAGATTACAATTGTATAGGTTTAGTTACATATCATCTTAGTTAAATTTAAATATAATTCAATTTTTGTGTAATGGATAACCTCTTAGTATGAATTATCCATATCCCTTTTGAAATTCAGATTCCAAAAACCAAATATATAAGAACCCCAAAACAAAAAGGTTTCAAAGTTCTTGCTTTTCTTAATTGTTCTTGATTTTCTCTAGCTTGACATAATGATTCTTATCCATATCTTATGATGGAAACATGTGATTAAAATGAAATAACACACTGTATGTAAACTAAGGATGGGCAAATAATTCTATAGTATAGGGTTATTTACTCAAATCCTACTTAACCGAATAGGTTCTATGTAAGTATTCGAGACCATAGGGTAATAATTTTCTAGAACTTGTACCTACAGGATAGGATACGGGTATAAGTTTAGAATACCTTACACCTACCTTAGAACTTGTATTGTGAAGAATAAAGGGTATAGGTTCTAGGATACCTTATATTTATCATGTAACAATAATTAAGTAAAATTAATAAATAAAAAAGAATATAATTTCATTTGTATGGGCTTAAAATAAATAACAAAACGTAGCGCATGAGAAATCTTAGACTAAACCTAATGTTCTCATGTCAGCCTATTCCTTCTTAGTCTTTTTCTTTATTACATTTTCTTTCTACTCCATTTTTCTCATTTACTAAGTCCAACTCTACTAAAGTTAAAAAAAAAAAAAAAAAAAAGAATCTATGTAAAGCTACCTAAATAAGGTATGGTATTAATTTTTTTAACAATAATTTCTTTATATTAAGTTTGAAATATATCTTGTAATAAATTTATGTAACGTTGTTCATGTCAAGATTTAGTCGAGATTAGTATTTGTACATTTTTTCCTTGTTTAAGATTATGGTTTATACTAGGTTTGAAAAAGATTTGGTTGGTTGCGATGTATAAAAGATCATTATAGATGCTGACTATAAATTAAGAGATTATAATTTATAAATATTCTTATTATCAAAATAAGTAAGCTCCCAAAATGATTTATAATTATTTATTTAATATTTAAAATCAAGACCAAAATTTCACTAAATTTGAAAATAACATGAATGCATAGTAGAATTAATGGCAGAACCGATCTTGTCAAAAAAATAAGAATGAAACTGTAGAATCTCTTAATATTATAAAAATAAAATAAAAATAATTGCCGTAAGCCCCAAAATTGGAGTCTTTCCTTCCACAAAATGGGCCGAATATGGGGACCAGAAACGCATGCGTTTTGCAAACGAACAAAAGCAAACTACGCGTGAAGACCACATCGTAATTTATCTAATTTTCCCCTCTCGCTACGTTAACAGTTTTAGCATTAAATACCTATTTTGTAATTATTTGCTGTCCCCACATTTGATGTTCATTCCCTCTCACCACTTTCAACGTAACTCTCTATTCAAGGGAAGTATCTCTTCTTAGGAGAGGAAACAAACCTAAAAAGCACGTCTTACTAACATACATATATATAAGTAGTCCTAACCTTTTTTTTTATTTTTCAAATCACTCCAATAAGAGTCCTTTTACTTACTGTGATAGGAGAGGGAGAAGGCCACAAACGCCTATTAACAAATAAGTAAACTCTAACTTAAATCCTCTTTATTGTTCGTTGGAGTTTTGAAATTTAATTCACAACAGACACTATATTAAAGCCTTTAAGAGGTTTCTAATGGTTAATATCAAGAAGGCTAGAATTGAGGGAAAAATTACATACCAAATGATGAATATTTGGGTTAAATTTAAATAGAGGTTGAAATTTTTTATAGTTCAAATAAATGATGAATGCTATGAAAAAATGGTGCAATTATAAGTTGACATAATGGCTCTAGTATAATGATGCCAATTCTTAGTTTGATGGTATATTTTATATACAAAACATTTATCCTTTTGTGTGTAATTTTCATTTTTGGTTTGAATGCAACGACATCCTTCATTTGTACTAGTTTAATAACGTTCATCATTTTGTGCTGATCACTAAAAGGTTGCGTCCTTGAACTTAGCACTAAATGTTTAGATCACTACATTTTGCCTAAAATTAAGACGTGAATTGAAATGCTAGATTTGAATTTACATATTAATGATGCAACTCTCACTAAGTCAAAGATTTATAAGATGAATTGTAATTGATATATAAGGTTTAAAATATATTACATTATAAGGCCAGATAAATCATAAGTAATAAAACCCTAGAATGATTAGAAAATAAATTAAGGAATAATCGGTCATAGGAATTAAACATATGAAACTTATGAAAAGAGAATATTTTGGATCCAAAGATTAGGAATTTTATGATATTATGATCTTAATTAGATAGTTGGTAAGATAAACCTAGAACTTTTGAATAAGATGTAGAAGGGGATGAAAGAAAACAAAGAAGACCCAATGAGAATCAAACCAATCAACCTCCCCTCTCTAAAAAAAAAAAAAAAAAAAATAGAAAACAAACAAAGCCGACCAATCGCTCGTTAGGTCAATCGTTCCTCTAGTAAACTACTTTGGCTCCTATTTGTGGAAATCCTTAGTTAATTAATTAAAAATTACATATTATTAATTAAATTAAAATTTAGGAGAATCTCATAAACAAGAAAAGAAATAAATTAAGATGATATTATGATTGAGTACTTGATTTATTATCTAAAGGACAATGACAAATATAGATGTATTTTTTTCAAGAAAATAAAATAGATGTATTTTTTCAAAAAAATTATATAGATGTATTTTATACTGCTTATTCATTGCTAATGCACATGTAGGATTACTGTAACCAAATTAATAACTATGAAACTTTACTAATACATATGTTGATTGTGCTAGGCCATTTGAACCCACGAGTAGCAACTAATGACAAGTGAATGATATCACTAGGCCTCTCAAGCGATTTGTTAGATACAATAAATGTTGTTGTGGTGACTTAGAGTAGCAAACTACATTTGATATGAGTCGATTAAGTAGGACTAGAGTTGGAACGAAACAAATTGGTGGTATTTGACATCGATTTGAGCTTTATAATAAATTGTGCTCTTGATGGCATGACACTAATGGTGAATTTAGTGTGAGGTGATTAATTATTAGCAATGGGAAACAAAGTCAAGCCCTTGCATATTATTTATCTAAAATAAATTGTTGTTTTAAGAGATCACTTTGTGGGCTTTGCCATATTTGGAAGCAAAACCCAAGTTAGTCCACATTGGTTGTCAAAGTTCCATTGTTGTGAATCATTTAAATATAACGTAATAAATATTGTACTTACATGTGATTAATTCGGCATTCATGTGTTGTAGCACAGTGTTCACTAAGCTTTTTGCTCACCCCATTTAGGAAAATTATTTTCAAATAATTTGATTTTGGACTTAAAGATCTTGAAAGTTTAGGAGATGAGGCTTATATATTCATATTGGTAGGAATATGTGATGGATTAGCCATATGTTTTGATTTTAGTACATGGCAAGTCTTTGATTTCATTGTATGATCGAATCAAACCATAATGTTTTTCTCAATTTAAAGTCAGAGACAAATAAAGCTACATTTGAAAATTATATTTTTTCCTTTGACTTGAAAATAAGTGCATGTTAATTGTTCGCAAGGTCAAATTGAATATTCTTCATGATATAATTTTTTTTTTTTTTTTGCCAACCATATTACAACATTCATATTACTTGGAAATAAGTGCACATAAATTGGTCAAATCGAACATTCTTCATGATATAATTTTTTTTTATTAATTATATTACAACTTAAGAAGAAGGGACTCAAATCTAATTAATTTTATTATAAAACTAATATTTATGCTATTAGATTATAACAATCTTAACATATGATGTAAATTATTCTATCTATACTGTTAAAGCCAATGACCCTATTTTATTGTCTCACAATTTTAGAGCTATAATTATTATAGCAAGTTTCTAAAAGATTATTCATCATGCTTTTTTATAGTTTTATCAATTCTCTCTCTGTTATAATGTCTTATATGTTTTTTACTTTTCATGGCGGGAGCAATTCCTTTTTGTTTTTCTTTTTCATAGTTATCTAGCCAACATCATGCTGGGGAAGGAAAAGAGAAAGAAAAGCAACATTTTATTGTCTATAAATTACCTCTGTTCACTCTCTACCGTTCTACTCAAGTGGATTTTAAAAAATAACACTCGCTCTCAAATCAATATTAAGGTATCGTTTAACTATTATATTTTTATAATATAGTACTTTATAAATTTATTAGTTCATTATTTGATTTACATATTAACCCAAGTTACTGAAAAAAAAGGCCTTTTGATGTACTAGATTAAAATTAAATAATTTTTACCATATATTTGATGATATAAGCATCACAATATATATATATATATATATATATCTATTCAAAATTCCAAAAGTAACTCCAAACCAAATTCTCAAAATAAAATATTGATTTTTTTTAATTTATAATGTAAATAATTAATTTCTTTTTAATTTTTTAAACATAAGAATCCGCATTTAATACTGCACGTACATGTAACATGATAAAAATAAATTGTATTGCACGATTCTTCTTATACTGTATTATCTAGATCCTATTATTATGTTATGTTCTACTGAACGAACCCATTCAAAGGTTTAATGGTAGAGTTTTCCTTTTCTTTATTTTTATTTTTTTTTTTTAAGTCTACCTGATTTTATATTATTCTATGCATCTTTTCCTCCGATTTAAAAAATATTGATCAGAGACTAAAAACAAACAAATAAAATGTATCGAGCATAAATTTTACAAAAATGACTCACCGAGACAAGAGTATTATGGCATTTGGAAAAACCGGAACATGCAATCATTTTTTTAGCTTTTATTTTAATTTAGTAGTTGGACTGCTCGAAAAGTATATGCATGATTAATCCAAGGATAAATGTAATATATCAAACTTAGAAACAAAGCGTAATAAGGAGCAATGAGAGTGTCCCCAATCAAGTAATCATGGCCTCAATAAAGGGAGATGAGTGGGGTTGGGTTAGGTTGGGAGTGGGGTGGAGAAGAGGAATCTCAAATCACCATCTAAAATTTTGGATGCAATATTTTACTAAGAGAGATTTTGCAGAATATATTTCTAAAGATGGTAAAGGTAATAGAATTAATAAGTAAAAATTCGATTTTAATACTAGTGCTGTCGGATTCTATTCATTTGGTTGATTTAAACATAAGAAAAGATAAAAAATTAAAGTAATGAATTGAGTTCAATTGGAGGTTAATCCAGAGATAGATTGGATTAGTTTTATGATTAAGTCATGTCAAACTAGATTGAACTATGTGAGTCAACTCAATTCGATGACACAATTTAGTATTTGTTATTTAACGATTTCAAACTTTGAAAAAAAAAAAAAACAAATTAAACTTCTATTCATTATCTCATTTGACAATTTTAAGCCTTAAATTTGCAACTAAAAGTATACATAAAGTTTAGAATGTAGGCAAAGAGAAGCTAAAGTTCTTAGGGCATGTTTATTATTGTGGTATCAAATGATATGTATAGGGTATCACATCAGCATCTTAAACAACTTTTTATTTTATTGATGGTTACTTCACCAAATTTTCTTAGTAATTTTTTAAATCTTTTGTTAGTTACATCTTTAAAAACCAATATATCAAATGCTTTTTGAAAGTAGAGTGTTTGGTATGGAATATATGCTACGGACCGGTGTTTATTTTGATATCTCGATAAAATTAAGCACTATAGCCGCATGATGCCATGTTGCTTGTGCTTTGTGAATAGAATCTTATAATTTAATGATATAAATAAGATAGATGGGATTTGAATCCTTTTTCTTTATAATTGTTAGGAAAAAGAAAAAAGGAAAAAAAAAATTGAGGAGAAGGAAGGGCAAGAGCTCTAAACGTGGTGGCACGCGCTATTAGACAAGGGAGTGATTCGTGCCGGTGTCCACCTTCCTAAAATAAGACTAAAATGTGCAGCAAAATAAAGGACAAAGTATGCGTATATATACATATGTATAAATATAATATACTTTGAGAATTATATTATATATAATTGGCAAGCTAAGGCAAAGAGTATATGGTATCGACATTTTGTCCGGCCACTCTTTAGAATAAAATCCGCATATACCTACTTGTAAACCAGCTCACATAGATTCTAGAGAGAGAACCAATAGATATGGAGAAAGGGGTCAAAAACAGAAGTAATTACTATTTTAAGTGAAAAACATCTAAAGCGTTTAATTGTTGGTTTTGCGATTTTCTTTTTCCCTAAAATATTCATGATATTGGATAAAATAACAATGATCTTTTGATATTATATTTAGTCTTATATTATATAATATAAATGTATTAATAATGGGCAAAAAAAAAAAAAGAAGAAGAGATAAACATAATAAAACCCAAATATTTCTTCAATCTTATTTCCTTTAAAAATATATTGATTTAACTTTTGAATTTTTCTAAGAAGTGAATTTATATATAAAAAAAGTTATAATTGTTTAAAAAGGAAGTCATGCGTTGTAAGAGGTTTTAAGACTTCGTAATATTTCTATGAAGTTGAAATTCCTAAAATTTATAAAACTTGAACTTATCATATGTGTGAGGTTTGTGTCTTTCCATCCTCTATTTTGATAGGAATGATCTAACCTTCATCTTATTATTTATTCATATTTTTTTAAATCTGAACCATTTAGGTAACAATTCGTTCGATGGTTAAATTTAAAGAAACATAAATTAAGGGTAGAATAAAGAATGGAACTAATCTTACAAAAAATAAGATTGAGACTGTAGGAAAATCTATAATATATATGATTTTGTAAGGAAGAAAATGGAAAATATTTGTGGGTGTAGACACCATCCCAATAATTTAGGTGAAAATCAAATTAGCTCAACCCAACGATAACGATTTGATGAAATTGGCTCAAGTAAAAGGGTACAAATCGAATTTACATCCAAGTAAGATTATTACAATTTAGTAGAAGAGATACGAATTAAGCTACAATTTAAATTGAAATGTAGGTACCTTAGTATCATTCAAATCAAATCAAATCTAAGAGATGCAATTTAATTGAAATATGTATAGGGCCACAATGATTTATAAGACTTTTGGCTAAAAAGCCTAGTAATAATTTGTATTTGACTTCTTAAGTTAGTGATAAGGTCTAATAAATTAAGTTTATGAACATGAATGACTTTAGGGAATTTGTCATGGTACGTTTGAATAGGTCTTGTTCTACAAGATTTACTCGCTTTGTTATCAACTTTTCTAAAGCAAACTCATGCACATAAAGAAACTCATATAGGGATTCATGAAGATGAGTATTATTAATCATCAATATAATCTAATAGACATTGTTAACAACAAACTTAATAAATAGCTGAGACCTTCTTTTCATATGAGATATAACTAGAGAAACATGATTTGGTAAGCAAGCCCTTGCGTTCAAGAATGAAAGCTCTGAATTCGTTTTGTTATACTCAAGATTTCAAGAATAGTTAAGTAGACAGTCCTAAACTCCTTTATCTATTGCAAGTGCATTGAAGCCTTTGAAACTGCCTATTTTTGCTCTCTGTTATTTACTTGAAGTCATACATCTACGTGTCATTTCTATCTCATTTCCCTAAGGTCACAGGAAGTGTGAGACTCATGCAGTGTGTATGTGATAACATTAATCAAATCCCCTCCTCCAATCTACAAAACACAATAAAGAGGTATCATCAAATGTGATATAGATTGTTAAAGAAGAAAATCAAGACCATTGTTGCCACCCTTAAACACAACCAACCAAGACCATTTACACCTTCTTGTTCATTTTACTTTTATTTTTATTTGTAGTATAGATTTTCTTTTCCTTGCAATTTATATATATTCATTCGTAGTAGTTCTCTCTTTATCCATAAGAACCTTTGGAACACCACATCTGCATTTTAAAGAATTTTTCTTTTAAGGACCTTCATACTTCACACAAAACTTCTTAAAAGGAGCTTTGAAAGAAAGATTTTATAAATTATTTATAGGATCCACATTTCAAAAAAAAAACAGAATTATATATATATATAGGAAAGGTAAACAAAGCCTAACAAAGTCGTGAAAAATAGGGGAAAAAAAAAAAAACAAAGAGTCAGTACCAATCCTTGATAGAGAAATGGTGCTTCAACTAGCACCTCGACTTATCCCATGAGAACCTCCATTGAAGTCCTTAAACTAGATTTTTATGTGAATGACTAAGGAATGAAGGCTACTCTAATTATCCTCATATTTCTTTTGAATCTTTCTTGTAATTTATATATTCTCTTTCTTTTCTTTTTTTCACTAACGGCTTGTTTATTTAAAGGTAATAGAGAGAAAATATAATACATATTTGAAAAAATTGACGAGAGAATTTTGATTTCTAAACATTTCTATTCTCACTCCATTGAAAATAGATATCACCTATAAAGAAGTGGAATTTTTTATTTCTTCTACCAAGAGAATAAAATGTCTATATATCATAACTAATGTACCTCATTAAAATATTAAATTTACAAAACTACTCACTAAAAACAAAAACCCTTCTTCCTTTTTACCTGCGTTATTTGACTAGGTTTTCTTTCTTATTTATTCCTCTTATCAGTCAACAACACTTGTGACCCACCCTATGACATAACATAGCATGATTGAAGCTAGCTCAAGTTTACACTTGTGATTTTTTTCTTCTAAATTATCACTATGGGCTACTATTATGTTCATTTAATTGGGAATGTAGGTTAAACAAAGTACGATTCGGGTTAATATTCATGTTATAGGGTATCTATAATTTATCATTTTTGAAAATTATTTGTTGAAATATTTTCTTATAATTGAGCACCTCTTGAAATAATTTTGTAGTATCCTTTCTTTTATTTTATTTATTCATTGTTTTTTGTAAGCTCAAGATATAAAACATGTTTAAAAAAAAGCAAGACAGTTATGGTTAAAAAAATTGTTCAAGATATATATATATATATATAGAAGAAAAGTTAAATAAATTTTGATTATTTTTTAAAATGACCAAAAATGGGTAAATTGGTATTTTTACTCATATTGCTAACTCAATACTACAGTTACTAAAGTGTAGTAAATACTAAAATGAGTATTTTCTACAATAAAAAAATTACATGAAGTAATCATTATAATAGAAATTCCTAACTTATTACCTCCACATAAACCGGCCTAAAATTTCTTTAGGAATAGGATAGGATAGCTAGATTTTCATTTAAAAAAACTGATTACAGTTGCAAGCTTCATATAATTCTTGTCTCGGAGTCTGATTGGAGTGATTTGATTCATCTACAGTAGTGAATTAGTGAATGGTTGTCGTGCCCTTATAATTCGACTTTTATACGAAACAGATACATGAAGACATATTTTCAACATTTTGAGATACATACGTCATCGTATGCATACACATATATATATATATCTACTATTTTATCAATGTCCTAAAAAAATTTTTAGAAAATTGAGGCAAAAGTTTTTGACTTTTTGTCCTAAAAATAAAAAATAGAACAATTATTTTTCTTAGATATTAGGTTCTGTAATGAAATTATTAATATTTTCAATTTTTATTCGATCCACAAGTAACTTTGAGATCCTTAGGGTCCCTACTAAATAAATTAAGAAGTTTCAACATAATAATTTCCCCATCAATATCAATGGCAAATCAGGTCATTTTGGTCGATGCATTTTAAAATATGCAATGTATCTTCAGTTGAAAATTGCTGGTTTTCTAGTCTTGTATAACTTTAATATCAACACATCCCATTAATATTTATATTTATAGACACCTATGAGATGTACACGTACTACATGCATGTTTCGTGACCAATGACCAGTTATTAAGTATTCCGGAGAAAAGTCGACTTGGGGTGGTGTTCCACACCGTTAGGGTTACAGTAGACTCATCTTGCCTGTCTTTTGGTTCATATGATCGTGTTTTCAATTATATCGTTTTTGTATTCATACTGTAGTGTGGTATCAGCAATGACCAACTTAATATTCTCTTTTGTGTTAAAAAAAAAAAAGTTTGTATTTTGAGTTATTGTTTAAGAACATGTCAAGATTCCCCGTACAACTTTTGTGAAGTTTCAAATATTATTTTATCAATTTCTATTTTTTCAGTTAATTTGACAACTTTTCACTAAAAAAAAAAAAAAAAAAAACGCATTTGGTTGTACTATGATACACCAATTGAACATCACGAGCTTCATGATACTAAATATAATAGCAACTTTTATGATTTTTTTTTTTTATGTTTCTATCCATGTTTTATAGAAAATCGTTCCCATCCTTTTATTGTTAATATAATATCTATTAGATCTAAGATATCAAATTGATTGTATTTCTAATAATTTAAATTTAATTTATATTCTCTCAATGATCAAATGAAAAATTAAATCAATTCTATCAAAATACAAGTGGAAACCATACAAGCTCCCTAACTTATATTACCATAGAGCAATAATGGTAATGCATAAATCCGACCCGGCACCAATCCTATCAATTGTAGACGTGTAATCGTGCTTTCATTTATTCATTACTCTATGGACCCCTCTCCTACAACCGTTTCTTCATCTTCACTTCATTTTCTTCCCCCATATTCTCTGTTCCTTCAATTTGACCATGCATGATTATGGAAAAAACCCTAATATTATGGCAATGTCACTAATGCTAGTCTAACCATATTCATTATTCATGGAAAACATATGACCCCACAAACATTTAATTTTGCGGTTACCTTCAAAAATATAAATTATTTTCTCCTTCAACATATTATCAGTATTATTAAACTCAGATTAATTTTTAAGATTTAACTTGATTTAAATCGATTTAACTATAAAATCGGTCCAATTCAATCTAATTAAACTTGATTTCACTCTTTTAGCTTTTAGTTCTATTATATATTCGAATCGACTGCTTGAACTAAATTTAATAACATTGCATAATACGATCATGTTAACCAAATTTGTCAAAAGTTTTTTAGTCTATGTTAGATTTATTTCACCGTCTTAAGAAAAGTTTACTTAGTAATAGATATTATTCCACTTTAAGTTAGATTCGGTGCTATGCTATTTTAACTTTTCAGCTGCTTTAGATTATAACAGTAAAATAAGTTTTTGACTGGGTGATTTTCTTTTTTCTTTTTTTTTTTAAGCTTTCCGAAATCATAAAACTTTTGGATTCATTATAAAGAAAAAGAATTATCATGAATAAAAATTAATTTCGACACATTTAAATTTCTATTTCAAATATCTTATTGTTTTTCGAGACTCTACGTAAACAGAATTTTATAAAGTAATTGATTCCCTTTATTCTTAAAATTTATTCAACTTTTCTGATTTGTGAGTACGAATTTTACATAACTCGATTCATCAAACTTATTATAAAAAAAAAATAGAAAATATATAAAATCAACTCACGGAACATTGCAATATATAAGGATTCTACAAAAGAAAATTTCTAGAAAACTAATTTGTAATGACTCCATTGAAAATCCTTATATCGAGATTTTATTTGCTTTAGAATGATAAGCTCGACAGTTTTGTTTTTTGTGCCAATTGTTTTTCAAGCGTTTACCCATTCGGGAAGTTGCCCTCACTGGGTAAGTTTAATCTTGGAGTTCTGACGAACTCTGGACCTTCACACCAAAAAGGAGTTTAAATAATTAGAATTTTATTATATTTTATTTAAAGATTATCAAAATCTATCGCCTTATAAAACTCATATTCTTATCTGTTTTGAGAAATTTATATATTTATTATTAAAATTAATAAATATTATATAAATATAAATCAAATAAAAAATATTACTGAAATACTATTATTAAGTCACATTTTTAAAATACGATATATTTATTTATACTAATATTATATTAATTTTTATATACTATAACTATATCGTATCTTGAAAATAGAACATTAATACAAATAAAAATGTTACATATAACATAATATCGATATCTTGATAATATTTTTTATATAATTTATAATTATATAATTTTTTTCTAAAATTAATAAATATACATTACACCCTATCTGTTTCGTTACATAGTTTAGAACCACATTGCACAAGGAGCCTCTAGAGGTGCTTCGTTAAAGACTTAAAAAAGGTGCCACATAATGTGATATTTTGCCCTAAGGGAGTCCTAGCTCCTCTTACGATTGAGAATAGTGAGCGCAAGAAAAAGAGCTCGGAGATAGTGACATACTGATGGTTAGGGTTGTTTAATCTTTTATTTATCATAACTTACTAACCATCTATTATATATTATTTTTATTTTGGGTTTGGAATTCCCTTCGGCTTTTATTTAAATCAACAAATTTAATCTAGGATTTTGCAACAAAACCTAAAATCTGCCCTAAAATCCTAAAGGGAATCAAGTTAGGCTAATCAGGTATTTTATAATAGCTCACACAGTGGCAACTCAATTCTTATCTACAAAAAAATTATATATTTTCTAGATAATCATAAATTGATATGTATGAAAGAAGAAATATAAAATAATGCCTATATAATATATTTTCGATAGAAAATAACATATTCAGATGCTGCATTTAAGTTACAATTACTAAAAAATAGTAAATAATTAAGTATATATATTGTTATGAGATTGATTAGAGTAGATACATATCTTTATTCTAGATTTGAACAATTTAATATCTAAAGTTTCATTCTTTTGTAATTTGATATGTATATATTTTTTGAAAGCGACTTATCAAATGAGGTACTAAATTATAAAAATAAGTAAATAAAACTTTAGATACTAAATTACCAAAATACAGACAAATATCCATATATGCTTCATTCCCTTTTAAATCTTTTAAATGACTTTTCTAATCGTGATTTTCACATTATAAAGATTGTAAAGGGGATTTTCTTCCCATGAACATAATCGATTAGGTTTCCTTTTTCCTTTTTAAAAGTTTTGTTTTTTTTTTTTTTTTTTTTTTTGTTTTCCGGACAAGAAATCAGTTTTAATTACGTGAATGGAAGGAATTACACCAAAACTCAAAACACCTGTGATAACACAAAACGCGCCATCCATCCATCCACTTCTATTCCAACTAGGAACAAAAACATGAACAGAGCCATGCTTGTGACTTTGGCTTCTCTGTCTTCATGTGGGCACATGTCAGTCAGGTAAAAGGAAATTCCAAGAGAGAGAGACACACACACACAAGATACATTGGAGAGAGAAAGAAAAAGAAAGCGAAAATTCCATCTCCCTTTTATTTCCTTTCTCACTCGGTGTTGAGCAAGTAATCTCCAAAACTCAGGCTTTTTCAGCAATACCCATTACTCAGTTGCCATATATCCCCCTTGTCACCATCTTGTGGTACATTCTCTCCTCGAGTTTGAATTTTTCTCTTAGATTATTTTTACATGGGTATTTTTTATTTTTTTACTCCTCTTTTTTTATTAGTATTGATGGTGAAACAAGTTTACTTTTTGTCTGCTCTAATTTAACTTTATTACTACTTTAATCTTCTTGTTGCTTTCACTTGCATAATGCTAATAGCATCTTTTAGTATTAGTCCTTAATTGTAGATTTAGATTGTGCCCTTTTGCTTCTCTGTGACTTTAGATTGATGGGTTTCAACAGGTTTCATGGATGACATACTCTATCCAGATCAAAATCTAGTCTTGACTTTGGTTTGTTCTGGCAAATCCTGAGATGGGTTTTTGAGGTAAGTTCTAAATCTAGTTGCTTTTCTTGTTTTTTGTTTTTCAAGTTACTGTTATTATTGTAAAATTGAGGCTTGTTTTTTTTTTGGCTTTTCAATTGTTGCATTTTGATGCAAAAGTGTACATATACAAGTGTTTGTGTGGAGAAGAAGTTAAGAGTAACAGTTTGAGTTGATTATAGTGTGGAAAATGAGAGATTTCCCTTCTTGTTTTGGTGAAAATGGAGTTCAAGTTGCAGATTCTTCATCTTCATCAAATAATGCCACAAAGAATGCTCAGAACTTGGTCACTTGTGTTTATCAATGTCGGTTAAGGGGTAGGTCTTGCTGGATTACAGTAACATGGAGTAAGCATATGATGGGTCAAGGTCTTAGTGTTGGTATTGATGATTCATCAAATCAGTGCTTGTGTAAAGTAGATATCAAACCTTGGTTGTTCTCTAAGAGAAAAGGGTCCAAGAGTTTAGAAGCATACTCTAGTAAAATTGATGTGTATTGGGACCTATCTTTGGCGAAATTTGGATCCAATCCTGAACCTTTGGAAGGATTTTATGTGGGTGTGGTTGTCGATCGGCAAATGATTCTTCTTCTAGGGGATTTGCGGAAAGAAGCTCTTAGGAAGACTGGTGCTACTCCACTCCCTTCAAATGCTGCTTTTATTGCCAAAAAAGAGCATATTTTTGGGAAGAAGGTTTTCATCACGAAGGTGCAGTTCTTTGATAATGGTCAAGTTCATGACTTGATGATTGAATGTGATACAAGTGGTGTAGACGAGCCATGTCTGATCATTCGAATAGATAGCAAGACTGTCATGCAGGTCAAGCGGCTACGATGGAAATTCCGTGGGAATCACACCATTTTAGTAGATGGCCTCGCGGTAGAAGTTTTGTGGGATGTTCATAGTTGGCTTTTTGGCACAACTGCTGGAAATGCTGTTTTCATGTTCAAGACATGCCTATCTGCTGAGAAGTTGTGGGCTAGTGGACCCATTTCAGATCCGAACATGTTGCCATGGTCCTTCTCACAGAGATTCCTAGACTCAAAATCTCAAGCTCTTGGTTTCTCACTTACATTGCATGCGTGGAAGAATGAGTAGATAGGCTGAGGAATTCCTCAGGGTACTGACAGAAGAACTTCTAATGAGTTGTGATTTTTTATTAATTACGCAATCGAAAACTACACTTAATTTGATTGATATGGTTCCAATTTTTTCCTTTTTATATTTCTTCTTGAGAAAGCTCGAGCAATTTAAATAGATCATAGACAGTTTTGTTCTGTACATGCTTCCCGAAGTTTGGGCTTGTTAGTATTATTAATTTCCTTCTACCAGGAACACATAATGTTAAACACTGTACAAAGCTTCTTCTTTTGTGCTTTTTAAGTTTTGTTGCAGTGCAGTATTGTGATAACTCTCTTATGCCATGTCAATGATTTCCTCTCTAAAGAAATGCCAGTAAGGATTTTGCTTTCTGCTGGCCTCTGAATTACAGTTAGAGGATATAAAGTTTTTTGTGCCCCCTCTTCTTCCTTTGAATGGTGATTCATTAACCGATTTTTTTCCTCCTGCAGAGCTTAAGCTGCTGCAAGTCACAATTTATTCTTTTACAGCATAATGACACTGTTATTTCTTCCAGCTTCATCGGGTTTCGATGAGTTTTCTTCTTGTTCATTGGGCTACATATATTCTCAATCTTGACACAAGTATCTCCTTTATGTTTTGCTCTCTATTGCTCGAGACTAGTAGAGACTCTGCCCTTAAGAATGTTTACGTGATTCTATTTTTGCCCATAGTTTGGATTGAATAAAGAGGGTCGGAAGGTTGAGCAGTGATTCGACAAGCAAGCTTTGCATTACTCTCGCAGTTTGATGCTTCTACCCTTGTTGGGTCTTACAAATCAAGGTTTTCAGCGTATCGTGCATTTAGGATCAAAGAATCATCTAAGATGCTGGGGAATTGCAAGAAAGAGGTAAGTCTCTATCGTGCCACTAGCTGATCATATCATACTATCAGTGTTTAGCAGAGCATTTTGTTTTGCAGTCTCAGTTTTAAGAACTAATCTCCTGCTCGACCATCCACCTGTCCTTAATTAATGATTTATTTGATATGAAGATGCATAATCGGTGTGGATGTGCATCAGAATGTGTGAAACTTTTGGTAACTGGATTTGGTTTGATTAGAGCTTAGTTAATTTGAAGATATATCTTATGGTCGACTCTCTTGCTTGCGACTTGGGTGATCTCTTGAAGTTAATTTAGCCCTTCCGCGTAATGACTGTATTTTATTTACCAGCTCTATAGTCTGTCACTTGAAGAAAACGTCTTTACATCTTTTTTCCTTTATCCGAGGTTCTGCTTCTTCATTCATAGGTTGTGGTTTGTGATTGGTAAGGACATGAATGGAGGTAGTTAATGGGGGAAAGGGAATTTCATATCGTACCATAAAATGGAGGCATTGAACTAATTGCTGTTTCATTCCATTCTCTCCTCCTCTTCTTCTTCCTCTTCTTATTTACTTTTTATTCTTTTTGAGGGTAAATATGGATTCTATCATTAGCTGTTCGGTTTTGGTAACTGCATTTTCTTTCTTTCTTTCTTTCTTTTTTTTAATCTGTTTGTTTGTGTAAATCCAGTAGGATGGATTATATGTAAAAATAGAAACAAGTGTGTTTTTCGTCGAATTAATGTACCTTGGATGCTTCATGACCCTTTTTAGCGTTGCAACTATTTGAGTTCACATAATGCTTTGAGAGTTCCAGACGTTGAAGGTGCTTTTTCATGCAGATATTGAATGGATACGGTGTATTGCGCAAACTAGATGTGCAGGCTTTCTCTGAAAAAGCAGAATATGGCTAAAAACGAGTAAAAGTTAAGATGGTAGTGTAGTAATTTTACTTTGTTTAGTGATAATAAACTATTTCGTTGGGAAATCGATTGGTTTTATTCCATCCTAATAAAAACAATTAGTTTTGTAAGAAAAAAGAATTGACATATCAATAAACAGACTAGAAATACATGCAAAAGAAAAGAAAAAATAGTTTTTGAAAGCACCAAAAAGGTTTTAAACGCCCAACCTATAGGATTATGCACCCAACGTGCGATTGCCAGCCTAACTTGCAAGTTCAGCTGGAAACAATGTTTAATAATATTAAAATTTAAGTTTTGCTTTATAAACTTTTTTTTCTTTTTTAATTAAAATAATATTGATATTTAAATTTAATTGAAGTTTGGTTAGATTTATAAACTCAAACTTAATTCAAGTTTGAACTTTAATAACCATAGAATTGTACTCGAATGGTTTATCCCTCGGAAGACCTTCTATTCCATTATTTTCATAGGGGCTTTGGAATAAAGTGATTGAATGTGAAATTTCGGTGTCTCTTCCACCTATCAGTATATTCCATACGAGTCGTTCAGATGTTATCTTTTTTTTTATTTAATTTCTCTAACTGTCGTAACTTTTTCTATTGGTGTTTTATCTTTTTAACTTTTCTATTTTGATTCATTTACCTTTTTAAATTGATTAAAAAAAAATTTCTATTGTTTTGTCCATTTTGATGAAATCAGTTTAGCTCTTTATCTTATCATTCATCTATATACGTATATTTTTAATTTAAACAATTGAATTCACAATTTATTTAACAGTTTAAATTTAAAAAAAGTATAAATTAAATATGAGATAAAAGATGAAATTAGTCTCATAAAAAACAAAGAGGGACCGAAGAAAAATCTTATATATAAAATGTATTCTCTAATTGTTTCGAAAAGATTGAGGTCTCGAATTTGAAAAGTGAAGTACTTGATTACAAAAGTAAGGAAAAGTGGATAAGTTAGACAAAAAGTGTTTGAAAAATTAAAATGTAAATAAAAAAGCAGTAAAAAAGCGGGGGATCATTTTTCACTTTTCCTGTACCATTTATCCTTTTCCTTCTCGGAAATTGCGTCTTTATCTACGAGCTTATAATAGACGATTATGTGCGTAAGGAAAAATCTGTTTATGAGCAATTTAAGACATACATTTATTTGAATTTTGATGTCATTATTGTTTTTCTCTATATTTGAAATATAAAAAGCCATAACACTCTTCAAATGATGAAAATTTCAAAATAGCTCTCCCTTTCAAACCATCCCTTTCTTTGTCATATTTGTCAAGATATATTTCATGAATTTAGTTGTCACGAAAAAGACATGTTTATGAACTTGGAATGACTTTGGGAGATTTGATGTAATAAGTTTGAAATAAGGATGGATGGAATGGTTTATCTATTCACTTATACCCTAGAATTTCCTTGAAACCTATTAAATTCGTTGAGGAGGATAAGAAAGTTGAAAGAGTATTGAGAATTTCATAATTTATCTTTACCCTCTTTTTTTTTTTTTTTTTATCAATCCCTAGTAAATGATCTCATGGAATAATATTCAACAGATATAATCAAATTAGACAGGAAAAGGAAAATAGAGAAATATACAAAAATAGTTCTTCTTGTTTAACTACTTTTCAATTTGAATGATTTACCTTTTCATTTATTTAAGTTCCTACCTTTTACTATTTTCTATTTAAACCCTACACCTTTTTAGCTTTTTTTATTCCAATTCTCCACCTTCAGATATTGACCGGAAAAGTCGCTCCATCATATTCACTAAAGTAATTGTCTTGCTAAAAGAATCAACCAAATATAATATGCAAAACTTAGGTAAAGGGAAAAAAAAATCATATATATAATATACAAAGTGTTATTCGAAATAATAAATAAGTTGAAAGTTTTAACGGAAGCACTAACAAACATTATAAGGGGATTCTTTTTCTAATCGTTTAAAAAAAAAAAATTTGATAACTCAAATAAAAAAAAATTAATATATGAACGACTATTTACCTTGTAATTTGCCTGTCTGTATACAACACTTTTCCTCCATCATAATACATCCTAGATACAAATATCTGTCGCACGCACGGACAAACATGATGACTCAAATAGAAATGTATAGTAAGAAATTCAAACAGAAAAATTAACAGGTGTAAGAGAAAGACAGTATCAAAAGCAACAAAATAAAAATATGATGTACTATTTTTTTTTTTTACCCAAAAGAGTTTATAATAGGCAGCGATGAAGATATGTTGAAACATACCCATATGATATGACTTGGTATAGCATAAAAATTACAAACGGTCCAACAAGTAATGTCCAAATCTCTCAATATCTATGTATTGTGTTTTATTATTACGTAGGGCAATTCCACCAAACTCCAGCTCCTAAAACCCTTGCCCATTTTAATGGAGACTAGGGGCATCAATGGCCAGCTGGTCCTACTCAATAATATTTATAATGTTTTCGATTGGTCTCCTCAGCCTAAAATGTTTACCAATGTGTAAGTTTTGAATTTATGGTCCGAATTTAGGGAAATTTTAAGCTTATAAGAGATGGAAAATTTTAAGTCTATAAGAGATAGACTTAGGGTTAAAAAGTGGGACAACATCGGAATGAGAGATATAGGTGAATAACTTTGCCGATGGTCTTATAATCTAATGCAATGAATACTGGTCTCTTAAGTAGAATGATTAGGTTCAAATCCCCTATCTCTCCCCATTGTAATTACCCATAAAAAAAAAAGAAGAAGAAGAAGAAAAAGAAAGATATAAGTGAATAGCTTTAATGAAACATAAGTAAATGTTTTAACACTAAACAAAACTCTTACCTAGGTTTTCTTCAAGTTATAACTATTATATCCAATCATGTCTATTTAAGTGCCTTTTTATTTATTTATTTACCATTAAAAAAAAATTACATTAATCAAACTAATTGGCATAAGAGGATTCACGGACCAAGAGTTAGGTTACAAAACCTAATTGAATAAACGTGTACATTTCTTCAAGAGTTAATAACATATAGGTAGCATCATTTCTCTTAAAAGACCAAAATCTAGGCAATGGCGAGTACAATACTCACATAAAAAGGATAGTACTGTATCACATAGGAGATAGAAACATAAATAAATAAAGCACATGAAATAAAATTGTTTATTCTAAATACTATCAATTGGCTAATATAAAATAGAACCACAATCTACAGTCTAACTAGATTTGTAAAAATAGACTTGTGATGGTGGATATGTGTAATGTTAATGGATAAAATATGGTAGAAATGATAGAAAAATAATAGGGACTTTTGCTTGACTAACAGCTGCGGATCTGCAAATTATGAAATCAGTATCGGTGGAATTGCATATTTACCATGGTGAAAGGAGCGAAGAGATTTAGAAAGGAGGCCCCTCCTTTAAAGCAAAGATATGTTAAGGAGCTTTTGTGTGTGAGAGAGAATACAATGAATTTGTCTACTGAAATATGCATTTTATGCTTACTTTTTAGTGCCCTTTGTTCTGAAGTTTTGCATTGATCACTTTCTTTCTTGATGTTTTCTTTTTTTAGCCTTTTCTTATGGACCCAAGGTCGAAAAAACTAGCTCTAGAAATCGAAAATGTATGAATACTTAATTAGTAATTTTGGGTATGACTATATCACAAGATATATAAATTCAACTCAAAATTAATTTAATAGTTTATGGATTTAAACTTGAACATTATAACACTTAATACAACGAACTAAAGTTTATTTAAGCTTAAATTAAGTTTAAAATAAAATAAGTTTAATTTCTCCCTCAAGCTTAAATTTGAATTTAGTTAGAAGGAAAGTAGTTATTTTCAAACAAAAGAAATTTAAATGAGATACATTGAGCCAATCTTGAAATTTTTTAAATATCACTTCCAATGTAGCTTTAGTTATTCTTATGTTGGTGAAGAATTAGAAATGAAATAAAATCAAGCTCCAACTTAACATTTCGAGTTTGATTATAACTTGAGTTTTAACTGGGGTGGTTACGATTTGGTCGGCTCTTGGTAATAATCCAAAAGAATATAATAAATAAAACAAAGTCTTCTATTTCAATTCTCTTTTATTTGTGCAGTAAACTATGTTAATATTAGCCATTTCCGAATATTGAAGACCATGTTATACATAATTAACACGATATTGATATAATTCAAATGAAAACATAAACCGTTATTATGATTTTGGCTTTATTATCATTTTCATCGCATAGAATGACATGTTATTAATGCAGCGGGCATATAACAAATTTTTGTTTGTCAAATCCAATATCATTATTTAAGGACGTTTTCATGTAATATGCGGCCAAAATATGAAACTTGTAGTGATTGACATTTACCTATTTTTAATTTCTCTTTTATCAAAAGATAGTTGGCATCCTTGCCCTATCAGATATTACAACCACACATGGAAAGTGAAAACAAAACAAAATTATAAAGGAGCCGGATTTTCAAAATATACGATATTTAGATCTCTTTAAATATATTGATATGGGATAAATTTTCATCTATCACTATCCTAAGTAGATCGCTTGTATATATTTATGAATATTTTTTAAGGAGGGTTCATCATCTAGTTTTATAATGATTTTTTTTTCCTCTATCATGATTAGTATTATTATTATTTTTTTTTTTTGCTCGATATGGTTAATATTTCATCAATTAATGCTAGTGAAAATCAACAGTATTGTTACAATTGTATACTAATATGAAACATTAACTTAATATTTTATAGAAAAGGAAAAATTTTTTTTTTATATCGAATACTTTTTAAGATATCTAAATATTATATTTTAGAAATTCGGAATCTTTATGTCATTTCAATTGTTTTCTGTAATTTATCCATATTAGTGTGAACCTTAAGGATTTAATAAAGCTATAAAATGATGCTTAGGTCATATGGAATTGCATATACAAGCGGCTCATTTGTCAAACCAATTATAGTAATTTCGCCTATCTACGTAAGTATGAACCAATTCTTACAATTTTCAAGTGGAAATATTTCCCCATTTAACCAACGAAAAAACAAACCAAAATTCCAAGTTTAAGCAACGAAAAGACAAACCAAGATCAACATCTTTTGCAATAATTCCATACTGTGAAATGTACTTTAGATATCTTTCTTACCTGAAAAAAAAAAACAGAATATACTTTTTATACTCCATTTTCAGCACAAGTTATTAATATTGAATATTCTAATTATGGGGGCCAAACCAACCTATTGGGACTATATAGATTCATAATTTATTACTTTAAAGTCCTTTGTAAGTGAAAAAAAATTATCGTAGTCCTTAAAATAAAATCATAGTTACATTTAATGATTGAGGAAGTTATTTTTAAGTCACTGTGGAAGTTCAATATCGAAAGAGATCACATGCGTACTGCGTATCATACAGCGCTACACATGACCAAGAAAATGATTTAACTCGCACATATAGGATGATCAAGTGAAACAGGATAGAAAGGAGGAGTAGGCAATCTTAGTAAGCTATAACGCATCAAGTGACAGATAAAGGAGCACGATGATATCAAACTCCACGATGATATCAAACTCCACAATGAGGTGGTGTTCTTAAGAAGTTTGCATATTTTGATCTTTGAAACAGAATTCTAACAGAATAACAATGTTAGTGAGAGTTTGTCTCTTTAAAATAAATGAGGTATTTATAGGAGATAATAAGTGAATTCAATACGTTGGATTATAACGTTGATCAATAGTTAGGATTGAAACTTTTTATATATGAGTATTAAATGGGCTTTTTTTCTATGGGCTTAGGCCCAAATAAAAGGCCTTATATTTCATTAGTATAAACTAAACCAAGAAAGATTAGATCGGTCAAACTGATCTAACGAGCCCTACTCTATGAATTTCATGAACTTGACTCTCTAAACCCTATTACCTTAGCCCATAGAATTAAATCCATTTCAATATTAGGCTTCAAGCCCATGAATCAGATTCAGCCCACTACAATCACTAGTTTCCATGATCTCTTTAAACATTCAAAATTGATAACCTTAAGTTTTTTAACTTTACCTCTGACTTACATTAAATCCTTCTTTATGGAAATCATCAAAGAAGTGTCCATACACTTATGAAACTTACTTTCTTAAATTTATTAGAGAAGTTAATGCGATAGTTATAAATGGAACTAGGCAGGGTCAAAAGGTGTCTGGATCCTTCTAAGCTCTAAAAAAAATAATCATACAGGAAAAATGTATTTATGATGTATATTTTATAAAATAAACTTTAATTAGTTTTAAATCCAATCTACAACTACATGGTCCTGCACTATTTATAAATACAAGTATACAACAACAACAATAATAATAAATGTGTCGATGTAATTTTGAAAATCTTCAAGGGTAATCAATAGAGGTAAGCAAATAACTCTATTATATAAGATATCTATCTATAGCTTATTTAATTGGATAGGTTCTAAGTAGATATTAAGAGTATAGATTCTTGAGATATATTTTTTAAAACCTACTCACACATAATGGAGTACAGGTATAAGGCTTTTCTAGCCTATACTTATCTTAAAACATATATTCTAAGATATAAATGGTACAAGTTCTAGGATACCATGTATATATCCTATGAAAAGTTATTAAATAGTATTAA
Source organism: Lumnitzera littorea (assembly GCA_024138015.1). Lineage (NCBI taxonomy): Eukaryota > Viridiplantae > Streptophyta > Magnoliopsida > Myrtales > Combretaceae > Lumnitzera > Lumnitzera littorea. The sequence goes on from JAMXBB010000004.1 coordinate 8,373,866, forward strand.
TAAATAATAAACGATAATACTATAATTTTTTGTCGATAAATGTTTTATTTAAAAGAAAAGAAAAAGAGCCTAAGACAATTAATTAATAATCCTAAATAGCTAAACCTAATGTCATTTCTCTCACTTTAGTTTTCAATTGTTTCCTTTTTTCCCATTTTATCTCCAACTTTATGTTTAATAATTTTTTCTCCTTATTCTTTCTTATTTTCTAAGTAGTACGATCATATAAATTCAAAATAATATAGGTAGGCAAAATTATCTTTTTTTTAATTGCACATGTTTTTCTATAGGTTCATGGTTTTTGTATATGAAGAAGTTATAATATCACATATAAATTACTTATTTAATATTACATAAATTTGAAATTTATAGCAGGTTTTACACGGCATCCTATACGCCGCAAGTTTCATAGAGTATATGTTTTAGGATGATTCTAATGTACCACAGAATAGTTTTGATTTTTAAAATTTAGAATCATACATCTTATAAGATAAGATATAGATAGCCCTTATACCTTATAAAAACTTTAACCGCTTACGTCTAGTGATCGATGCAATTTATCTATATTCTTACTTTACCAAAATCGAAAATGGTATATGCATCACAAAATTTTATGAGAATTCAACTTTATTTTCATAAAGGAGAATCTAATCTAAATCCAACCTAAAAAAATACTTAAATGGATCCAATTCATTAAACCTAAACAACCGGTATTCGACCAATTAAAGACAAACGAGTTATGAAAATGTAAAATGAGATCCAATATCCTCCTTATTTTCTTATAATAACCCGGTTTAACAGATGAAATCTATCTAAGAATTTTTTAGTCCACCGAATCGAAAGCTTTGCAAGAAAAATTCCCTAAACTCACATGTACAGCAATAAATGACACCCCCTCAGAACGCGTTTCCTTCCATGTTAGACAAAAGATGGTTAGTTTCATTTCTCTGGCCAGCTTGCTTTGGATTCCTGGTGACACGTGTCGCTTACCTGGGCCATCATCACATTTTTAGGGCAATCATAGCGGCACGTTATATTCCTTGAGTAACTTCACAGATCCGTCTCTCACTCCCGGCGACTTAGGAAGCTACAGTGGCATTTCTGATATTCTGCCCGCATTCCAAGGCAAATGTTTGTGGAGATAGCGGGGAATCTGAAGCCTTAAACTCTGCCGGAATTTCAAATAATATTAATTTATTCTGTGTTCCCAGGAAAAAATAAATAATTAATTTAATAAATAAATTCTTGCTTGATGTCTTCGGTCTTGAGACAATGCTGGGAAAATAAAAATTACGGTAAGAAGATTTAAGTAGATTAATACTCGATTCAAACGATGTATAATATTAATAAAATTTTAATACGTAATAATTAAGAAATATATATTTTTTAAATATTAATTATTTTACATAACAAAATTTTCTTGATATTTATATATTATTCATCAATTTACATGATATATTAATACCATTGAAACCTTTCTTAAAATTATTAGTTGTTGATATTAACTTCAACGGTAAATATTATATCTAAACAAGTAATTTTGTAAAAATTTAAGATGTACTTTACTCTATAAATTGGATAGATCTCCAATAGAATTGAAAGTTACAATATGAAATTCCATTAAAAATTTGCACAATCTATCCCAAAAGATACCGGCATTTGCATACAGCATCTCCATGCTTGGTACCTCTTATACTTTAAGGTATTTTTTTAATCCAAGCAATATAGTTTAGGTCCCTGACTATATGCCCTTATAAAATATTTCAAGTTGTGATGTATTTTATGATAAATTGTATGACACTATATTATTAAGTTCATAATGTATTCATGAGGAATATGTGATCAAGATGCATGCGATTATTATAATTTTGATTAATGTATTAGTTACAAATATATGGAAAAATTAACATATTACTGGGTAGCTTATTTCAATAGATTTATCATGAAAATGTAATAAAAAAATTTTATAAGTGTAACTTATAAATTCTATAAGGTAGAAGGTCAAAGTGGTTCATATGCGTTAAAAAAATAGGTTCCACTTTCAAATTATAAAAATATATACTTATAAAAAATGTTTTATACTTTATTTATCTTATATCCATCTATATATAATCAATAGAGCCCCTTTAATGAATGCTTTGGCATAGATATTGAAAAAATAAAATAAAATAACATCTTGTAACGTATTTTAAAGATTACTATGCATTTTTTTGAAAAAAAAAAAGGTTCATAAAATGATAAAATTTGTATGTAATATATTAGCAATTAAAATAGAACATAAAAAATGAAAATGAAAGTTCATTAACTACTCATTAACATTGACTTTACCCCACCGAAAATAACATTGACTTTGTCGAGATGCTAGCTCACAATCTTCAGACAGAGACAGTGCACAAATCATATCAGTTGGCACATATTAGGAAAAATATGATCAAAAAGGGCATTGCCGTTGTCCCTTCATTTACCATCTTTAGCTTTTTGGACAAAGTTCAATAATAATACATGTGGAAAGATGATTAAATCAGATTCGAGAATAAAAGTTTTAATGGTATTATTATATTATATGAATTGATAAGTAATGATAAATATTAATTATATATATCACATAATAATAAAAATATATACTTTTTCAAAAATTATTAATAATACTTTTAAGCATTAAAGTTTTATTAGTACTTATAACCTCCCCTCAGCCCTTCCATATCAATGGCAAAGCAGTTTTCAACCAATCGGTACAAATAGCTGACGTTATACATCCAAAAATTTATGTTTGCCCTAAATTCTAATAAAGGTCGAATGGAATCATAGCAGGAAGTATATATATAGAGAAGGTATGTTTACTTATGAGTGCAAATAAAGGATGTGCTTGCGATGATGGAGCAAACGGAATTATAACGGAAAGTTAACAACATTGTTGGTGTTATCCAGAAGATGTATAGCTTAAAAATGTTCTTTTCACTATTTACACCGACTTCATATGGATAAAATATACTTAGCTATTTTCTCATCTACCATCCTATTCTAGCACCTGGTCAATAAAATGGCTATTCCACATAATTGTTATTATTAAAAAAAGAGGAGTTGCAATTCCTTTAAAGATTAAAAGAATAGTTATTCTTTGATATTTTTACTGTGTAATTTCAAATCTATCTATGGGATTTTAGGTGTATCGGTACCTATACAAATATCACATATATGCTACAAGACAAAAGCGCTATATGTGAATAAGGAAGTAACATGAATCACACATATGAAATGATCGAGTAAGATAGGATAGAAAAGATAAATAGGCAATCTCAATAAGGTTCTAATATTTATGGTGATAGGTAGAAGGGCCAAAAGACGTCAAACTCCATAGTTGATGAAGATTAAGATGGTGTTCCTAAAATATTCAGGTGTTTGATCTTTTTAGGCAGAATTTCAGCAAAGTAACAATATTTGTATCAAGATTTTTTTCTTGTTAGTCATCAATCTCATTTGTAGAATCGTAATGTTGATTAATGACCAAGATCAATCTCTTCCCTTAAATGGACATTAAGTGAATTTCTTTTGATGGCTTAAGCCCAATAAGGCCTTATTCTTAATGTGAGCCAATATTAAGAAAAGTCGGATGGAACGAGTAAATCGAACGAGTAGATCCAATGATTTTATTCTGAGCCAATCATGTCAAAACTTTCTTAATTATCTCAAATATATAAGCTCTGTGAACCATGTTATCTTAGTCTAAAAAGTCAAACTTAATTAATTAATGAGTTTGAAACCTTATTTCAAATTTAGCCCTATGCAGGGACTTCAAAATAATTATAAGAAATACTTATTACTTTTCTATTTCATTCTTTTAAGAATTGAAATTTTATCCCTATTTTATTTCATTCCTTAAACCAAGTGAAACTAGATCATATTATTTGTTTTTAAATGAATTATAATACTCTTTTCAATAATATATATATATATATATATATATATATGCTCAAACCTAACCCAATTCTAAGCAAAATCAAAATAGTAACAGCGGTTATCCATCTTAGTCCCCTAACTCCAACAGCCAAGTGGGAATCTCTCTTTTAGAATCTTGCTTTTCTATATGGATTGCTACTCAACAGCTTGAGTAAAAGTGTAAAATAATCATACCCGATAACTTGAAGTCCATTTGTTATTATTAAATGGTATATTTTCATTGTTGGATCTTTTTACATGTTTGGCATTCGATGGATTTGTTTTTTTTTTTTTGTAATATTGGTCTACAAAGTGTCATTACAATTCATAATATGTTCAGGAAGTTTTCAAATTTTCATTAGCTATCCTGTCGTTATAAAAGTTTGTTAATGAGTTTTTATATTAACAATATCAATTTTTACATTTAAAAATACGAGCCGGTAACTTCTGATTGGCCTAAATAATAAATTTAATTAAATTATATGATTATATATACATATTAATTAAGTAAAATAAAAAAATAATAAACAAAAATTTCTCCAATAAAAGAAAAAAAAAACATAAAAAAGTTTTTGAGACTAACCTAGAGTTGGGAGCTAGCTAAAAAGGCCATTTACTTAAAAGTAGATTCTTTGACCTTGTAGTGGTGAGAGATGGGTCCCAACCATCCTATGGAAATCATACAACCCCTAAAGTAGATGGGGTTATCTAAACAGCCATTCAAAATAAAGAAAAAAATGACTAAGAGGAAACCAGATGAGTCATGTTATCTAATCAGGTTTTATCTACTTTTCTTTCTTGTTTACATAATAGGTAAGAACGGCTATCCACCGACTTGGGGAGTCATACGAATCCCCTAGGGTAGTGGTGGCCATCTACCATCAGTAGTAGGTTAAATTAACCCATTTTAGTAAGTGGGTTGCAATCTACTTGATTAAGGTGGGTAATCTAGTCATCCTTTAGTCATGAAGTAGCGGAATTGATAGGATTTCAAGTACCAACTCGACGCTATGCCAAGTTTAGGGCTACATGGGAAGCTTACTCGCAAGCTCCGCGCGAGTGGGTAACCTATTTATGAGTTATGTTAACGTTGGATAACCTACCCTACTTTGTTGGGTCTAACCTGTTATATTGAGTACACCCCACTTTACCTTAATCGAGCCCCTCTCACAAACTTATAAGCTATGACAATATTGGAAAACTCGATGTACTTTGCAAGTTTTGTTCTAGGCTACTATTTATGCCTTGCTTTGTCAAGTTTTCCTTACTATACTTGACCCATTCTGCCCTATTGTGGTCGGTCCTATTTTATTTTGCCGAGTCTACTTTGATCAACGATACAGGACTATCTTGTTTTACCTTGCCACTCTACCTTATCAAGATCAATTTGCTCGACCAAGTCTACTTGGCCAAGATCTGCTTAATCATGGTACGGTTGCTCGATTATTCCATATCAGCTCGGCTGCGTTGAGACATATTAAACAGGTCGGTCATGACCACAATAGATTAGCCCGTCCATGCGAGGTCAGCTAACGACATGTCAACTTAGCCTCTTCCATATTAGGTCAATCTTATCATGTTAGGTCGAACTAACCATTCGAGGTTGACTTCGGTATATCAAATTGGCTCCGAAGACAAAGACAGGACCTCCAGAATCAAGTCTACTCAAATTACAGCCCCAAGTCTTCAATAGCTCTTTGGAATTCAAGTATCAACCCTCACTCGAAGATCTCACTTATCTATTTCACTTATGTTATTTGGATTTCCTTTTTGTTCTTGTATTTAGCTTAATTGTTGCTCTTGTTTCACTTCCAATTACTAGAATAACACTAGGGCATTCTTTTATTCTTTTGTTTACAACTTTACCCCTTTTATATAAATAGAGCACTTATACATGATTATATATATACAATATTAATGAAAAACCTTTTTAAGTCTTTTCTCATAAAAAGCTCTCTCTCCTTCTTTACTAGCTCTTATCAATCCCTTTAATAAGGATTGTGGTGAGTAACTCTATCACTCGGACCGGTGCGTTATATTTGGTAAGTCTTAGGTCCGCGTGTGATCCTATAGTACATCATATTTGTGGGGTTAGTGCTCGAGATTGCTAAACCCTCGATTTTTATTTACCTTTCGGGCCATCTCGCGGCTCGGACCCACCTATTGGTTACGCATGATATTGAGTCCTGTGTGTTTATCTACAGCGGTCTGTATTATGAACTATATATTTTTTTTATCTAATTTATTACATTTTCTTTTTTATTTTTTATATCTTTATACACTTTTATTTAATTTTCATTAATCTCATAGCATTACTTAATTTATATAATTACATAAACCACAAACCAATTGAATGCAATTTTCTTGTCTAAAGCATCTTATGATAATTACTGCCAATTTTTGTAAATTTTAATCAAATGAAATGAGTAACCCGTGCTTATCTAGAAGCTCTAGCCATCAATCAAGCTACATCTTCATAGTAGTCCATTGGCAACCTACAAGATTAACTTCCAACTCGATGTTAATAAGAAAAAGTAAATCCCTAATAAGAAGGCTTTCAACTATTTCAATATAAAGAAATTTTCCCAGAGGTCAAGCGGGGAATCCTCATTGTAGACTATCTAGTGGATTCTCAATCTAGTCTAACACCTCCATTTATATAATATCTCCTATTGAAGCTACAAAGGACAGAGCTCTGTAGAACGTGATCACTAAAAGCAATCTAGGAAATACCACCATCGGCAATAATTCAAGAACTAAAATGCTTCCTGAGCAAGCTGTCCACTATTGATATGGCATTTCATCCTTAATTTTACCAAAAGGACATACCCTTGCTTTCTACTAAGCTGGTCAAAGATCACCCATAACAAAAAGCCCTTTTGTAAGATGAATATTAGAGAGATTATTTCAATAGGAAAATATCAACAGATATATCTATCATATTTCTTAACAACTAGAAAAGAAAATTTAATATCTCTATATCTATAAGTAATTCATCAAAAGTTTAAGGGCAAATTATATCAACCATCTCTGAAAATTTTAAAAATTACATTAACCCAAATTTTTTAAAAAGTCAGCATTTAACTCTCTATAAATGTTTATGTGCATATTTTGACCGACAAGATGACGAATGGGCATTGACATGGTATTTACTTAAATATATTGAATTAATTAATTTAAAAAAGTAACAAAAATAAAAAGAAGATATAAAATGAAAAGAAAGAACGATCGTGTTTAAACATAGCTTTGATATTGTTTTGGTGCCTACAGTTTCATCTAAAGTTAAATCCTTTGAACGTTTATTTTATTATGCGATACTTCTTCATAACATATTCGATTCTTGCTGGATAATAACTTGTTTGATCCTTAGTTTAATTTTGAACTAGACTTCTAATGCTCCATTGGTGATGTAAACTTAATGTCACACGATACACGAATAGGATGTAAGCAAGGACAGGTTGTGAAAACAAAGCATCTTATGTGCAATACTCTACATGGCATTTCAATGCATTCTTTTTATTCTCCGAACAAATATTGCACTATATATATTTTTCTAATATCAGGATAAAATCACATATACATACGATATGTACCATCTCTCTACCATAATCATACTTATTCAAGTATAACGACTAACTAATATGGGCTTGCTATTCATACTACTAAGCATATCATGTATCAACCATTTTATCTTTTTTTTTTTTTAAATTATGTTTTTTTATTATTTTATATATTTTTCTTTTATTTAGAGAAAATTAACTAATTGAATTATTTAAGTAAATATCATTTCAACATCTATATATTGCTACATCAGTTGAAATTTCTATATAAGCTTCTACATTATCTCTCTAAAGAGGTAAGTGTCGATTTTTTTTAAATGTTAAGTGTCAGTGAAATTTTAAAAATTTTCAAGAGGGTACACATGCAATTTACTCAAAGTTTAACTCGGCATAGGAAGATGAATAATCTTTTTATTATGCCTATTAATTATCGCTAAGGCACTCATTGGAGAGAAGGTTACGACTAGATAGAGTTTCCATGTTCATAAATGACATTTCTATTTATAACCCCTCTATAATATGTTGTCATTTATGGGGACAAAATAGGATATATATTGAGACTCTTCCTATATAAGAATATGTGATCAGTGGTAATAGACAACTTCGTCATGCTAAATTTATTAAGCGTATATCTTTTATATTAAAAGAAAAGTACCTTTTTAACAGTTTCAACTAATAATTATTAAATAATTTTTTATGATAGTTTAAAAAAACAAAATTCTTACTCATCTCACTACCAATTTCTATTCTCACCTAAACCCTTTTCCTCGTGATCAATTTTTATTACCACTTAAACCATTTTCCTCAAATAGAAATTAAATATGCTGTACATCCATCAAAGATATATCTCATTTTTATACAATCATATTTTCAACTTAGTACAACTTTAAATTCACTATACATCCATAATAAAAAATACATTATATTATGTATCCATATTTTCAACTTCTAATATATTATTTATATATCATAAATATTATTTACTTTTTATGTAAACAATGATACATTATTCATTTATCCTAGATATTATTTAGTATTCATTACTTCCGAATATTATTATTTAGTATATTTTTATTTTTTTCCCTTCGTTCGTTTCTTATATTTTCTCAAATTTTTTTTTTTTAAGTATCACTTAATTTAATTATTCATACATACAGTGCAGTCACGTCGGCCGCTTGTTTATTGTAAGGGCAGGAAAGCAGGCATGTTCAGGTGTGAGCTGGCGCGGGATGCATGATTGACTGAAGAGCAGAGCATTACATTGCCTTTAAGCCACTCTAGGTGGCATGCAGCTGTCGGTTTGATACCTTGCTTCAAATTACCTCCGTATCCAACTCCTATTCCTTTGCTGGCCCGAAAGAGGAAGAGGAAGGGGGGATGAAAAAAAAAGGAAAGAAAACTCCAAGCCCTTAATTACAGCAAGAAATTTGTACTTTGTCGTGCTGTGTTCGCGTAGGTTTTAAAAACTTATTAAAAAGTCTGATTTATGATAATTATATGGAAAGTCCTTTATGCGCGTGTTAAAAGTTATTGAAGTCTTCTATGATTATCAAAATTAGTTACCTATAATTTTTATCTTAAGTGAGTTATACATGTCATTAGGTGTATATTACCATACAAAAATAAGTATACGATATATTGTTGGACAATACCAAAAGAAGGACCAATAGGATGATTTGACATTACACATACAAAATGCTTTAGTGGTTTACTTAAAATATAGAGGATTTAATTAAAATGGTAAATTCATGACACTTAAATTACTCAATTAAAATATAGAGGGCTTAATTCACTTTTATTATCTTGCTTAATTAAATCGTATTCTCTAAATATAAGTAGTTTACGCTTCAAGATAACAGTTAGTAATATATAATAAAATGATTATTCAATTAAATTTTTTTATAACTTAATGTCTAAATTTTTACAAATCACTTACTTTCTGCAATAAAATAGATTGAGAGTAGAAAAGTTATACCATAGAAAGGACAATTATTATAAATGGGCTAGATATTTACATTCTAGTATTTACTTTATGTAATTTTTTATTATAGAGAATATTTATTTAAATATTTAATTCACCTCATTAATTTGTGGTATTAAGTTGAAAATACAACTAAAAATATCAATTTACTCTTATTCGATTATTAATTGCAATATTGATGAGGGTATAATAGTTATATAATTTGAACTTTTTAATCCTTTTGTAAAGGGAATAAAAATTTTCATATTTTTTTAGGTAACAACTATCCCATATTAAGTAAGAATAAAAAAGTTCATGGAAATTCAAAATTCCTTACCAATTTTACAAATTAATAAGATAATAGATAGTTATGACGAATAATTATTTTATTCTTTCTCTATTATCTTCAACTAAACGGATTGTTAGTTTTTAATAATTTAATATCTACATTTTCAATTTTATGGTGATAAAAAAGTTTAATAGGATTCAGTATAATAGTATAAGTAGATTCATCATTCAATCGACTCGCAAGGAAAGTCAGATATAAATCTATTCTTAATGTAAGAGCATATGAGCATATTCTGATACAACCTCCTTTCACCTATCAAAGTGGGAATCCGTTCAGAAGCTTCCATATTTATATTTATTGGTATCGAAGCCAAATCGACTCATCCAATCAAATGACAACAAGAAACATAGGAACATATTTTTTATACAACCTCCTTTTATCGACCAGAGTGTGAGATCTTATAAATCATTTTCCTTTACGCCAAATGGCAATCGAACCTTTTTAATCTAATATTGTCACCAAGAAGCATGGATTCCAGGATGCTAGTAGAGGACAAGAATCATAGGACTTGTGGAATGTGGTTGTGGAGTTGCAAGAATAAATACTCCCAAGGATATGTTTCAGACATACCTCCTCTAAAACTTTAAAAACCAGACACAAACTCCAACTAAACCTCTAACGCTACCATTCCAAGAGATGCATAAGATGCAATTCGTGTTTATCGGATTTTTAAAAAATATATATAAATATGGATTACATAAAAAAAATATCTAAATATCAAACCTAAATCACATATTTAAAATGTGATAATTAAATTAACAAATGAACAGAATAACTATTTTCGAAATAATTTTTATTACATTATTTGCTCGCAACTTGTTTTGAAAATTTTTATTCTAGGTAATTTTTTATTGATGGCAAGTTTTGGAAATGGGCCCTAAACCTAGGCTAAGCTCTCTAACACGCATGCCGATCTTCCCTAACCCTAGGTTAAGCTCCCTAATGCCTAAGCGACCTCTTGCCCCGGGAATGACTCTAAAAGAGCTGGCAAAACCTTCACGTTCCATAAGTCGCAAACATCTTGGTACAGCTCAACAATATATGTATGTCCTAAGATGGAAACATGCTTGCTAATTTGTATAGTACACTCCATTTATTAAATATGACACGATGGATCAAGTTCTCCTATAAGGGCCTATGTGACCAAACTATATAGCTCCTATAAGACATTAAACACGAAAAGACATACACATGACCTAAAGAAATCATACTCTAACTGCTTAAGGAGATTTTACCGACCTTAAGCTCCTGAAACATAAAATAAGATGTTTTAGATTATAGATTATAAGTTAGTTGGTGCTATGAACCTTATTTATACATATCTTAGTCTCCTTTCACAAGAGATATGTATTTATATATATAGACACATATAATACTTTATCTCTCTCTTAACTAAGTTTCTATATTCTCTTTCAAATGCTGATTTAAGTATCGAAATTATGACATTGGATAACTCTTGATTATTCTATTCGTGATCCCTTTATCTTATAGGTTTATTGCACTTTAGTTACTTTATCAGCTAAAAATATGAGAGAATACTTTTTTACTCCTTCTTACTAGAATAATTATTACCTTTTGTAAGCTAATAATTTTTATTATTTCTCCAAGAGAATAAAAAGTTTAAGTAATAGGATAATCATGCCTTCCATAAATAACTCTTTACTATTTTACATAATAACAAAATATTAGTATATTAGTGTTTTTCTTGTTTATTATCAATTTAATATTACAATTAATAAGTTTCAGTAAATACTGGAATAGATATTCTCTATAATGAAAATTTTATATGATTGAAATGTAAATTTCTAATCTATAACTAGTAATAGTTATCTAACACGTTGGAAATATAAATCAGCACGTATTGAAACTAATGAACAACAAAAATAAATAAGGAAGATGCTGATTGCGTTATTAATGAAAGTTACTTAACTACTCAACTAATTTTATATAGCCCGATAATTTGGTTTTAATTATTTCTTTCTTATTTCCCACAAGCTAAATTATTGTGATCCCAAATAATAATACCGATGCCATGTTGGTGAATATAAACAATGAAATAAACGATAAGGAAGGTAGAAAACGATTTCCCTTTTACGAGAAAATTGGAATTGCCTTCCTAATTTTTGATAAAACTTCTATTTTGAACGGACACTGCTTTGCATCAAATAATAGATTTACGGTTCTTCCATTATAGGATTACCTAAAAAAAAAAAAAGAAATTCTATTATAAAACAAATGCACTTTTATATTCAGAGTTCAAGAAAAGACAAAAAGAATAGCTGTAGTACCGAGAGTTAAAATAAAAAAATGACAAGGAATATTTGCCACGCATCTGATTAAAAAATTAGTTGAATTATATATCAAACACCTGGTTTCCATTGATCCAATCAATTTCATTCTAATTTATCATTAATCGATTTAATTATATTATGTAGATGTCATCTTTATCATTCCAACTATACCCATTTTTTTTATTAATTATATCAAGTTAAAAATTTTAATTTAATGCCTAAACTTTATCGATACTTACAAATAATTATCTGAATTTTATCTATTTTTATTATTCATTTATTAAACCTTTATCATATTTGTAATTAATTATAACATTAAAAAAATTTATAAATAATAAATTAATACTTTTAAATTTTAAATAGTTATTTAGCGCCCTAAATATAAGATGGTGGACAACTCACAAGTCGCAGGTAGCTTATTGATGTGTTATGTTAATCGACGTGTAGCCTTCTTATAGAACACTGAAAGACGAAGAGTAACAGCCATTGAAACTTGAACGATACGTCAAGCAACTAATTGTAAACCATCCATTTGATTTGACAAAAGGAGGGTTTGAACCAAGCCATGCACGTAATTCAACCATAGATAGATTTTGTGAATTTATACGATTTAACGTTCATGAGCTTTTAATTTCTATTCATATTTGATGAGATCTTGCAAAGAAATGAATTAATTTTATATTTGAAATCCTAACTATGAGTAATATTGTCGAATACTGCTCAATGATTAATTTAAACATATGAAAAAATTGAAAATTGAATATGTGAAACTAAATTTAATTATAATTGGATTGAATTGATATTATCATCGAATTAGATTGAGTTAAATTAAATTGTAAAGATTAACCTAAATTTAATAATATTGGTTATAAGTAAAAAGATAATTTACAAGTTTCAAAAGCTTATAAAATTAGAGTTTTGGATCTTCACTTATGAATAGTCTTAAATCTTCATCCATCTTTTGTTACATCCATTTATACACCATGTGTTTTATCATAACGATCTTCATTCTTCATCGACATGGAATTGATTACACATAGATTATCTTACTTCCTTGTAGTCACACCACTTGTGCAAGAAAATTAATCCAACTCATGAACTATTTAAGATGTTTAGTTCCTATTCAATCATAATTGAGCTAAGTTCAAATTTAACTTTCAAATAATTTATTAAGTCAAACTTAAACCTTATGATATTTAGCTTAATTAACTATAGACTTAATCAAGTCATGAGTTTGAGTTGAATTTATATATAAATCGAGTTAAGTTGAGTTCAAAATTTAATTTTATTGTTATTATAAGAAAAAATATTTTTAAATAAAATATGCTTAAAAATATTTTGTAATCTTGAGACAACTTGTGTTATTTTTCTAATTTATAATGATCATGATGTGTTAATTTTTATTAGCATTTTTGAGTGCTTGTAGAAAACCATATTATTAGTATATGGAAGTTCTAATACAATTATCTTTTTCTTTGGAGGAAGGGAAATCAATTATGTAGTAGAAAGCAAAGTCTCAAAATTTTTCCATTACAATTAAAATCTAGACTATTTTTAGAAAAATTATCAATTTATAGTGCATTTATGTAAAAAGTTATCATAATATTCAATAAAACTAACATTAAAGATATTTATAATTCAGCTCTACTGATAATCATCTAGTATATCCATAGACGCACTTAAAATACAAGTAATACTCTAATAAACTTATTGATCCCGACTGGATATCTATTCAACCTTTTCAATCTTGATATTTTTCTATTTTCAACTTTTTTTTTTATTTTTAAGTATGATAATATGAACCTCTAGAGATTTGTGTTTGATCTTGTTATATTGATTAATATTTAAATATATTAATATTTACCCATCACTAATTAAAACTCATTGTGTATTAGTATTAATAAATATTTTTGTATGAATTTTGTTAATTGCATGTTTAACATTAATTATACACTTTAAACATAATAAATGCACAATTTATTTCAAGGACAACAACCCATATTCCCCAAAATACCCTTTTAACTGACCGTTCTATCAGCTTCGAGTCTTCAACGGTCACTTTGGTAACTAAAAACACAAAATGCGACAAATTACTCAAAACAGCAGAAGAAGGATAAAATCGTCAATGGAACACAAATCAAGTAAACTCCTCGTTCGTAATTCACATTGCCAAACGAGGGCACTATCGTAAAATCACCTCGCGCCTAAACCTCACGAACAAGAGCATGAAATATAAAACAAACGGCGAAGACATAGAGAGAGAAAGAGAAGATGAGTGTGTCCTAGTCTCAACTTATGCTCCTAGTAAACACTATTTAGTATATACTAAGCAAAGAAAAAATTCAGTTGTTTATTTTTTTATAAATGTTTTGTTAAAAATTTGATTTTTTTTTTCTTGGTTATAAGTTGGTTTTTTGTGCATTGGGGAGATTAAGGAAAAATTAAAACTGAGTCATGGGTGAGTCAAGTGGCTCAGTTTCCATTGATATTGATGCTATACCATTAGGAGGGAAGGTAAATTTTAACAAACCCAGAAGTATATAATCATAAATTAGCAAGCGTTTTTTTTCTTGGTGGGGGGTGGGGGGTGGGGGGTGGGGGGTGGGGGGCGCGGGCGGAATATTATGTTTATTTTATTAAAAAAGATTTTTTTTTTAATAAATGAGGATTATTTTTAATCTTAAATTGACAGGAACATGTGGTGAAGACAAGCAAAGGTTCAGTTTCAGTTTTTGTTTGTGGTGATCAGGAAAAGCCTGCTTTGATTACATACCCAGATGTTGCCCTTAACTGTAAGTTCATTTTATTTATTATTTATGTAATTTCAATGTAATGTGGAACTATAATGTAACTTTAATTTCGTGTAGATTGAGTTTTTAAATTTGTTAGGTCCTTGATGTAATCTTTTTAAAATTTTATATTAATTTTTTCGGAAGGGTATTGGTTAATTTTTTTCATGTACTTCTCTATCTAATTTTATTGGAATCAGTGTGTTAAAATGTTCCCAAATAAAGAATGATTTTTTTTTTTCTTTTTAGAAATTTTTAGGTCCTTTGGATGATTTTTTTTTTTTTTTTTTTTTTTATAAATGTATATTGTTTATAATTTGGGAAGGAATGAACTTGGTTGTGTATATTAAAGAGTATTGCTATATTATTTTCTAATTGGGATTTTGCAGATGTGTCCTGTTTTCAAGGCTTATTCTTCTGTCCAGATGCAGAATCTTTGCTGCTTCATAATTTCTGCATTTACCACATTGATGCTCCTGGGCATGAGGTCAGTTTTTGCGAGTGACTAATGATGAAAAATACAGTTTTCATTTTTTGGTAGATAGAATCGTTTTCCTCATTTCTCATAGAATATCTTTATTTTTAATGCAAACAATCTTTCATTAATCAATACTAGCAGCCATCTTGCACATGCAATGCATTGCAAAAAGTTGCTTCTGGCCATGAAATCACCCTTGACAAACATGGATGTTTTTTTTGTTCCTTGGAAATTTCTTGTAATATCCCTGTAGTTTGTATTAATAAACAAGCAATTTGAGTATTTTCTGTAGATAGGAGGTAAAAGCTTAACTCCCTTAAATCCTTGGAACTACCTTTATATTCTATGCATATCAGATATATTCTGTTGTAATGTTGATGTGCAAAAAGAATTTCTCAATTTTCATGCAACAGATACGAAATTGTTTGAGTACTTCTATCGTGACTTTTGACTGATCCAAAGGAAAAAAGAAACTCATGGTTTTCCTTCAATTTGTTGCATGCAAACTATGCCGTGCAATATCTATACTGTTTGGGGTAGTGTTTGGTGGTTGACTAGTTCTGGTTGATTTCAATAAACTGTCTCTCAATTGGTTAATAGCAATTGCAGCTTGGAGCTGATGTGATTTCTTCAGATGTTCCGTTGCTCACTGTGGATGACCTCTCGGACCAGGTTGCTGAAGTACTTGACTTCTTTGGGTATGGCAGTATTTGATCTCAGTTGCTTGCTTAGAAATGTTTGTATCCAGGCACACTATAACTCTGTTTTTCTGTTGATGGAACTTTCACATAACTATATATACAATGTGTGATTTTTGATTTTGGGTGTATTCGTTTGGCAAGAAACCTTTTCTGGACTTATTTCGATATTTATTATAAACAATACCTTATTTTTGTCAACTATTATTGTAGTAATCTCAAAAGGAGCTTAATTCTCTATGCTATGCAAGAGTTTGAATCACTGTGTTGTAAGTAAAACACCATTTTTCATTGTTTGTTAAGATTTTTGTAGTTTAATGAAATCAATCACTTGATTTAATCTAAAAGGAAAAGATTTTTCCTAGTACAATCAAGTTAATCCCTCAATTTAATCGAAAAGAAGCTTTTAACATCACAGTATAAACAGCAATTCCTATAAAGCACAAAGCAAATAGAGGGAACAAAAAAATCAAGCCTGAGATTCACGAAGGTTTTTCCTTATGAGTCCATCCTGTTTTCTACAGTTGAAAAAATTCTATGAAACCTATTGAAAGACATTGGATTTCCGACATACAGAGTCCATAGTGTTAGAAGAGGTGATTAACTCATCACAAGGAAACTCTACAAATCTTAGGCTTGATTTTCTCTTTCCCTTGCTATTTTTTTATTTATAATTGTGATTTATCTCGTTGTTGTTGAAAGATTATTTAATCAATTTACACTTAATTTGATAAAACTAAGAAATCTTAAACAAATAATTAAAATTTGAAAAAGTTTTTTAAACACTAATCCACCCCACTTGGTTACTTATTTGGCACTTTCAAGAAGAAACTCCATTTGCTTGTTTCCTTTGTGAATTTTATGTTAAAGATAGATTTAATATCCTCTTATGATTCAAAGCTTGATTTCACCTTAAGTCAAGGCAACTTTATTCAGCTGCATTTAGATCCTCTAGAGGTCAACATTTTGTAAATTTTCTAGGCTGTCTTAGATTTTATTTGATGAATTTCATGCAAGTTATATTGCAGAGAGGTGGCATTCCCTTCATTATATCTTTTCTATTTTCCTCGTTTTAAATCAGGTTGAAGGAGGTGCTTTGTTTAGGTGTAACAGCAGGTGCTTACATCCTTACTCTCTTTGCTGTGAGTTTTGCCCCCGTTGCTTGGATTTCTTTTGTTTGTGTGTATTTGTTTTATTTACTACTACAAAATTTTAATGAATATGAATCTTTTCTAACTTTGCAGGTGAAATACAAAGAGAGGGTCCTTGGTTTGATTCTTGTTTCCCCTATCTGCCGGGCACCTTCATGGACTGAGTGGCTCTATAACAAGGTTCTTTTCTTTTCTTTTTTTTTTTTTCCTATCATGCTCTTGAAGTTTATAGAGCAGAACATAGAGTCCAATGAGAAGATGAATTGAGAATTACATTCATCATAAATCCTGAATAGGGATGATGATGGTTAGCAGCCAATTTTGTTGAATTGACGGTAATATGCTCTCATAGCTTTTATTTTTTAAATTGCTCAATGGAAGTTTCTTGTTTTCAAGGAACTTGTCCCCTGATGGGGATTTTTTACCATTGACTAGAAAATTTTGATTCTCCAAATATTGGAAAAATAATAATAATAATAATGATGCTTTCGTTTTATGGAACAAATATACCAGTAATATTTCATTGGCACTTTTGATCATGCAAAGAACTGTATCTATGTACAATTACTCCACTTAGCCCCTTTACCTCTGAAGTGCATATTTCATTAGCATTTTCAAACAATCTGACAACTATATCTAAGAATGTCATTATGTCCTATTTCAGCCTAAAGATAAAATTATGAATAGCGTTATCTTTTGCAGAGGCCCTCATGGCCTATATGGCATGAATAATATTCTCTCATAGGGAAGGAACAGGTTGGTTTCTCCCTTCTCCATTGACAAAATGATATAGAGTTGGCCAAAAAGATAATAATAGTAATAATATCTTTTCTTTTAATAAAATGATATCTTTATTCATGCATCCTTTTATATCCGAATAACTCGCTTTCCTCTCCCTTGCACTAAACATGTTTGGATGTATCTCTTGCTTTTGTATCCAGGCACTTTGTGCAAGTCCTCAAATCCTTGAGGGCTTGCAACATGAAAGGGTTTCTTTGGTTTCACAATGTAAAGATGTTGGGTCTTAGATATTGAAATTGAACACATCATGAATGTCTCCTTTATATACAAATATCTCTATCTGAAACACTCATCGCTGCATAACCTTCAATGACGTCTTTTCTCTTTCCTTTTCACTTAGAATACAACAATTTTTGTGTTGTATATATAACTATTATTCTTTTCAGGTGCTGTTGAACCTCCTGTATTTCTATGGTATGTGTAATTTGTTGAAGGAATGTCTTCTGCAGCGATATTTCAGTAAGGTATTTAACACATTCTTATGGCAAACTTCCTTGCTGAATATTTTATGGTAACGTTGAACTGTAATTTAACTCTTTTACTTACCAAAAATTTGATCGAACTCTTCTACAGGAACTAAGGTGTGGCGTGCATGGTTCTGAATCTGATATAATTCAAACTTGTTGGAGGGTATGCAATTTTTATTAGGTCATACACAAATATGTCATATGTTTTTGAAAACGTGAGCACATCCGAGTATGTTACAAATGCACATTATAGCCCCTCTATTCATAGGTTTTTCCTTTATGGTTTTAAACATCATTTTCTAAGAATTTACCACCATGTAAAGATTACTTCCCATTGCTGCAGCTCAAGATTTTCTAACTAATTTATGGCATGGGGCACTGAGACAAACACTTCCATAAGATAATATATTTCTTATATGCAGATTCATCAGGATATATAATTCCATACCTTGTGGCTTTTTGTAGTTACTCGATGAAAGGCAAGGTTTGAATGTCATGCGCTTTCTTCAAGCAATCAACAAGTAAGCTATTCTTAATTACTTTTATTGTCTAAATTTTTCTTTGGCTAATTTCATAGCTTGTCCTATTTCGCTGCATGCTGTCTAGGATTATAAAGTAACCGAATCAAGTTGGATAGTATGAAAGTTGAACTCAATTCAAAAGTAATGAAGCTTGAGCTTGGCGTGAAGCATTACCCAACAGGCTTGATCTCGACTCTACTAAGCTTGTTTAAAATTTCATTATCTTGAAGACAGCTATATTCCTTTTAATGAAATTTATATTGAAGCTTGAACATGACTCAAAATTAGTAAAAGCTTGAATGTAGCTCGATTGGGATAACAAGCTGGTCGAGCCAAATAAGTCTAAAGCTCCAGTGCTGACTTAGCTCAACCCTGGTTGGATCATACTTGAATAAATGGCTAGCCGAACTTAAGTAGCTTGCTGGCTGGCCAGCTTTATCAACACCCTAGTGGCATCACTTAAACAGTATTATGATGACCTGACATAACATGTAAATCTACTTCTAATGGATTTCAGCAGCATTATGACCTTTTTCTTATGTTGATTTCAGGCGACATGACCTTACCGAAGGTCTGAAGAAGTTACTATGTAAAACTCTCATATTTGTGGGTGAAAGTAGTCCATTTCATGCTGAATCGGTGTACATGAGTGCAGAAATGGATCCCACAATTTGTGCCCTCGTGGAGGTAGATCTCTAGTATTTTAACCCTTTTAGGATAAAATTAATCAAAAGCTCAAATTCACCGTCTCTATTTTGACACCGAATCATTGCATGGATTGTACATAAAAAACCGAGGTCTTTCCAATGATATGTCAAAAACTTTTTTTTTCTTAACAGGTTCAGGCCTGTGGCTCTCTAGTGACAGAAGAGCATCCATATGCGATGTTGATTCCCATCGAGTTCTTCCTCATGGGATTCGGCTACCACCGGCAACAAAATTCCACATCGTTAACGAGTCATGGCTCCAATCCTGCCAGCCCCTGGAGACACGATCGGATAGCACCCGAGCTTCTATCACTGGAGAGTCTAGGAATCAAACTCAAGCCGATCAAAACGCGTGCAGAAGTAGAGATTTAAAAAGTATGCATTATTAGCTTTGAAACTTTTCCAACCGAAAGTTCATTAAAATTTGTATTGTCTTGAAGTTCTGGCAAGATTATTCTTTTGCTTGTCATATGGTAGTCATTCTAGGTGTATTCTTTTGCCGTGTATATAATTTGATGTTGTTTAGGAGTGTAGCATTGATTCTTATAATTCTTTGTGGTACTTGTGGTATGTGTACATTTTTTTTCGTGAACATAGGACAAGATGCTTCATATAACTCCATTTCAAAGGACGAAATTCTTTGATTATTTTGATTGTGTTATTATTGCATTTAGAGATTGTCGTTGCAATTGCAATGTCTGGGAATGTGGTTTAGGCTAATCTTTTTATGTCAGCATGTGCAGCATTTTAATTCATATTGTGCTTTTAATATCGGCTCAATCAAAAGGACTCTTTAGGAACATAAAAATCTAAATTTTAGTACTAATCTATGGGAAATATATAATATGGGATTGAAATTTAAGTATTAATGTTGTGTTATAAGTTGAAACATCGTGGTTTAAACACCGGTTTTTAATGGGATAAATTAAGTTGCATTATGTGATGTAGTGGAATGCCATGTTTGGCAACGTCGATACAAACTTCAAGTGCCATTCATGTGCAGTACGCATGCAGCTTCCTTTGTTGTCTTCTTCTGATATGGATGGGGATCAGGCTGGGCCAGCCTAAGCCCAAAAGTCGGAACGCGGATCGTTCTCTCTCTCTCTCTTTTATTTTATTTTTATTTTCAAATCATGACCGACCGTAATCGTCGAATCCGTACAAATCCAATATTGATGTTAAGAATGAGCTGGTAGAAGGAAAGTGAGACATAAGATAATACTTTACATGATTCTGTAGGTATAGCGGGTACAAAAAAGATAAGACATAAGTTAATACCTTACGTGATTCTGTAGGTATAGGTTTTTTTTTTTTGTTGAATTTAAAACCGAATCCTATCCTATAACTATAATTCTCTAAAACCATCTTAGAATTCATATAATTCTTTAGAACTATCCTAGAATTTATATATTATGCTCCGTAAAACTTATAGCATCTCTTGTTCTTACAAAATAAACATATACTATGCATATCACATTGGCACCACAGTAAGTATGCGAATTTCGTCGAAAACCTAGCATATTGGAGTCATTAATCATAAATCAATTTAATTTTCTTAATTATAAACCAACAAACACTTACTTGTGATGTGTATGCTTAATTAAAAATATTTATGATAATTTGGTATAAATAAATCCCTTAGTATTAGTATGACCATATCATTTCATAGGAGAAAAGAAAAAGAAATGAAGATCCTTGGTTTGTCTATTGTGATCTAACACCATATTATAATATAAAGGATTATATTAAAAGGGGGATCATTTCATAGCAATTTTCACCCCAAAAAACAAAAAAAAAAGTGGAATTCATAAATATACTAGTAGCTTGGAGAAAGAAAAATGAAACTAATATCACGGTATATAAATGTTTTCCGAAAGCAAAATTTGCATGTGGAACTAAAAACAATGACTTTCTAACCTATTCCTTCATAGTTGTTAGTATAAAAAAATTATCACTATTATCTGTTAGAAAAAAAATTCTATTTCGCTCATGAACGTAGGCATTGGATAGCAAATAATATTAGTCTAT
This sequence comes from Lumnitzera littorea, assembly GCA_024138015.1. Lineage (NCBI taxonomy): Eukaryota > Viridiplantae > Streptophyta > Magnoliopsida > Myrtales > Combretaceae > Lumnitzera > Lumnitzera littorea. Next base: position 8,395,602 of record JAMXBB010000004.1, read on the forward strand.
TAAATCTAGTACAACCTGTGTTATGCGTGCAAAAGTTAAACAAAATTGTACAGAAAAATTATGGTATATTAAAATTCTAAATCATATCATTACCATGATCAATCAATTAAAAATGATTTAAAAAGTTACATATGCTACATGGAAATATATATACATAAAAAAAAAAACAAGGGATAAAAAAATGTAACGAAGAAAAACTAATTGCAAATAAATTACTTTGTAGAAGAAGCCGTAATTTGTATATAACAAAGTAAGACACTTTTATATAAAATGACATTACCTAATAATTAAGTTATTAAGCTCTTTGTACGTCAATTCAATGACGAACTTCTAATATCCTTTATTGGATTTGATGCTGTGGCAAAGAAAAAACTTTTCTAGAATATATACAATTTCCCATAAATTGTAAATATACATAGCCATAAATAAGCTTGATCATTTTATATTTTTTAGTAAGATATGTCATGATTAGGAATGCATTTTTGAATGGATGGCCAAAAAAAAAAAAATGCATCTAAGATTGTCGACATATATGAGCTAACTTTTCTTAGAGATATACCATATACATTGTCAAAAGATTTTGAAATGAATTCATATTCTTATGCTATAGGGATGAAATGATAGAAGTTTTGAGAATTCAAGTAAAAAAAGGTCATAATGAGACAAGCCATTTATCGTTATAATAGACAAACCTGTTATGGTAAGACCTAAGGAAACACATATGGGCTCGAGTAAGGGATCTCTAGAATATTGAGTAGCCATTGTTAAACCTTGTAGAATACTTTATGAAATGGGAAGAGTAGCAGAAAATATAGCTAGAAGGGTTATTTGGTGATTATGTTCACCCATCTATATTGACTTGAATGATCTAGCCAATCATTTCTCCTCATGAAGAGGACTAATTTTGTTAAGAGGATAAAGTTTCCAAAATAAACATCACAGGAGTAGAGAATTTTTCTTTTTGTAATTAATTCCAAGTTGGCTTATTCATTTATTTTCAGTTTAATTCTCAAATTAAATGTTTCTAATTATAATTTATTTGCTTCATTACAAAATTGATCATCATAAATCTACAAAAAATAGTAAAGGAAAACTATAAACCCTGCAATTAGTTACTTAAGGTTCAATTTGTAAAATTTAGGATGATCGAACAAATTGTTTGATTTAGCCCAAATTTTACAACTAAATTAGGAATATTAGTAAAGTGATCTTGTGAGTTTGGATTTATAAAAATAAACAATAAAATAATTAATTATTATAATATTGAATTATATGTAAAATTCCTATTATTTATTGGAAATGCATAAAATGAGTTCTGATAACTAACGAATTAATAGAAATAAATTATATGTATATTAAAAATCATAAAATAATATAAATAATATTTAAGAGTGTTTGTTTGTATCATATATGTATTTATATATAGGTAGAAATACGCAAAATTACTTAAAATATTCAAAATATGTTAAAATAATACTAAATAATTAAGGAAAAATAAAAAAAAAATGTGGAAATTTCTAGAATTAGGTCGTGACAAGTTGGAAACTAAAGAAGAAAATGAGCCAATTAAAAACAACTAACTAGAAAGTAAAAAGAAGAAAAAATAAGGGATAAATGGCACCAATTAATTCACCAAATAATCAAGATAGCCCTATAAATTCAGAAACCCACCATCAAAACTCATTTTGGTTAGTTTAGAATCAGGAAAAATTTAGGGAGAGGGGAGAAAAGAGGAAAAACTAAATTTTCAAAAAATTAGAAAATTATAGTGTAAATAAGGCTTATAAATGGAACCCATATCCGACAACCACCTAGAGAGGAACGGGCACCACCAACAGATAGTAGAGCCCATGTCTAGAGCTATAGACAATGGTGAAGCCATTGCTAGTGGTTGGAAGTTTGTTGATTAGCGAGTTTCAATTTCTCTTCTGAATTTGTTTAATTTAGTAAAACTATTAAATATGTATGGAAAATTATGAAATTTGGTTTCCTTAGGTATTTTTGCATGTAGAATTATAATATAAAACCAGATTTTCAAAATTATAATTTCTTATATAGGTTCCTTAAGAATATGCCGATTTTGACGAACTTTGTATGAACTTTAAAAAATAGTAAATAATGTTATTTTGAGTTAATTTTTGGTGTACATATTCATTATATGATATATTTAATTTACATAAAAATAATTTTTGATAAATTATATGTTTAGTATTTATTAAAATTATTTTGTTAAATCTACCCTATTTTTCATATGAAAGAAATAATAGGTTTTTAATTAAATTCCTTAATGAATCTAATTTTTAATGACTTCTCAAGCTTACTTATGATTTTGGAAATATTCAATTTGAATCTTATAATTTTATTTGATCATTTACCTAATTTATGCTAATTTTTAGCAAAATTGGTATACTGGAGAATAATATATATTAAACTATTTTAGTATTTTTCATGATCATAATATAATAACCATAATTTACTAAGTATAATATATTTTCCGTAACTATATTGGAGTTTGAGGCATTGGTTGTATGTATTATGCATAATATGTACTAAATATGTAGGTAAATGGTATATTTTAAGTTAATTTTATAATTTAGGGTCAATTAGATATAATTTTTGATTTAGGATAATTAGAAATTTTGATATGTTATTGGATGATAAGGGACGATATATGTAATATTAGAATTGTTAGATAGATGATATAAGTTTATAATCTGTAATAATACATAATATGTATATGTAGGAATTAAATGGATAGAAAATATGAGGTAAAAATTAATGGTATTATAATATTAGGAATATAACATAAATTTGATTTGGAAGGTGAATTTATGAAATTATATGAAAAATATAGGTTATTCTCATATCAAAAACTAAATTGGTAGTTAAATTAGAAATTATAGTATACCGTATGAACTGGAATGCTAGTTAGAGACTAAATATGATATTTAGGATATCCAAACATAATGTGATTACTTTCACATTATGATTCAAAAGAAAATCTTAAGATTACATATAACACCTATAGTTAGAACTGAATTAGAACCTTAATCAGAATCAGAATCGGATTCGTAAGACAAAACCCGAATGAGCAGGTAAAATAAAACCCTAAACTAAAGATAATAATAATAATTTCAAAACAAAACGTATTATTGGTAGTTAGATGGAAACTGAAATAACGTTTGTATTATAGGGATTAGCGATGATGGTTTGTGCAATTCGTACCTTAAGTGAGCAAGTGGGGAGTCTAGGTAAGTTGAGATTAATACATTTTTGTATTTCGGAGTACTAATTTGTAGTACTTGGAGACTTAAAATTGTACTTGATTATACTTGTTAGATAGTTAATTGTGCACATGTGCTTGTTTTTGAGTTTGATGCTATGATTTTGATTTGTTGTTTCAGCTTGTATTTATGTGATTTATTTGAAATGATTGAACACCTTAAATTGGATCTAATTAAACATATGACTTGAAATTCTAAATTAAACTTACATCGCAACCCATTAGGGGAAACTTAGGATTCTCCGGTCAAATACCGATCACTTTGAAAGAGATAGCGTTGGATATCATAATTGGTCCCTGCTTTATTTTTAGTTGAATTAAGTGACAGGTTAGGAGGTTGCGGTAAGGGTGAATTCAATGGTTTGAAGGTAGTTATGGGAGGAGTAGTGTCTCTATTGTATAAGCTTGCGTTTGGTCATGAACTATTGCATTAAATGGAAACTCCTCAACCCGGATTAGAGCTGGTGTAATTTCTCTAATCTTACGACTAGCCGGATAATGTTGTGTGATGGCATTTGCTTATATATGTATTACATTTAATTGATTTGATTGATAACCTTATTTGTGTTTGAGGTATAGTTTTAAGTTTCTATCTCGATTTACTTAGCCATTGGTTGCTCACATTCCTATAGACATTATTGTAAATACTAGCTATGAAGCGGCCATATAACTACCCTATAGTTAGTAACTGCTGGATCTTAGGGAAGTGAGGAAATATATTTAAACAACAAAGTTATTTTTAAGGTCTTAGCTTTTATTTTAAAATTTTTCATTTTCAAATAACGTATTACTCAAGAAGTATAGTATGATGAAACTTTGTAAACATTATTTATAATATTCGAATCTTAGTATATATATATTTTCATACTTTCTCAAGTAATTAACTTATTTAATTTATGAACTATTTATTTCAAAATAAGTTAGTCGTGGACGTCTTGTGTAAATCAAGTCTAAGATAACAGTTGTATGATTAGCTTCTATCTTAAAATGGTTTGTACGGAAAGACTGTTACGATTCTACTGTTATAGGGTACGACAAAAACTATCTTCCATAAATATTGGTTTAGGGATAGTAGAAATATATAGCATTATTAACCATATTTTTAATCCTCCTTCCTTAGTAAGAATAAATTTCTTGAATATTTTTGTAGCCACTTCCATCTTTGTCCTTCGTTTGGTTGTAAATTGTGTAGATCTCCATTGGCTTGTTATTTAGCTAGAGAAGACCATTGACACAATTAATACATGGCAAATAAAAGGAAGGAATAATAATAGATTGGAACATGATTAAAATGGGAACCAGCACTATTTGTCTAGTTTAATTTAATTAATTACATTGAAACAACTTTTGTGCTAAAATCACATTATTATTTCAAACTCCCTAAACACATAAAAGAATTAAAAATTTAGTATACCTTTGTGCTTAATGAAATAAAAAAACAATAACACTTTCAAATTTTATGGAGCTTTCTACAATCACATCCTTACTATTTACGGAATCAATCCAACCCTCCATCTCACCCTTTATATAAATTCCTTTAAATAAAAACCATTAAATTAATTATGAAATTAATGGTTCAAACTTAAAGGAATGTAAATTAATAGTGGGATGGAGAGTTGGATCCATGTTGTTAAAATGGGGGATGAGATTGTAGAAACTCCCACATTTTATACTGTGTGTAGTATTTTCTTTTCATAATGAAGAAATGCATATTGATGTTTCCATAAAAAATAACCTTATAACTCATTTAGTTCAATGAATGGAATAGAAGGAGAATGGAATTGTGATTACCAAGGAATAGAACAAGGGTATAATGAGTTGTGCATTCCTATTACCGTGTTCAATTGGATGTTAGTAAATTGACATTACGTTATTCACTTTATAGAGTTTAGTAAGAAATAGCACATGAATTATTAGTGAAATATCAATAATGCTCATACTTAAAGAGTAATAAAATATAAAAAAAAAACAATCTAATTTAAAAGAATTTACAACAACTCCCTATCCATATTAGGACATTAATCCCTAATAATTCAATTCCCATCTTTCCACCAATGGAAACCTTAATCCCAATTTCAACAAGAATCAAAATCATACAACTTAAGGAACGGCTTGGCTAAGCATCTCTCGAGGTATGAATTTCAAACCCTTCATTGTTCTCTTTCTTTCAAATTGCAAGAAAAGATTATCTTCCCCTCCTCATTCAGTTTTCTTTCATTCAAGCCCCAATGTAATATTTCATACTTTCGTGCATGTGATAGTAGTATCCATTGACTATGCAGTTTCAGAGTTCTGAGGGGGGTTAGCAATTTGGGTTAATGTAATGAATAGTTAATAAGGTTGCAATATGCGTGAATTATGGGCTAGCAAATTGATGACTAAAATGAGTTGTTGCGATAAATCTAGTGTGGTAAAAAGAATATGGCGTCGGTTAAGGGTTACTAGTATAAGATGTCTTTGTGGATAGTTATGGTAGGTCGGTAGTACGATTATGTTTGACTCTTGGGCATTGTTGAACACCAAAAGTAATCTCTCATACACTCTATTTTCATGTCTCTACATATATGGCGGAGTAAACAAATACTTGCTCCTTCTTAAGTTATACGTCAATGTTATAATGAGATGGAGAATACCCGCATGCAAATCTATATAGTTTGTCCTTGAAATTGATGATATTATTATATAACAAATTCATGTTAGTGAATGGTGGTAGTGAATTACCTAATCTATAATTTTTGCAATGAGTTGTCATGTTAAGCTGTTCCAAATCATTCACCTCTTCGAGCTCAAGTGCAAGAAACATAAGTTTTAGCTGTGGTGAACAATTTGTACTTGTAATATCTTAGAAGCATGGATCGTTTGAGAGAAGATTTCGTAGATGTCCTAAATTTTGGGTATGCTTCTACTCCTAATTGAATTGATTTAATAGACATGCTGTATCAACTTGCTTAATACCATGCTCCCGTAACATGTAGATGGGAGACAGATGTAAATTCTTCCAATGGGTAGATCTACCTACCTATTATTATGGCTTAGAGTTTGGAAGAAAGGTGTTGAGTCAAATTGAGAGGCTAGAACATGACTAAGAGACTGTTGATAGTAAGCAAAAGGAAATGATACTTAGACTAGAGCACCAGTTGCTAGTGTCATGAAGAAGACAGAGGTTACTCCTTTGAGAGTTGATCATTATGATGATAATTGTTACTGTAATGGTTATATTGTACATTGTATAGGGATGAAGATTTAACTATGGAACTCAATATCAATGTCTAGCATGATAGTGCTCTTAATTGTGGTGCTTCTTGGGTAATAGGAAGGAGTATGTGTAACTATTAATTGTAAAGCTGAGATGTGTAGTTGTAGCTTTAACTCGATAAAAGAATTATTTGATGACAACTGTATATCCAATTATGTCAACAGGTTATAGTTAAAATTTAGAACATTTACAAAGTTGTGGAACTTGTAAATTAGGTGCTACTGTAATTCCTAGAAAAACAATGCATTTTGCTTACATAGTGGATATCACAACGAATTTTGTAGTATTTGGTGGTTCCATATTGTTTATTTTCTATGCAACAAATTCAACTGAGTCCTGTTTGTTTCTTCTTTTTCATTTGTACACTTCAAAACAATGAGACCACTATTTTATGCACATACTTTTGCACTACCCATATAGTTCCACATCAAACCTCTATATTTTTCCCTTTTATTTTTAATTTCAATCATCCTAGTTTATAAATATAGATTAGTTGCTACTGCAACTTTTTAGATTAAACATGACAAAGGACTTACATTATATTAGTTAGCATTTTGTTTTGTTCATAAGGAAAGGGAAACCATTTTTATGAACTTTATCGTAGTTTTACAGTTTTGTGATATGTGTTTTCATAATAACCTTTTTTTTTTTTGGAACCAATTCTCTATTATTTGGATTGATATAGCTACATGTCAAGCATTAGGATATAGTTGTTAGCTACTAATATAGGTAGTGTGAATCAAGATGATGTACATAGATTTTCAGTCTACTAACCACTCGATATCTAATAGAGAAAAAGCAACAATTAGGAAAATATCCATTGCGTTTAAGGACTTGACGATAAGTTAATCTTATCAAAAGGTAAAATCGAGAATTTTACTATCGAATCATGATACTATAATCCACTAAACATGAAGAAGCATGAAGACTCAACAACAACATTATCATCATTTTCAATTGACAAAAGGCTTTTGAAACTAGTACGAATTCTCGATTATGCTCTTAAACAATGCTTTCATTTATGGAGAGCTTGTATGGACTCTTTGGATAATAATATGAGTCTTTTTTACAAAAGAACTAAATCAAATCCTTTTTGTGATCGAGATGAAACTACACCAACATTTGTATTTCTACAGTAGCTTGGTCAAAGCAGTTTAGTTTTTTTACCTATGATATGAGCATTAAAGAAACAAACATAAACAGAGAAGATGAATGGCTAAGGTCGCTGATGTCGAGTTTGCATTGTTCAAAAAGCAATGCAGAATCTTGCAAGGAAAATCACTGTAAATTTATGGAATATTTGGAATCATAGAAATTCTTTTATCTTTAATTGCCACAGTCCAAACCATGCTAAGTAACAACCTTGATTGAGAAGGAATTATACAAGAGGATGGAAATAGTAAATGGTTGAAAGTAATATCCAGGCATGACTGGGATATGGATGTGCAGTTGTGGAACTACGAGGAGAAATAAGGCCAATCTGTTGAAGGTTTTTGAAACTGAGGTGCCAAATCTCTATAGTCAACCCATTAAACTGTCCTAGAATCTGTCCTTTGGTTGAGCGAATTCGTCGTATTGTCTCTTCAAAATTCAAATATTCCTACCGTATCCTCTATATGGTATGTGGACTTTCTTAACAGTTCCTAATTCTCTTTTAGTGGAATAAGTGAAGGATGTCCTGATCCATTAGCTTGTCCTATATAAGGATCTGTTCCCAGGAACTATCAGGGTGCTGGCTGACCCATTAAGGATAATAAAAACAAAACGCAAAAGAAACATAGTTCTCTAGATGGAATACAGCAACAAAGCAGGTAAATTAGCCTAACAAGAGAGAAAGTCGATTGACGATTTGCAAGTATGTAAACCGTAAATTTATTTTTTGATACATTATGCAGGGAAAATGTTGCATGAAGCATAGGAATGGACAGAGAAGCCAATTGGAAAAAAAGAAAAAGAAAGAAAAAAGAAAAAGAAACCAAGAAGATAATAGTGCAAATTAACATGGCTCTATGTCACGAGTACTCAAGAGTATGTTGAAGTAAAACAATGGATTAAAAACTGAAAATAGCAAGCCAATCAATCTCTGTTAGCTCCATGAAATTGAGGGAAAATACAGTTTGAAATGTTAAATCGAATATTTATCAATCAATCAATGAGTAGCCATTTACAACAAAAGCCAATTTATGTTCTATCTATCGACTCTTTAACAATGGAACAATAGGTAGACGGCCCATCCGAGATTCTAATTGGAAAATAACAGCGACTTATTTAACTAATATTCGTGTGGACAAGAAGTCCTGCTTGCTTTAACTCTATGTTCATGTACATGATGGAATTGCAGAAACAAATAATAAGTACCTAGAATAGATTGATATAATCTACCCGCCAATACACCTTGTGGACCACATGTGCTATATGAATTGTTCCCAAGCAAATCGGGGGCTCGGGGCAACATTTCAGGATCAGCTACTGCGATGCCGTGGATTTGAGGCTCACAAGCCGTATTACCACTATATCCTGATTCATTAAGATCTAGCAGATGACTGCTCTGAAGAAGTGCTGACAATTGAGTGAACGAGAACAAAAAAATGAAAATATAAATAAACTTTCAGGGAAAAAAAGAAATAATAATCGCAAACAAAATTAACAAAAGGAGGACCATATGATGATTTTTAGGTGTAATAGCTATAGTATTAGCAAACAACTGTTGATATCTCATCCAATTGAAATAATCCACCCGCATCTGCACCTTCTGAACCAGCTACAACGGATCTAGCCATCTGATCGGAAATAGGTGATTGAGACGGCAAGCTCTTATGAGTTATCGCCATGCGACATTACCGATACTTCCTCCATCTCCAACAGCGTTAAGTTGGGAATTTTCCAATCCCAATGTTCTGGTCTGCCCCACTATATCATGTACAGCTCCTGTGATCCCTGAAGATGACGTGCATACAATTTCTAGTAACCAAACCAGATTAGAACTAATACTTGTTTCGCTCTTTGGAGATGGAGCAATGATCATGTAGTCTTCTTGTAGGATACAACAGCACATTTAGAATAATGGAAATAACATAAAAAGCAAGGACCATCCTGTCATAAGTAAAAGAGAGGAAAACATAACAGCCCCCACATGAGAGGAGTAAGCACGTTTTCCGTGAAACAAATTTCAAATCAGACCATCTTTCTCTTTCATCAGCATCCTAGAGTAAGACAATTGGCATAAAAGTGAGAAGCCACTTACAAAGCAAATGCCTCCTTTCATGGAAAACACATAATTGAAGATGTAAATGTATATAAACAAAAAGGTAAGCATCACTTGGCATGGGATTAGGTAATCTCAAAGCCTCAAAAGAATGTATAGAAAGTCAGTAAGGTGGGAACTTGGACCGATAGATTTACAATCTCAAAATATCGAACACAAAAACTTTTAGAGTTACCAAATACCTACGGTCCGTTCATCATCATCTCATTCATACAAATGACACATATACATAATCCAAACACATGAACCTATTTAAGTTGACCATTAGTTAAATTAACTCCTACTCATACAAAACCTCTATGCAACGAAAGAGAGTACAGAAAGGCTAAAGACAATGATAGCTATGCTGAATGACAAAAAAAACTAAGCTAATGGTAGCGACACAGCAGTTGTAATATAGTACAAAACAGGGTCCACTTGTTACATGACTTGAGTCATTGCTCGTTTAAGAGCACCTTGACAAAAGAAAGACGATGCTTGGGTGAGAGATTATGAAGCACTGCAACATTTTTAGGAACCTTAGATATCTTGGCCAATGCTTGATACACTTCCATCTATGATAAACCTTTAATTCACAAAATGAACATTGTTAGCTCATGCAAATTTGTCCTTGCCTTATTTGATGTTAGTCACTCCACTACGTTGTCTAGTGTACTTCATTTCTTGCAAATGTGTTTGAACTTCTCTATATGTAGATGTTAATTCAGATATTGTTTCACTACCAATCGTGGCTCTTTTCCTCTTTCCCTTGGATTGTATTATGAATTGATATTTCCTCAACTTCCTTCTCATTTGGCAATTCTTCTTCCCTATCCTGTAACGAGTCTTGCTTTTGTTGAAGTTCTTCCAATATATCATCAGCTATTTGTGCATCTTATCTGGTAGCACGGTCCTTTGCATACACCATAGACAGTTCATGAAGAAAAGGGAAACTTTTGTTCCTAAAATGGGTAGCTTCCTTGTATGTCTACAAAGAATGGATAAAAATATTCACAAAAAAATTGTATCCAACATATATGAAGCACATAATATAGAAAATGATGCGATTTATGACTCATACTTGTATATAAGCCTTCCAGACACTCTTCTTTGCTGTAATCATGTTCCTTGTCGAATCCCATCCAAAGCCACTTGTATGCTTACTATAGACCATGTCATATACTATACTCCAATCCTTCTTAAGTGTTCGAATGTATGACTCTATGTTCGGCTTTTCCTTCATCCCATTGTTTGGAATCTTTTCATCAAGCATCTTCTCTAACTCATGAAGATATCCACTTTTAAAGCCCGTATCATCATTATGGGTTCCTCTAGAGCGTAGTTCAATCGTGTACTGTACAAGAGCACAATCCTCAAAATATTTCCATTTCCTCTTCACTTGTTTAGTAGACTTGCCATCCTGTGGCGAAGATTGAACTTCTTCCATTAATATACTCCTTCTTTACATAATAGGAAAAGCACACAAAAAGAGTTATTAAAAAGCAAATTTCAATAAACAATAACATTATAGGCAACATACATAGAACATAGTCCAGCTTTAACAAGAGGCTAACACGCCAAACTCATTCAAGTAGTTCGAATTACATAAATAAACAACAATAACACGCATAGAATATTTGATTGATCCAACACAAGATAAAATATTTTCTAATGTGATTAAGTTACATGATAAAGCATTACAACAAATTTCCCTAATGACCAATTGTGCAATGTCAATTATGCCCTAGTCTACTTGCATTCCAATCAGCAAACAATTGGTTAACTAGTTCTTGTCTCCAAGTGGACCATGGTTTACTACTCCCAACAGTTATTATGACATCCTCGCTTGCATGGACATTGCCTTCCTCCTTTTCCTCCAATGGATTTGAGGACATTTCAGTCTTAATGAAATTATGCAATAAGCAACATGTGAGTATGACATGATTGTGGATTCGATATGGATAGAACGAAGGCCTTTGAAGGATGCTCTACCTCATCTTCAACAATCCAAAACATCACTTAATGACATTCCGAGTAGATGCATGCCTAAGGTTATATAACTACTCTAGGGTCCATGGTTAGTGACCTTGACACTATTCATTTAGATGGTATCTCTGACCCTTAAAGAGTACAAGGAATCCTCGCAATTAAGGTAACCCCCATTGAATAGGTAGTAGCAACCCACATAAAAGGAATAACTTTAGCAATCTTTCAAATCATATGGTCTTTACTCAAATAGAGAATAGAGAGTATATATACATATGAATCATACCTTGAGGAATTTTGAGACCATTTCTCCTAGTCAATGCATTACTAGCACTTTATTATCTACAACCGAAGCTTCCCATCCAAGCAAAACATAAACAAAATGTGTGGTTGACGTGTAAACACTAAGAACATTAGTAGCAGTCACATTTTTCCTCGTTCTATGCCTTAGTTTGTCTTTGAATGGGACTCTGATTAGGATGTGAGTTCCATTTAAAGCACTTAAGCAATTCTACGCAAAAGGGCAAAGTAAATACTAACATCATCTTCATAGTAGTCCTCAATTATGGTATTAATATGAACTTGTAGTTAGTTGATTGTATACCTTAAAGTATCTCTAGCGGTCGTCGGTATAATGGTCCGGAATGGGTTCAGGCTTCTTCAATAGATGGTTGCTAAGATGTAATGTTACATTTAACACATTGTGGAAATACTTACTAGCCGTTGCTCCAAATCTCTTGAAATTATGTTTAATTACCCTATTCTTTACATGATGGGTTAGAATATGTAAAAACATTGCAACCTGCTTATCTACCAACATGTGTGTAGATGCCTTCTAACATCTGACAAAGTTTAAAGAATGCATTCCTACCTAACTTCAATTGTTTGATACAAGTGATGTCATCACTCTCCACAAGCCTTCTAATGTATTGCCTATGTTGGTAGAAATTTAACTTATATGATCGAACTGAAGGACGATAAGTATGTAGAACCAAAGAATGCAACATAAACAACAACCTATATGCAAGACTGCAATATTTACCCATAATATTAGTAGTAGGCATGCAAATTACTTTCTCTTTTGTGATTTATTACCATACAACCTCAAACGATCCATTACTGTAAAAAAAAAGAAAAAGAAAAGGGCATTGTTGTTCAAATTATACTATTCATTTCACTCATACGTACTATGGGTACATATAAATGATGGTATAAACTATGAAAGAAATACAACATGTTTCTAATGTTTTCAAATACCATTAAAACCAGATTACATGTATTCAACAAAACATATAGTTGATGATGGTAGTTACCATTATGTCATGGTTTCTCTCAACACCTCTGCATTGAGAGTCTACAATTGTGTTGAAGGGTTCGGAAGAGTTGTATTTAAGTGACAGTAAACTATTTACCACCAAGAAAGGGGATACAACCTAACTATGCAGTAAATTTCCTGGAAAAACTTGTTTTTCCTATAAATCAAAAAGATTGAAGCAACAAATATCGTCAACAATAAGAATGGAAATCCAGTGAAGACATTATATTAGGTAGTGCAACTTCTTATGAATAAAGAAGTTCCAACTAATATCTAACTATATAAACAATAACCATCCATTGATGGAAATTATTGTTATTATCGGTATGGAGATTAATAAAAAAGCTGCTGCTATAGCAATTTACGTTAGTGTGTTATCGGTCTAAACACATCATTTTTGCTTTTTTTCTCTCTAAAATTTTTAGTTTAAAATAGGTTTTTAACCAAAATAAAAAATGAAAAGAGGTCTAAAAAATGAGAATACAAGGAAAACTGAAAATAAGATAATTCTAGAAAAGATAAATTGCAACATAAAAGGTATAGTTCTTTGAATAGAAAATAAATTTTTAATCTCTAATATAAATTGATGATCCAGTGAAACACATTATTGTAACTTAGTTAAGTTCCATAAGTCAAATATAGAATGATGAAACTTTATTTAGTCACACATGATTAGTTAGAAATGTCTTAACACTAATAAGGATAAGGTGGATAGAAAATCAAAGTTTTAATAAGAGGACCATACTAATCCCTACTCTGTTTAAAGCCATTGAGAATAACTTTGAAATAGATGATCATAATTCAAGTCTACCTATGAAAAATCAAGTGTATCTATTGGGGTATAAAAGTGAAACAGAGAACTCCTTCCATTTATATAAAACGAATGCTTTTTTTAGATTGTGGTTCTACTTATATGATTACTAATCTCATATAAAATCCTTCAACCATAAGGATTTAACAAAATCAAATTTCACAAAATGAACTTTTCCCAGCTATCATTTTCTGCACTAATTTTAGGAGTGAATTAGAAGGATGCTTGATCCCTCTATGTGAGAAATAATCGAATGTGACTAGTTGTTCATTTATGTATTATAAGTTCACATTCCTACGTTTACCATACATGGTTCCCTTATATCATCCATTTTTTCAAAATTTTTATTTTCCACTTCAAGTTATGAGAAATTCATACTATATTTCAACAGCAAGATTATCAAAATTTTGGGTTGTTTCATAAACCTTCATGAGAACACATAATCATGCATCTTACAACAACAATTTTGTATCAAACTGTAGCATATTCATGCCTAGAAGTTGATCTAAATTAAACTATAAGTAAGTTCAGCATATTTACAAGTGTTATTGAACAATTAACTTGAAACATTCTGGTAGTATCGTTGAATATCGAACTTGAAATGAAGGCTACTTTAGAACCAAAAGCGATATTTGATGTTATGGAAAAAACAGTCATTTTAAAACATGTAGGAGCCTTGTTGAACATACGAATGCAACACGAAGTGTAGTGATAGTAGAGATGATTGCACTTATATAGCAAAATTATACGTGAATAATCAAAACAAAGGAAGTAACCCACTTACTTCCGTTTGAAGATTACACAGAAAACACCAGGTCACACTACTACATTAACTTGTTAATCAAACACATCATCGTACCTTCACCCTATTTGCTAAAAAAGTTCCTTTTCTTTGTGGGATCACGACAGAGGGATCGGCAAGGTGTTGGGTGGGGGGGCGGAGGGGGTGGGGTGTGGCGGTGGTGTCCATCGTAGCAATGGAGTAAGAAGGCAGTCATACTCTCTAGGTTTTCTACGTTGTAGAAGATAGAGATAGGAGGGTCAGTTTTCAATCGGAATTTGAAATGACCTTTGTCAAGGGGTATTTCGCGTCATTTTAAGAAAACTTGGGAGGTGGTGGAAGGAAGGAAGAAACAAGAGGAAATGTTGCTGAATTAGGATTTAAAGATTTCTATGGGTAATTGGTATTGGTATTCAACGATTTACTGTAAAAAGTTTTCTGTGAAATCCTATTTCAATTTGCCAAAAGTGAACTAAACATTGTAATTATTGCCCTATAAGGAAAAGAGAGAGGGTGTGGAGGGGGGAGGGGGGGTGGCGGGGTTGGGGCTGTGGGATTGAACACCTTTCACTTTTCCTATGCTGCATTATCAAACACTCTTAATGCCTTCAATTTATCAACCAACAGCCATATGATTGTTTGAAGGATGATGCCATTATTTCATCTGGTCCAATACCAATTCCACACCAACAAAAACCAAAGAAGAGAAATAGAACAAAACAGAAAATTTAGACCTGCAAGAAAAACACCGAATTAGATGATGATCACAGATCTTTTGCCTGTCAGTGATGTTGGATTCACTCGATGCAATGTTTATCCATAATTGGTGGTATGGACTATGTAACAGTACGAAGGCCAAAGCAATCCCTGATTGTAAGTGAGTTAGACTAAAAAGAATAAAGAAAGAATAAATTAAAAAGACTGCCATATGTCGTGTAAG
This sequence comes from Lumnitzera littorea, assembly GCA_024138015.1. Taxonomy (NCBI): domain Eukaryota; kingdom Viridiplantae; phylum Streptophyta; class Magnoliopsida; order Myrtales; family Combretaceae; genus Lumnitzera; species Lumnitzera littorea. Next base: position 8,411,218 of record JAMXBB010000004.1, read on the forward strand.
TGGATATAGAAAAATGGATTTTAAAGTATGGTAAAAAAAATTGTGCAGTCGAATGGCAGTTATTCCTAGATTTAGAGTGATTATTTTATAAATTAATATAACCTAATAAATTAAAATCTCGTGTAGTTTATTTTATAGTTTGAAAAAGAAAAAAATAAATAAAGAACAACCTACAATACATGGTATGATCATTGGAGTGAAAGATAATGTAAAAGTGGCATATTGCATAAAATAGGGAAAATTTTGAAAAAAAAAACTTAAAATACATGTATAGGTAGGTATTTTATTTTTTAGTTGGATATTTAGAAAACAATTAAAGCCCCGGTTGTATACTTGTATGTATTGCATCCCACATCAACACCACACTAAATCAGTAAGTAAATTTTCTCCGAAACCAAGCATATGGGGTCATCAATCACAGGTCAATTTAATTTTTTTAATTATAAATTTAGAATGATTATTTTATTGATATATATATATATATATATATATAAATTAATCCATTAAAATAAGAGAAATTTTGGTTTTGGTTTTACTTATTTTATAGTTCCACAAAGGAAGAAAAACAAAAAAGAATCGCAAAACATCGTATGTTCGAATGGAAGAAAATATAGAAGTGTCAGATTGGATGAAATGGAAAATAATTTCTAGGAACATGCAAGTTACCCAATTCAGATAACAACTTTCTAATTTTAAAAATAATCACATACGTAATTACCCAAAAAAAAAAAAGAAATCACACATATACTAAGATTCATATTGACAAATGATATGGATACTAGTATTTAAATTAAAACCTTCCAAATAAAGCTTCTCGTTTACATAATTTGAACTAAAATGTAAAATTTACTTTTCTCTTATTCAAAAGATACTTTAAAAGATATATTTATTGTTATACCATTCATAAATAAAAAAGAAAATATATATTATCTCTTAAGATTCAAAAAGAGAAAGTGATACTTATATTTGATCCATCACTATCCAAGATTATCAACTTCCAACCATATAAAGAAACCCTATTCTATCATATCATTATCCTATAAATTGAGAGACAAGTAATAATAATAATGGAAAAACACCTGACATAGCAATTTTCTCTTTCCGAAGTGTGGAAAATCATAGATTTTCTTGCTCTGTAATCATGTCTGTCACTTTTAGTTTGTCGAAGAAAGAAAGAGGGCATAGGCAGCAATGCAGTTCAAAAATTATTACTGTGCCAACAAGACCACGGACTAAAGGAAGAAGAAGAAGAAGATTATTTGCCAATGCTGTAATTAAAAGTAAAAACGAGACGAAGAAGACTAGTCGTATTAGAAGGTACATTCAGAGAAAAAAAATATCTCCTAAAGACCTATCCAAAATAGTAAAACGTCTCAAATATTCGAGAGATTATTCTTTTCATTAGTCTATGATTTTTTTATTCTTTTTTATGCAGTAACATGTAAAGTTTTTCTTTCGGTAATTATGGTAGTAAAGGAAATTAGTTTCGGCCTGATCTACTTTTTTGGGAAATTAACTTTTATACCACTAGACAAGAAGGATTTGAAGCTTGAACTTTCGTACGAAAAGTGAATTTTTAGTTTTGTGTTGAATAAATAGTCTTACTATTTGTTGAGAATCTAATATTGAATCTTGTGAAACAATTTTCTTACTTTTTTTTTTTCCTTCATATTATTTATTCGGCCCTCGATAAAGTTTCGGCAGGTCTTCATGTTTACATTATCGTTTCTCATCAATTGTATGCTCTAACTATATAAATTAAAAGAAGAGGCGCATGAAATCTATATATATACATATGTATGTATTATATAGATTATGATCGATGGAGGTATGAGAGAGAAAAGGGTAAATTTTAACTTTTGATAATGAAGAAAATTTTTCTTATTTTGTTTATATGGTATATTTGATTTACTACATTTATGTGCACTTAATGAGAATGATAATTCTTCACGCTTTATTCTTTTGGAACGACGATCATCATCCATGGGGATTGATTACATTTTGAAAGGGAAAGTATAAAATTAGTTTGTTAACCTCTCTTTTCTTTTCCGGCCACTGATATTCTACATTTAAAAATAAACGGAACAAATCCTTCTATCTAATTCCATTAAATATTTCGTTAAATTTTGGCACATCTACTACCAGCCTTATGATAGCTAGCACAACCCGTTGGGTGAAAACACTTAAAATTTCCTTTTTATAATTATTTGTTTTGAGGATGGTTGTCCTTGCGATGTAGGCCGTTACAAATTTAATGGAGGTGGTAGTGGGTTTTTTTTTTATTAAAAAAAAATTTAGAAAGAAAAATTATATATTTTATAACCATATCATATCATGTTTAGAAAAGTTATCCGATTCATATTGTGATTCAATATTGATTCAATCAAAAAAACATTTTAGGAGCACAAAAATCTAAATTTAAATACTAATCTATGAGAAATTTACGATATGAGATTAAAATTTAAGTATCAATATTGTGTTACAAGTCGAAATTGGATGAATTAAGTTTAAATCTCTTCTCGGAAGTTGCATTATGTAATGCAGTGGAATGGCATGTTTGGGTTTATATGGCCTGTGTCCTAATATGGCAATGTCAATACAAACTTTCAAGTGCCATTCATGTGTAGGATGCACGCAACTTCGTATTTTGTCTTCTGCTGAAATGGATGGGAATCAGGCTGGGCCGGCCTGAGCCCACAAGTTGGACAGGCATGTTCTCTCTCTCTTTTTGTTTCTTTTTTTTTTTTCCAACCGTAATTGTCAATTTCGTATAAATCTAATATTGTTCTTAAGAATGAGTGGGCATGAGGCAGATAAAACATGAGACAGTACCTTACTGCTATAGGTTTTTTAAAATTTAAAATCGAATCCTATCCTATTACTATAATTTTTTAGAACCATCCTAGAATTTATATACTGGCTCCGTATAAATTATAGCATCTTTTGTTTTTAGAAAATAAACATTTACGTTGTTTCCATAAATTGAATGTTTGGAATACAATTAAAGTCCAAGTTGTATGTCTCGCAGTCACACCACATCGGCACCATACTAAGTATGCGAATTTCATCAGAAACCTAGCATATTGAAGTCATTAATCAGAAGTCAATTTAATTTTCTTAATTATAAAATAGTAGACATGTATCTATGATGTGTGTGCTTAATTAAAAATTTATGATAATTTGCTATAAATAAATTCCTAAGTATTAGTATATAGGAGAAAAGGAAAAGAAATGAAGATCCTTGGTTTGTCTATTATTGTGACTAACACCATATTATAATGTAAAAGTTTATATTAAAAGGGGGATAATTTCATAGCAATTTTCACTGGAAAAAAAGAAAGAAAGTGGAATTCATAAATATACAAGTAGTTTGGAGAAAGAAAAATGAAACTAATATTACGGTATATAAACGTTTTCCGAAAGAAAATTTTCCATGTGGAACTAAAAACAATGACTTTCTAACCTATTCCTTCATAGTTGTTAGCATAATTAAAGTAATAAAAAAGTTATCACTATTATCTGTTAGAAAAAAAATTCTATTTTGGTAATCGACGTAGGCATTGGATAGCAAACAATATTAGTCTATTAAATCTATTACAACATGCGTTAAGCGTGCAAAAGATAAGTAAAACTATACAGAAAAATTATAGTATATTAAAATTCTAAATAATATCATTACCATGATCAATCAATTAAAAAAGATTAAAAAAACTACATATGCTGGATGTAAAGTATATATACATGCAAAAAAAGGGATAGAAAAATGTAACGAAGGAAAACTAATCACAAATAAATTGCTTTGCAAAAGAAGACATCATCTACCTATCAATTTGTATATAACAAAGTAAGATACTTTCATATAAAATGATATTACCTAGTAATTAAGTTATTAAGCTTGTGTATCGAAGTAATATTGAGAGATGGCTTTCAAGGAAAACCTTAGTGATGACCACAAACCATGGTCAAAGGATGTCCACAGCAACCAAGCTGAAAGAAGTCTGAAAAGGCTAGCTACAGGAAGCCTAAGTTCTTATGTAGATCCTGATTTACCTAGCCAAGATGTGAGTAATGGAGAGAGGACATCTAGACTCTTCTTTAGGGACACAGTTCTTACGAATATACTGAGAGCTTATGAAAGGTTCTATTTCTTCCTAGGTCCCATGTCATTTGAAATGAGAGAGATAGAGAGCAACCTTGAATTGGTTGTTGAAGAGAAGAGACTAAATGATGAAGTGACACTAGGGTTTTGTTATATAAAATTCTCAAAGTCCAAAAAAGACATACTAAGTGCTATGGTAAAACACCCTTATAGCTAAGGTCATGGGACCAAACCTAATGTATAAAATCATGATGGATAGAATGAAGAGAATGTGGAAATCCCAAAGTTTGCTTAAATTAATTCATACGAGATCGAGGATCTATTTTGTCACTTTAGAGAATTCTCAGGATTTTCAATGGATAATAAAAAATGGTCCTTATTTTATTAATGGCCATTACTTGGCATTAAAGAGATGGGAACAGAATTTTAGATTGGACAATGTCTCTTTTAACTTGATAGTCGTATGGGTTAGAATTGGTGGTCTACAAATCAAGTACTATTCTCCTCTAGCTATTCGAAGAATTGGAGAAAAAATAGGATTGGTGCTTCGGTATGATGCATATACAATTGGACTTTAGCAAGGAAGGTTTGAATGTTTCTATGTACAAATTGATGTTAATAATCCTCTAAAACAAACGTTGGTCCTAGATGACTGGATGTATTACATCCAATATGAATATCTTCCACATGTGTGCAAGACTTGTGGACATGTAAACCATAATAAATTGCAGTGCCCTTTTGGTAAGAAGAAAGAAGAAAAAAAGAAAAGGAGAATCATGGGGAATCTCACCTGTAGAGTAAGGTGCATGTAGACCAATCAAGGGACCAGTGCATTGATGATAAGGGAATTAGTTCTTTGGAAGAAGTAAATGAAGTGAGACATAGTGAAGGAATAGTGAAGATGCAAGTTGAAGATAAGACATCTAATCCAATCATTATCGAAGAAGAGAAAAATAAAGAGCAATATGGTAACTAGATTAAAGTACAATACAAAAAGGCAACACACAAAAAGAAGGAAGTAAGAATATTAAATAATACCTCAAAACAAGACCTAAAAAGGAAAGACAAAGGATTTAAAATTTTGAATAATGAAGCATCTAACAAAAAGGGGGCATTGTGTTTGGAAGGTAAATAGGCACGTTTGGAAGGAGTACCAAAAAAGGATATGAAAGCACCAGTTGGGAAATCAACCAGTGTTAGTACTCATGTTATAAATGATGATAATAAAGAAAACCAGCCACCCTTTGTTCTAGAGAGTAGTCTCAAGAAAGAAGGAAAGAAATTCTCCTCAGTGACTTCAATCAAGAGGGAAGCAAAGAAAACATGGTACTCATGCTGGAAATAGAGATCACTCTACAACTCCTTCACAAGGATTCAAACCACCCAAAAATGTCCTTAGATCGAATGGTTTGGGAAGTGAAGAAGGGTTTGAATTCAAGGTGGGTGCTAGTCGAGGTGCAAACAATTGTGCTAACGTAAATGAAGTGGAGAAAAAATCAAGTCCTAATGCGTCTTATAGTTCAAAGACTAAGAATGGTGATCTAAGGCCAGCGGCCAATTCACATTATGGAAGAATGCATTTTATTGGTGAAAATGCGGATGTTCTGATAAGATATTCTAAGAAAGGACAATATGAGAATCATAGAGTGGACGTGCCATTTGATGGTCGAGAGTGTATACTTGAGTCCAGAAATCCCAATGGATGTCTAGAGAACACCTTTTGTGTTGTCACTCAAAGAGGAGAACACCAAACGAATGGAGATGAAAGCCGGGGAAATATAGATGTTCATCTTGTACACCCACTTCATGCCATGTCGATGGAATGTAGAAATCGAATATTTCAATCACCCCTATACTCCTGATTTTTAGTATAAAATGTTTACAAGAATGGTTTCTTTAGAGTTCACAGACACCTTATCTTCAAACATACAGTGCTTACCTTTTGAAACACTAGTATGGAATGTATGAGGGGCAAACTCAGTGACAAGGAAGCAAGCAATACGTGACTGTTTGATGCAGTATAAACCCAATGTCTTGATTCTCACCGAGACTAGGATGAATATGTAAGCAGTGCAAGAGTTGCAAGATTTCCTTAGCTATGACAAAATGCTTTGTTTGGAGTCTAAGGGGTTTAGTGTAGGCATTGCAGTTTTTTGGAAGCACAAGTAGAAATTTATGCATCTCATGTCTCTTGTCAATAAATCATTATGCAAATTCAGGTATGTTGTTCTAATTTTTCTTTCTTTCTTCCAGCTATTTATGCACAACCGAATAAAGAGATTAAGAACATGCTTTGGGTGGAGTTATGTGAGTAGGCTAACAAAGTGGATGGTCCCTTGGCTCTGATAAGGGACTTTAATGAGATTATGAACAGAAGTGAGAAGTGGGGAGGAGTAGAGATTAGCCAAGGTAAGGTGAGAGCTTACTAAGATTGTATGAAGCGAATCTTATGTTTGTTGGGCCTTGTTTTACTTGGTCTAAAAAATAAAAGAATATTGCTGATTTGATATAGTCCAGAATAAAGCGAGTTCAAGCAAACATGTAGTAGAGGACTTTGTTTTCGACCGCTAAAGTTATCATATTTCTAATTTTGCTTCAAATCATTTACCTATTTTGTTGAAGTCTCACCCATGTGTTGCTGAAGGGCCTAGAAACCTTAGACCCTTTCGGTTTTAGCCCATGTAGCTATCCCAACTAGACTTCAAATTGCCGGTGAGAACTTCTTGGAGTAGCCAAATGTTCAAATATGAAGTTGATTTGCCACCATTTACTTAAGCATTAAGAACTTAGAAAAAAGATGTGTTTAGGTTATTATATGTGAAGGAAAGTGAAATTGCCAAGATGCTCAACCAAGTGAGAGGAGAACTTTATAACAATCCAACTCAACAGTCTATTAATAGAAAGAGATCTCTACAAGAAGAACTAAGTTGTGTTCTTCAATAGGAAGAATTGCTTTAGTCCGCAAACGCTCAAATAAATTGGATCTTAAAAGAGAAGAGAAACACGTCTTTTTTCCATGCTAGTATGGTAGCTCGATGGTAAAAAACTTGAGTATGTAGACATTTTGACTCTATGGGTAATTGGACAAAAGATGAAAATAGAATTAAAGAGCTTTTTCATTCTTTCTATCAAATGTTGTACTCTTCAGAAAGGGATTTTGTATAGAATGAGATACCCGAATGGGTAAGGTCTTAAAAGGGTCTATCTAAAGAAAAACGGACCATTTTAGATAAAGAGTAAATGAATGAAGAAATTAAAACAACCCTTTGGTGTATTAGTGGTAATAAGACACTAAGGATAGACTTATACCATGCTGAGTTCTTCAAACACTATTGGAATGAAGTGGGACTAGCTGTTTGTGACTTGTAGGAAATATTCTAAAAAGGGGAATAGTACTTAAGTCCCTAAATCACACCTTCATTGTACTTATTCCAAAGATTGTAGGGGTAAACATATTGAAAGATTTCTGACCGATCAACTTGTCTACAACTACATATAAAGTAGTCACAAAATGCCTGTTAAGTCAGTTAAGACCCTTCTTCAATGATATTATAAGACCGGTGCACGCTAGTTTCGTCCTGAAGAAATGCTATGGATAATATTATCATTTTTCAAGAAGTTCTTCACTCCTTCAAAAAGAAATTGGGGAAAAAGAGTTGGATACTGGTTAAACTTGATCTTGAGAAGGCCTACGATAAGCTAGAATGGGACTTTGTCTGTATGGCTCTTAAAGCATTAAACTCTCCAAAGAGCTGGGTTACTCTTATTTGTTCTTGCTTATCCTCAATGAAGTTCCAAATCATTCTAAATGGAGCAATGCTAGATCCTTTCTTGTCTAGTAGAAGTCTACACTAGGGAGACCCCATATCCCCTTATCTCTTCATCATAGCCATGGAAGCTCTGAGTAGGATTATACATGTTATGGTAAAGGAAGGGATTTAGAAACCTTTATGCATTAGGGGAACGAATTTGTCCTTATCACTCCTATTCTTTGCAGATGATCTTCTCTTAATGGGAGAGGCATTAGAGGAGAATGCGAAGTTAATGAAGGGTCATGGATAGTTTTGGTAGTTTATTTGGGTAAAAGGTAAATTATCGAAAGTCTTGTATTATTTTCTCTTGAAATACTTGTGCAAACCTGAAGATGATATCAATAAGGTGTTTGGCATCAAAAGCTCCTCAAATTTAGGGAAGTACCTTGGGATTCTTGTTAAAAAGGTGGCAAGATCTCATCTGGAGATATTTCCTTTATTTTGGAAAAGATGGACAAGAAACTTTCAAGTTGGAAGGTTAGAATCTTGAGCATGGTAGGTAAGAAGGTTCTAGCATCCTCAATCCTAGATAGCATTGTCAACTACTACTCACGAGTAATACCTCTATCGAAAGGATTTGCTAAAAAAGCAAAGCGAATTACTCAAAACTTCATATGAGGTTATACATAGGAGTCAAGGAAAATCCACTAGATGGGTTGGGATAAAATAAAGAAACCAAAAGAAGTTGGAGGCTTGGGTTTAATGGATGTGCGAAAGAGAAACAAAGCGAATTTTCCTAAGCTAGTTTGGTAAGTAAAGAGGAAAGAGGTGCCATAAACATAAGTGATTTCCAAGAAATATAAAGCACCTGCCAAATGAAGGGAGGGGTAAAGAGGGTCATAATTTTTCCTATAATTTGTGATGGCTATTGATTGGGTTGATGATAGAGTGGAAGTTAGATTGAAGAATTAGAAGTCAACATAGTTTTGGAAGGATAATTGGTCAAATGTAAGGAAAGTAAGGTCGTGGCTCTATGGGCCTTTAAACAAATATGATAACCTAGTCCTTATCTCACAAGCTTGGGACAATACGGTTAGCTGGAGGGAAGATATCATAAGATATCATTTAGATACAGGTATTTGTCAAAAGATGGGATATCTTACTCTTTTAGAAGATGATGAGGTGGACGACATACAAAGATGGCCTTTTGAGTTAAACGAGGAACTTACTACTCAAAGCGCTTATCTTCAATTCTGCAAGGAAGAGAAAGAAATGACTAGCAGAAGACTAGGAGATGTGAAGTGGATTTGGAGGCTTCCCTACTACTTTAGTATGCAATTGCTAGTATGGCGAATCTTCTAATATGGGTTAGCTACACGAGATAACATGGCAAAGCAGGGATTAAGCTTTAGAACCTAATGCCCTCTTTGTAATGCAAAGGCAAAAACAATCCTATGCGTATTCATTAATTGTAATTGGAGTAGAAGTTTATGGCAGATGTTAAATATTCATATTCCTGCTATAAGTCAAAGCTTTGAGGATCTTTGGAGTTAGATCAGCACATGTGCAAGAGGCAAAGGTTCAACTAAGGAAAGGCTAACCCTCCTATGATAGTGGTCATTCTAACAACCTTAAGAGGTATTTGACCTAAGAGGAGCAGGAAAATTTTCAAATCGAGAGAAAGTCTAGATGACTGGGTGGAAGTGATACGCAGGTAAACAAATGAATTTTAGGCGACTACTAGGAAGGAAAAGTTGTGGCAAAAACCTCTCTCTCTATAAGTAAAAGATCAACCTCTATTGGCAAATTGGGTAAAGATTAATAGTGATAGAGTAGTAATTAAAGGAGGGACTAAGGGCACTATTGGATCTCTCTGTCTGGATCGTCACAACGCTATCCTTTGGACTGTTCATAAGTAGGTCTCTAATTCCTTCCCCTTGGAAATTGAGCTTCTAGCTATAAAGGAAGGTCTTCTTCTTGCCTAATGATATGGAGCGAAGAATATTATTAGTGAATCGGACTCTAAACAAGTTGTGGCATGGCTTCTAAATATAAGTGTAGATCCGGATAGGTGTCATTAGATCCTTAAGGATTGTAAAAATTTACTTGCTCACTTCGATAATGTTCGTATTTGCAAGATCTCTCGTTCGAGGGTTGAAGCTACTAATTTTTTGGCTAAAAGAGGCTTGGAAGACCCGTATTATATGTGTTTTGTGGATTTTATTCCTTTATTTTTGTCTGATTTCATTTTAAGAATAGATGCTAGTGCGAGTGATGATCTATTGATTTTGCACCTAAACTGGTTTTGATGTTAGCTGGGTATCTTTTGTTAAGCTTGACTGTTATGTGTTAGTTTTTGTTTCCATTGAAAAAAAAAATAAAAGTTATTAAGCTCTTTGTACATCAATTCAACGACCAACTTCTAATATCCTTTACTGGATTTGGTGTTGTGGCAAAGAAAAAAACTTTTCTAGAATATATGCAATTTCGCATAAATTGGAAATATGCATAGGCATAAATAAGCTTGATCATTTTATTTTAGTAAGATATGTCACAATTAGGAATGTATTTTAAATGGATGGCAAAAAAAAAAAAAAAAGCATTTTAGATTGTCGACATATATGAGCTAACTTTTCTTAGGGATATACCATATACATTGTCAAAAGATTTTAAAATGAATTCAAATTCTTATGCATTTTTTCACAATATGAAGAGGAATAATTTTGTTAAGAAAATAAAGTTTCCAAAATAAACATGACAAAAGAAGAGAAATTTTCCTTTTGTAATTAATCCCAAGTTGTTTGATTTTTTTTTTTTGTTAAATTCTCGAATTAAATGTTTCTAATTATAATTTATTTGCTTCATTGCAAAATTGACCATGATAAACCTACGAAAAATAGTGAAGGAAAACCATCTTCCATAATTACCCGTTTAGGGATAGTTCAAAAATATAGCATTATTAACCATATTTTTAGACCTCCTTCCTTAGAAAGAACAAATTTCTCAAATATTTTTATAGCCACTTCCATCTTTGGCCTCCATTTGGTTGTAAATTGTGTAGATCTTCATTGGCTTGTTATTCAGCTAGAAAAGACCATTGACATAATTAATACATGGCAAATAAAAGGAAGGAATAATAATAGATGGGAACATGATTAAAATGGGAACCAGCACTGTTTGTCTAGTTTAATCTAATTAATTACATTGAAACAACTTTTGTGCTACAAGAGCATTGTAATTTTCAAACTTCCTAAGCACATAAAAGAAGTAAAAATTTAGTGTACCTTTGTGCTTAATGAAACAAGAAACCAATAACACTTCCAGATTTTCTGGATTTTTCAGTTGTCACATCTTTACTATTTGTGGAATTAATCTAGCCTACATTTCACTTTTTATATACATTCCTTTAAATCAGAACCATTAAATCAATTACGAAATTAATGATTTAAACTTAAAAGAATATAAATTAATAGCGAGATGGAGAGCTATATCGATGTTGTCAAAATGGGAGATAGAACTATAGAAGCTCTAACATTTTATACTATTTGTAGAGAAATGCATCCACCGCCAGTAATGAACACCTTACACTTTTCACACTTAATGCCTTCAATTTATCAATCAATAGCCATATGATTGTTTGAACGATGATGCCATTATTTATTTATTTTTTTTTTGGCCCAAATAAACTTCATTAATCAACATAGAACATTATAAATCTGAGGTTTAGATGTTCAGTCCACAAAAAGTAAGTTTGCAAGATGGAATGGTAGTCAATCGACCATATAACAACAGCTCATCTCTTGTGCCGCTTGGGTAGCAACCCAATGAGCATACGCATTAGCACTCAATGAACAAATGTAACATTTCAAGAAAGAAACAAATTTTTTAAACCAACAATATCATCAATAACAGCAACAAACTTCCAAGACAGTAAGGCCGGTGAAGAGCAAGCCTTAACAACCAGTTGACAATCAATTTCTAATTCAACATTCCTCCATCCTTTATCCTTAGCCACAATCAAACCTTACTTAACAGCCTGCGCTTCTCCAATCTCCACATCAGTTGCATGAATAGTCCTTGAAGAGGTGTATAACAGACAACCAAAGGAGTCCCTACACAAAATACCCAACCCTGTGCTAGAATCAACCAAGATGGATGCATCACAATTGATTTTGATAGCATCAGCAGCCGGAGGGTGCCACCGCTTATCTGTAGATGAAACGGATGGAGTGTTGTATAGTCCTGACCTTGCGTCTTGCAATGTGGAATCTCTACCAGTGATCTTAGTAGTGTCTTGTAAAATTCGATCGGTATCCGAGGAAGAACAAGCGGCCAAGACTTCAATCTGCTCCGTTCTTTCATCACGCATTCTTCCAACAGTCGTGCTATGTTGCAGTAAACCGAATTGATTAAAAATAATAGCAACCACCTACGAGGGATTTTGGCTTATCATTATTGAAAACGCAGTAATTTTTATGCATCCAGATAAACCAAAGAACTAATAGAATTTGTGATAGGAAAACGTTCGTTTCAGTCTTTGATAAATAGTGCTGACGCAAGACATCATCAATCCATGATTCAATTGTGTTTGAATCGTAATCTTCAACCACACTGCTCTAACCCAATCATATTGAAATGACAAATGCTTGGGAATCTCCAGCGCACTGCAAATACAACGAAGAGGGCTATTAATGATTTTCCTGCAAAAAAAAGATTACAGTTAGTCGCTAAAGCATTAAAGCATAAACGCCATATGTGGCGTTTATATTTTGGTTGGCAATTTAAGCTCCACATCTTCCTCCAAAAACCTCTATTGATTACATGAGATGATCCCACATCTTGGACAGCAAGATAAGAATTAACTGATGATATACCATGGTATCCACTCTTCACTGTATAAAAGCCATGCCTTTCCATAGGCCACACTATCCTATCTGATCAAGGGTTAGTAGGGATTGCTATCCTCAATATAGCTTCTCTCTCCCGTTGGGATAGATAATCTTGAACACTTGAGAGGTCCCAAGTCCCAGTTGTAGTATTTATGAGATCACACACATACAACTCCAGCAAAGATGAATCAAGATCTCGCCCTTGTAATTTATAACCAGGAATATTGATAACCTTTGGATCTTTCCATACATGGACAGATCTTCCATATCCAACCCTCCAAACTAAATCCTTTGCAATGGCATTCTGTCCCTCTAAAATATTTTGCCACCCCCAAGATGCCTTACTCCCGCTAGAAGCATCAAGGAAATTTCAATGTGGAAAATATATACTTTTAGATGCCATTATTTCATCAGGTCCAATATTAATTCCAAAGAAGAGAAATAGCACAAAACAGAAAATTTAGACCTGCGAGAAAAACACCAAATTAGATGATGATCACAGATCTTTTGCCTGTCGATGATGTTGGATTCACTCAATGCAATGTTTATCCATAACGTGGTGGTACGGATTATGTAACAGCACGAAGGCCAGAGGAATACCCGATTGTAAGTGAGTTAGACTAAAAAGAATAAAGAAAGAAGAAATTAAAAAGACCGCCATATTTCGTGTAAGTGGATATAGAAAAATGGATTTTAAAGTATAGTAAAAAAAATTTGGAGTCTAATGGTAGGTATTCCCTTGTTGTTGGCTTAAATATTATAGTTTAGAGTCATTATTTAATAAATTAATATGACCTAATAAATTATAATCTCGTGTAGTTTATTTTATAGTTTGAAAAAGAAAAAAATAAATAAAGAACAACCTACAATACATGTTATGATCACTGGAACGAAAGATAATGTAAAAGTGGCATATTGCATAAAATGGGGGAAAAATTGAAAAGACAGTTATTTTTTTTTTTTAGTTGGATATTTAGAAAACAATTAAAGCCCCGGTTGTACACTTGTATGTATTGCATCCCACATCAACACCATACATAATCAGTAAGTAAATTTTCTTCTAAACCAAGCATATAGGGTCATCAATCACAGGTCAATTTATTTATTTTTAATTATGAATTTAGAATGATTATTTTATTGATATTTATAAATTAATCGATTAAAATAAGAGAAAGTTTGGTTCTGGTTTTACTTATTTTATAGTTCCACAAAGGAAAAATTAAAAAAAAAAAAAAAGAAGAATCGCAAAACATCGTATGGTTCAAATGGAAGATAATATAGAAGTGCCAGATTGGATGAAATGGAATATAATTTCTAGGAACATGGAAGTTATCCAATTCAGATAACAACTTTCTAATTTTAAAAATAATCACATACGTAAATACCCCAAAAAAAAAAAAATCACACATACTAAGATTTGTATAGACTAATCATATGGATACTAGTATTTGAACTAAAATTTTCCAAATAAATCTTCTCGTTTACATAATTTGAACTAAAATGTACAATTTACTTTTCTCTTACTTAAAAGATATATTTATTGTTATACCATTCATAAATAAAAAAGGAAATATATGTTATCTCTTAAGATTCAAAAAGGGGAAGTGATACTTCTATTTGATACATCACTATCCAATATTATCTACTTCCAACCAAATAAGGAAACCTATTCTAACATATCATTATCCTATAAATTGACAGACAAGTAATAATAATAGTGGAAAAACTCATGACATACCAATTTTTGTCTTTGCTAAGTGTGGGAAATCATAGATTTTCTTGCTCTACAATCATGTCTGTCACTTTTAGTTTGTCGAAGAAAGAAAGAGGGCATAGGCAGCAATGGAGTTCAAAAATTATTACTGTGCCAACAAGACCACGGACTAAAGGAAGAAGAAGAAGATTATTTGCTAATGCTATTATTAAAAGTAAAAACGAGAAGAAGAAGATTAGTCGTATTAGAAGGTACATTCAGAGAAAAAAAATATCTCCTAAAGACCTATCTAGGATTGTAAAACGTCTTAAATATTCGAGAGATTATTCTTTTCTTTAGTCTATTGTTTTTTTTTTTTTTCCACTGTGACCCTATAAGGTTTTTCTTTCGATAATTATGACGGTAAAAGGAAGTTGGTTTCGACCTGATCTACTCTTTTCGGAAAATTAGCTTTTATACCACTTGATGAGAAGGATTTGAAGTTTGAACTTTCGTACGAAAAGTGAATTTTAAGTTTTGTGTTGAATAAATAGTCTTACTATTTGTTGAGAATCTGATATTGAATCTTGTGAAACAGAATTCTTGACATTTTTTTTTTCTTTATATTATTTATTCGGCCCTCAATAAAGTTTCTGCAGGTCTTCGTGTTTATATTATCGTTTCTCACCAACCTTATGCTCTAACTATATAAATTAAAAGAAGAGGCGCATGAAATCTATATATACATATGTATGTATGTATGAATGTATGTATGCATAATATAGAATATGATTGATGGATGGATGAAAGAGAAAAGGGTAAATTTTAACTTTTGATAATGAAGAAAATTTTTACTTTTTTTTCCTTATGATATGTTTGATTTACTCCATTTGTGTCCACTTAATGAGAATGATAATCATCATTCATGGTGATTGATTACTTTTTGATAAGGGAAAGTATAAAATTATTTTTAACCTTTCTTTTCTTTTCTGGCCACTGATATTCTCCAACTTTTAAAAATAAACGAAACAAATCCTTCCAACTAATTCCATTAAATATTCCGTTAAATTTTTGCACATCTTATAATCATATCATGTTTAGAAAAGTTATTTGATCATTTCAAGCTTACTATTAATTAATTTTAGTCTCTTCAATTTAGTCGCCAGAATGGTGATCGTATGTCCTTGTGGAAGACCTGGGAAAGGGTCGGGTTTGCTTGAAAATTAAATCGAACCCGACCTAGCAATTCGTTGAATCGGCTCAAACTCGTTGAGGTTGGGTTTGGTCTATAGATGGACCTGCCGGTTCAAGCGGGTTCATATAAGTCATGAGTGACAATACGCAAGTCGTCAACTTGTTTAACCCATTGGTTCAACTTGGGTCATGTCAAAAAAAGAACAAAAAAGCTTGTTGATGTAAAAATTGTTAACAGTGATTAGCTCTTTTTTATCTTTTGTATTTTACATATTCAACACTTAAATTAGGTTTTTTTATTTTAACAGCATTTTTTCAAACCCAAGAGTTAGTGATATAGGTTACATTTTGAAAATTGAGAGTGACTGAATAAAAATTAGTTTGTACTGTAGCACTTTAGAAGAAAAATTGAAATGGCTAATTACGTAAACATGACGATTTTTCTCGAATATAAAAACTGATCAATATATTAAAGTTTTTAAAAAAATTTTAAAATTATTCCGAAACTACAATGGTTTGATTTTGTATAATTGATACATAAGCAACTACTAAGCCAACACAACAAAAAAAAAAAATTTGAAGTCCATTGAAATGTAATAAGTGCATCCTTATTACATCTCATGTACCAAACAATTTTTCGAATGTATGATATAATACTATTATATAACAAAATATTGTATAAATATTTATTATCGAAATTTAAATTTATTTAAAATTTCAAATTCACATTTATCAGTACACAAAATTTTGGAAGGGGAAAAATAAAATAACCTAGGAAAGGAAAAAAATTAAAAAAGAAAAAAAAAAAAGAAGAAGACAAGTAATAGGCCACTAAATCAGCGGTCCTATTGAACTGGCCCCTAGGTTGCTAACCTACTGGGTTTGGGTCAGGTTCCTCCCCACCCACCCTCCGCCTTGTGGTATTTAACGGTAGGAATTCGTGGATGAATTATTGCGTGCCAATGAGGAAGTTACACGTAATCAACTTTTATGATACACTTGGTTCACAATATAAAGGTTGAATAGGAACATTAAAAAAAAAAAAGTTCGAATAATGAGAACTAATTTTCTATATCCATATCTCGAATATGTTGTAACATTAGAGGTATCATATGCTGAAAATACTGAATAAGGATTCATGCCTACAACACATGAATATAACTATTTATGAGCTCTGTCTCATGATTTCCTTCAATAGGGCTAACCCATGACAAAAACTATTCATTACTGGATCTGCATCATCACCAAATTTATTGCTAATATAAACAGTAATATTATAAAATTGTGACTATTATGTGATATAATATTATACCATAAAAAAAACAACAGTATAAATTATAAGTAGATAAACCTTAAACTTTTCCAAATAAATCCAACCCAAATACTTAAGCCACTCACAATTATACCAAACTAACCAATCTCTCAACTAAGACTATAAATGAATCATGTCAATATGATACAAGGTTGAACTTGAACTTGAGTTTGGTGGAGCTTAAAATTTTAAGCTCAGGCTCGACTCCAAAGAGCATTTAAAATAACACTTAATAAATTTAAATTCGACTTGATTAAGCCCATTCAATCTTTATTTATTTAAAATATATATTTTTTAATTTTGATTAAAATAATATTAATATTGAAATTTGACTAATATTAATATTTGACTCGAGCTCAATTAAGTTTGCGAGCTAATCAAGCCGAATACTTTGATACTCTAGCTTAACTTGATTAACTACTCGAAGCTCGAGCTAAAACTCGATTTAATTATTTTCAAGTCAAACTTAAGTAAATGTTGAGCTAAATTTAAGTAACTCACGAGTAATTTGACTTATTTACACTTCTACCCTGAACCTTCTAAAGTTTGATGAATGACATCTTTAAACCACATTCATGTCAATTTTCTTAGATTTACTAACGAAGATAATTAAATAGATTTATTTCCTAATAGAATCAAATCGAACTAAGTTAGACTAGTTAGATCAATATATTAAAGCTGTAATGCCCCAGAACCTGAGGTGCTACAACCCATTTAATGCCATTATCTTATAATAACATGATAAGGCTTCTATGACCTGTATACATATCTAAATCCATATCCATTCAAAATATCCATCAAACTCTCACATAGTAAGTCTGCAAATAATAGTTTGAATAAAATCATAATAACTCTAACATTAATAATAAAAACTAGAGTCCAAAAGCTCATTCAAAGAATAAATCTCAATTCCTAACTAAAGTTTCATTTCTTAACATAAAATTTAAAGCTAACAACTAACTAATCATATAGATGTCTCTACTAATCATCATGGTAGTAAAGGTAATTACTTGCCTAACCTGATCAAAGTCTACATACTATTCTTCATAAACATACAAATTCTCAATACTTGCAACAAAAAGAAAGAAAGAAAAAATATCCCCAATGAGTGAACTGATACCTAGCATGTATATACAACAATCACATGCGCATGTTACATTATTGATCACATTCATACACATGAAATACAAATAGATAAATTAAGCATCCAATATAGTCTCTTCATTTAAGCCCATAACATAGTCTTATCGTCCCAAGACTTGGAGTAACTTATGAACCCAGTACATAATATTAATATATATATATATATATACACACCATAGAATTAGGAACTGCCACTTCAAGCCCCAATACTTATGAGTCCTTAAATTTACCCATATCATAATGATAGGAAACTCCACCGAAAACAATGTCATCTATCAATCAACAAGGTATCCCTTAGGAATCTGTTACTACGGGCCCTTAGGCCAAGCTAAGTACATGCAACAAATATTTATATGCCATATAATTTTTAGTCCATTCTTATTCACTAACCTAATATACACAACCAACAACCAAGTATACACGTACTTGTCACAATGGGGTCAACCTAGTAATCTAAGTAGTCCAAACTAGCACTTGTCCACCACAATATTTTCTAACTTGGTACTTCGATAATTGCTTAACTCATATCTTATTCAATTTATTCAACATACATACCTATGGATATCTTCAATACATATATAGACACATACTATAATAACATAATTATTATAAATCAATATATAATATAATGTAAATTAACATGAATATATTAACCATAAATTTATGTAATATGCTTAAATTGTGAATAACTACATAACATAATAATATAGTTAGAATAAACCAAAATATAATATACTATATGTTAGTATGAATATAATAATTAACTTCTTAAAATAAATGAAATAGAAATTGGGAATAAACCTCATGTTTTCGTTAAACAGCAAAACTTCACTTATATAACCATATCCCTAACTATACTTATTATAAGTACTCGCTATGCGTGTATAAGTTTAGTAATATTAAATACTTGAAATATTAAGGAGAGATTTAGTGATGGATTAATTTTTATGGCACTAAGATCCAACGTATTGAGAATTCAATAGATTTGTCTATAAATGTGATAGTTGCATTAATATTATTAAGGTTATAGTAGGGGAGATATAAGGAAAGATGGTAAACATGGAAAGAGAGAACAGGAGACATTTGAGGAAAAGTGTTAAATATAGAAAGAGATAGATATTAATAGGAAGAGAGAAGGAAAAGATAATTGAGTGAGTTGGACAAATATATCTATTTTATAAGATATTTTATAGTTTAAAGAATATAGTTTAGTGTTTTTTTTTATTATATATAATTAGATTGAGATCTAAATAGTGATTTTAGAATGTGGCGATTACACAAAACCCTTGGGGCTTCAATAATAATGGCAATGATGCACTCGGGACACGCATGTAGATTAAATAAAATTAAATTTATATCTTTAAAATTTACCATTATCTATTAGGTAAAAAATCATAATTTTTGTTAAATAATATAAATATAGATTTATTTTATCTTCCCTATCTACACTTACTTTAGTTTTTTACTTATAAGCAAATTAAGATTACAAAAGAAAATTCATTCATATGAGTGGATATTAATCATTATTATGGTTATATTTCATCATAATCTAAATTTTGGCCATGTAATGCAAGCACGTAAAATAAGGTAAGAGAGAGAAAATATCAAGAAGAGAGGTCATGAAATAAGCATTATGTTGCATTATTGGGAGATAGTGGAGAAAGTGGATTTTGAGATTGGAGGAGATTAATGGGAGAAAGTAGGTTGATATACCAATTTTACCAACAGTATAAAATAATTATAGTTTTAATAAGTTATTTTTAATATTGGTTTTTTTGCAATAAAATTTTAGTTGGAGGGCCAAAGATGTCGATCTGTTGATGACTACGTAAGGGAGTTTCGGATGTTAATGATCCGAGCCAACGTGGAAGAGCTAAAGGCCCGTACAATATCAAGGTTCATTTCTAGGCTCAAGTATGAGATTCGCAATATCATAAAAGTACAGAAGCTTTATAATTTGGAAGAGGCCATCAAGATAGCATAGAGGGTCGAAAAGTAAAAGAGAAATGTTCTGAGCTGACCTAGGCCAACATTCTCCCAAGCCCTAATACCATACTGAACTGTTTAAGCCGAACCTAGGAGACCATACTGAGCTGAGGAAAAGAATGACCAACCTGACAATAGCTGAATAAGTTAGCATGGTCGAACAAGGCAGCCAGGCTAAGCCGAGGTTAAGCTACCCCTAAGAATGTACGAGAAAGGTCAAACTTCTAGATGGAAGTCTAGTGAGGTGAAATGCTTTAAATGCTTAGGCTACGGACATATGGCTATTGAATGTCCAAACCGACGTATCATGATGCTCCAAGGAGATATTGTGGATATCACTGATGAGAGTAAGCCCGAGGAGGAGAAGGATGATCAAAAGGCAAAAGTTGAGGAGGAAGAAGAGACTTGTGTCTATGCCGACCAGGGAGAAGTAATGACCTCTGTCCTAAGACAAGTCCTGAATATCTTGTCGAACTCTAAGGAGGACTAAAGGGAAAATCTATTCCATACTAAGTGTACCATCAGAGGCCAATTGTACATAATCATAGTGGATGAAGAAAGTTGTACAAATGTTGTTACACAATCCCTTATGCAAAGGTTAAGTCTACCGACCTCAAAGCATCGTTGACCTTACAAGCTGCATTAGCTTCATAATAAGGGTACTTTGTATGTGACTAAACAAGTAACTGTACCGTTCAGCGCTAGAAATGTATATAAGGATAAAATGGTGTGCGATGTCGTTCCTATGGGAGCTTCACACTTGTTGCTTGGACGACTTTGGTTATTTGATCGATGTGTTACACACGACGAGTATAAGAACACCTATGCCTTTATTAAGGATGGAAGGAAGATAATGTTGCAACCCTTAACCCTATCTCAAGTAAATGAAACCCATAATTAGCTCACTTGAGCTAGTAAGAAAAAGACCCTAATGATGAGCCATAAGAAGCTTGGATCTATTGAAGAGGCCGGTGAGCCAATGTTCTTATTGGTTAGACATTTAATGAAGATGAGGGAATTATAGGAAGTCCATGAAGAAATCCAATGCTTGCTAAATGAGTTTTTCGACCTATTTTCGAAAGAACTGCTTAGAGGACCGTCACTAATCTGACGTATAGAACACTGTATTGATCTACAGCTGGGTGCTACCCTACCTAACCGACTCGCATATAGGATGAATCCTGAGCAGGCTGCTGAGCTAAAAAGATAAGTAGACGAACTCATTTAGTGAGAATATATGAAGGAGAGCATGAGCCTTTGTGTTGTACTAGATCTGCTCGTTCCAAAGAAAGATAGCTCATGGCATATGTGCATCGACAACCAAGCAATCAACCGAATTACTGTTAAGTATAGATACCCGATACTAAGGCTCAATAACATGTTGGATGAGCTTCATGGTGCAAAGATATTTTCAAAGATAAATCTACGAAGTGGCTACCACCAAATTTGCATGAAGCCGGGTGATGAATGGAAGACTGCCTTTAAGACTAGGTACGGGTTCTACGAATTGTTGGTTATGCCATTTGGACTTACTAATGCATCGAGCACATTCATGAGGTTAATAAACCATGTGATGCGCTCTCTTCTTGGAAGATGTGTGGTCATATACTTATGAAGTATTTAGCATTCTGCAAGTTAAGAAGTTATATGGGAATGTAAAGAAATGCATGTTCTGTTAGAAATAAGTGGTGTTCCTAGGGTATGTAGTGTTAGGAGAAGAAATCCGAGCAGATGAGGAGAAGATCCGAGCCATTCCGAAATGGTCGATGTTGAAGAATGTCACTAAAGTTTGAAGTTTCCATAGCCTAGCTTCTTTCTATAGGCAATTTATTAAGGACTTCAACACAATAATTGCCCCATTGACAGAGTTGACAAAGAAGAATGAATGGTTTAGGTGAAATGATAAAGCTGAGCGAAGCTTCAGGGAGATCAAGGAGAAGCTCAACTCAGCACCTATCCTTTTACTACCAGATTTTGAAAAGCCCTTCGAACTGGAGTGTGTTGCATCAGGAGTTGGAATTGGTGTTGTCTTGATGCAAGAACAACGGCTCATTGCTTACTACAATAAGAAATTGCGTGGCCTAGCTTTAAACTATTCTGTATATGAGAAGAAGATGTACTCCATTTTTCGAGTCCTTACTGTTTGGCAACACTACCTATTACTATAAGAGTTTGTTATTTACACTAACCATGAATCATTGAAGTATCTTGGGAGTCAGAACAAGCTTTCAAAAAGACAAGTTAACTGGTTAAAGATTATAGAAGGATTCTCGTACGTCATTCGACACAAGAAAAGAAGGGCAAATGTGGTCGCCAACGCTTTATCACAATGGCAAACCTTGCTGACCACTTTGCAAACAAAACTATTAGGATTCTCACTCATTACTAAGCAATATGCTAATGACCCTCACTTCGGTTCTGTTGTTGAACAGTGTCACGAAGGACTAGTTGTAGGAGGATATTATCCTAAGGATGGCTATCTATTCAAGGACCGCAGGCTATGTATTCTAAACTGCTCTACACATGAACTGTTTGTCCGAGAAGCTTACAGTAATGGACTTTCAGGCTACTTTGGGGAAGTCAAGATAGCCAATCTATTGAAAGAGAATTTTTACTGGTTAGGTCTGGCCAAGGATGTCTATAAGGTAGTCGATTGTTGTGAAGTATGTAAGCATGCTAAGGGGAAGTAAGAACCCCATGTAATAAGGAATCAAAGGAAGAAAGAAATGGTAGTGGATCTGGAATGAAAGAACAGGAATGGGTATACAAAAGAAAATGGGTACGAAGAACAGAAAGTTTTGATGGTGAATGTGAATGGGTATAACTCACCAAGACACAAACACAATCAGGGGGTTTTGAGCTCGAAATAGAGTTCGATACAACTTACGAACACTAAATGTCACTCAGGGTTTCAAATGAAGGTTAGATGTAACTCACTAACCAATTCAAATGAAAAGGGTTCACCACAATCTAAGAATAAGATTGATAAGAATGCAGGGACGATTAAAGAGAGTAATCAACCCTCGATAATTCGGTAAATGCTAACTCAAGTATAGCTTTGCTCGAAAGAAGAAAGTTTCACTCTCTAAATATCCTTCTGTATACGTCTATCTATCTATCTATGTATTTGTACAAATGTTACTAGTTATAGCAAGTCCTATACCCTAGTGGCAAAACTGTAAATAATGTATGTAAGCCCCAAAGTTGAGCCAAGTAACCGTAGGATTGAACTTAGAACCCAATGTTTAGGGTGATCGGTTAAAGGATCCGATCAAACCCAAATTATAAACTATTGAGAGAAATATTAGTAAAAATGACCCTGTAAACTTAAATTTAAGAAAATAAATAGTAAAATAGGAGACTATAAAATTTTCAAATTTTAAGCATAATAATTGCTAATTACCGAAAAGACGAAAAGTATAATATAATAACTAATAAATTATTAGAGATAAATTATATGTATACTAAAAATTTTAGAATGACCAAAATAATAATTAGGAATGTTCACGTGTACCCTACATGTATTTACGTGTAGATAAAAATACACGAAATTACCTAAATTGGCCAAAAACTAAGCAAATAATTAAAGAAAATTATAAAATAATTGTGGAAAAATCAGAAAAAAATCAGAAGGGTGTGGAATGATGCAAGGTTGGTTGTGGGAAGTCAGAATCTGAAAAAGAAAATTCAACCAATTAAATTAGAACAACATAAAAGCCAAAAATTTAGGGATAAAGCACTTGTCTTGTCCAAATTAATGCACAATAAATCCCCTAAAACCCTATAAATAGCAGGAAAAATCCAGGAACTCATTTGGACAGTTAGAAATCAGAGAAAATTGGGGAGAGTTGAAAATTCGAGAGAAAATCCAGAAAATAAAAAAAAAAAAGAAAAACTGTGCAGTTAAGGATTTTAAAAGAAACCCACACCAGACGAGGAGCTGGGAGTGGACGGCCACCACCACCATACGGTGGTGGCAGCGCCCAGGCCGGCTGACAAGGTCACGGCGGCCCACGGTGGCCGGAGCTACCCAAATTGGTGAGTCCGATTTCCAGCCCGAATCTTGTGTAATTTTGTAAAAATAGTAAATATAATTAGAAAATTATGAATTTTGTTATTCTGGGATATTTTTGTATTTATTTTGTAGGAAAAATATTATTTTGATGAAATTATGTTCCGTAATATATGGTCCTTAAGAAATCGTGCAAAACCGAGCACATTTCGGTTTAGAAATAAATGACCTTAGGAGTGTAGTTTCAAGCCTAAAATTTTTTTGTAGATTACTCAGATGATATAGAACAGTGCTATGAAGCCCTTTTTCAAAAATTAATTTTTGAAATTTTTAGATAATTTTTAGGCCCTAAAATGAGGCATAAAATGGGTAATTTAAGATTAATTAAGTAATTAAATTATTAATTACTGACTTAGTGAATAAATAGATGTTTTAGGATGTTAAAATCTGATGGAGTATGATACTTGTAGCAATTAGAGTGTTAGATGTAATTATTAGGTTAATTATGTAGTAAATAGGTAATATGGAAAAATAGTACATTTTAAGATAATTTTGTAAATTAGGGTAAATTGGAGTAAAATCTGATTTAGGATGAATTTATACATTTTGAAATAATAATTGCTGTTTAGAGATGGTAATTAGGGTAATAGAAATATTAGAAATGCATTATGTGCATAATATGCAATAATGCATAATATGTAATTTTTGAAAATATAATAAATAGAAAATATTAGGATAAAAATTGGTATTATATAAATAATAGGGATATATAATAAATCTGATAAGAAACTTGAATTTATGTAATTATATGGAAAATGTAAAAATTTCTCACATTAGAAGTAAATTCAGTACACAAATAGGGATTTAAGTGTACTGGATGGAATAAAATACTAATTAGAGTTAATAATGGTATTTAAGAGATCGGGAAGTAATGTGATTAATTTCACATTATAGGTTGAAACAGATTTTTAAGGTTGGAATCTAAAACATTACTTAAAAATCGAACTAAAAACCTGGTTTAGAAATCGATGCGAAAACCGAACCTGAACCTAACCCCAAACCTAGAATAATTGTAAAAGACTTAATACCTAGATAATTAGGCATATTAAACCTTAAACAAAACCTAACAATAAGCATTATAGGATAAAACGAACCTATAACAGTTATATGAAAAGCTGAAACCACGTTCGTGTTATAGGGATAACCGGCGATGGCCTGAGCAAATCGGACCTCGAGTGAGCGAGCGAGGAGTCGAGGTAAGTTGGGATTAATACGTTACTGTATTTTGGAGGCTTAAGATTATGCTTGGTTGTGCTTGTTAGATAGCTTAAATGTGCGCATGTGCTTGATTATGGGTGATGCTATGATTCTGTTTGTTGCTCTAGCAAATATTGTATGAATTGTATGTAATGATTGATTACCCTAAACTGGACTTAATTAAATATTCAACCAGTAATCATAATCGGACATGCATGGCAACCCGTTAGGGGAACTTAGGACTCTCCGGCTAAATATCGACCCCTTCGGAAGGGATAGCGCAGGATTGCAAAATGGTCCCTTCTTCATCCTCAGTCGAACTAAGTGACAGGAGAGGAGGTCGCGGCGAGGGTAAAGGCAATGGTTTGAAGGTAGTCGTGGGAGGAGCAAGGTCTCCATTACACAAGCCTGGGTTTGGTCGTGAGCTGTTGCATTAACGGCAACTCCTCAACCCGGATCAGAGCGGGCGCAATTTCTCTAATCTCACGACGGGCCGGACAACGTCGTGCGATGGCATTTGCTTGCACATGCATTGCACCTAATAAGTGATTGAAAACCTTGTTGTGTTTATGGTATAGTTTTAAGTCCTCCGTCCTAACTTACTGAGCTGTGGTTGCTCACATCCCTATAGACGTCGTACAGGTGCTGGCTAAGAAGCGGATACCAATTACTCTGAAGCTAGCAACTGCTGGATCCTGGAGAGTGAGGAGAAATATGTGAAGAATAAATATTTTTTAAGGTTTAAGCTTTTACTTTAGAACTTCTCATTTTTTAATAATGTAATAACTAGGAAATATATTACGGAGAAATCTTGTAAACCTTAATTGTAATAACTGTATTATAATATATATATCTTTCCTCACTTTCTTAGAGAAATGATTTATTTAAATTACAAACTGTTTCCTTCAAAGCGGGTTAGTCGTGGACGCCTTGTGTAAATCAGGTCTAAGATAGCGGTTGTAAGGCCAACTTCTATCTTAAGGTGGTTTACACGGCGGGAGCTGTTACGACTCTGCCGCTTCGGGGCGTAACAATGTACAAGGCTTTAAACCCTAAAAAATCGGGCCCACAAATAAAATAACGAAAAATATATACAAGAATACAAAACTGTGCATTTTACAGAAATTAGCATGCAGTCACTCAGTATATCCTAGGAGTAGTAGTATCCAAATTGGACGGGGTCGGTAATTTGATGTACGGATTCGGGAAGGAGTCCCTAAACTCTCGTGTGGCTTAGTCGAAACACCAGAGAGGTCGGCCAACAACTGCTAAGTTCTAGATTTAGTTGGCACGAGACTCTTAGTACCATACCGAGTGGTTCTTTGCTCTCACGTCTTGGGCCTTGTGGTATCTCGACACCTCAGCTGACGATAGAGTTGGTGCCGAATATTTATTTTCCTTCCCCTTATCCTTATGGCTGTAGCTCGGCCTCAGCAAGTATTGATAAGCCTTAGCTTGGATGTCACGCCCCGAACAAGAAGAGTCATAACAGTCCCGCCGTGTAAACTAATCTAAGATAGAAGCTGACCCCACAACTGCTATCGTAGACGCAGTTTACACAAGGTACACAACTCAACCAGCTTGAAACGTCTGTTCTGACATCTATTAATATCCAAACCTGTGGTAGAGCTTTTACAAAATACTTGTTCTATACAATCTGTTTTTTAGTACCACAACAGTAATTATACAAACATTTCACGTCCAAGGGTAAAGTTTACAATCGGAGTTTATTAAAAACCACAGGTTTTACGATCTATATACAATAAGTTAGAAAACTAGTGGGCTCCCAGGGAATTCCCATTTAGTTTTCCTCAAAACTTAAAGACAAGACAAAAGCTCAGGTTTAGTTAAATTCCTTGATCCTCACTTTCCCACACAGTAGCACACTAACCTGGGATCGGTGGTACCGGAACATCTTGCCTTCACTCAATACCTGCAAAAGAGTCTATAGGGATGTGAGCACAACTAGCTCAGTAAGTGGGGCAGAGTCAGAAGAGTACTATACAATCACAAATAAGGTTAATAATTATGCTGAAATGCAATGCAATCACTCCAATGAAAACATCGCACAGTGTTAACCGGTCCACTGTGAGGTTAGAGAAATTTCATCCGCTCCAACCCGAATTGAGGAGTTTCATCGCGACTCAAGTCAGACCAAACCCGGGCTTGTGCAATGGAGAACACCCCCCTCCCATGACCGCCTTCGAACCACGGCCCCTAACCTTGCCGCGACCTCCTCGCCTATCACTTAGTTCGACTAAGGATGGGGAAAGGACCATTTCAGTTATCCTCATCGAAGGAAGTCGGTGTTTGGCCTAACACTCTTGATCGTTTCCCCTAACGGGTGATTATGCATGACCAATTACACTTTAGTCGAATAACCGTTAGTGTTAATCAGGGGTAACCAACAAGTTCACACAATACAGAATCCATGCAAATATGCAGAACAGCACACCAAGGAGTTGAACTCCTGTCACAACTGAGTATCATTCACACACATAGCATGCGCATAATCATTTAACTACAAACACAACCAGAAGTACTCTTAGGTCCCCGGATACTTTAAATAGTAGCCAAACAGCGGTGAAGCTACCATCCCAACTTACTTGTTTAGATGTTCGCTATTGCTGACTTGAATTGTCAACCGTCTTTGGAAGGTCCTAATTACACAAAAGGTCTAAATTTAGTTTTCGTAATAATTACGAAAACATTAGAGTTTAATCTAAAATGGTTATATATATATATTATTTCCATAATATGCAGTCATGTTATTACTATATATCGAATTAAATTATTAATTATCGATATCGTACATCATATATACTATTACGTATGATATATCGTTTTGATCGTATCGAAACGTACTTTTTATTTATTAATTCACGTTTTGATTTCGGTAAGGTTACCGAAATGTGTATATTCTTGAATATGTTATAGTTATAGGCTAGATTGCTTAAGGTTATCCGATTTCAACAAAACTAGTGTCATTGAGTTCGTATAGACTTAACGACATGTTTTATGAGTCCTGTTCCTAGAGATGGATTTTAATGGGTAGTTTGAATTTTTAATACAATTATACATAATTATATAAAAACGATTGTATTATGCGAAATTTACAGATTTAAATTATATTCTATCCAATTTATCCTTATATTGTAACAATATAAGTATTATTCAATTCTAATACACCTAAAGTGCATCCCGATCAGAAAATATTAATAATTATAATAAAAATTTCCATTTAATCCAATTTGATCAGCAATCCTATATATAGATTTTATTTAACTATTTAGTTCGTTTTAGTCTATTGATATTACAAATACACCCCGACTTGTAATTTAAGTTATTTTACTTAATAAATTTGTAATAAATAATTCGGATTACCCAATAATTCTCCGAAAATTTCTATGGACTTCGAAAAATATAGGGAATTCAATTATCACTTGGTTTCAAGTTTTCGACCTATTGCCTATATTTTCGTATTGACGATTTTACCCCTAAACTTGATAAATTATCCAATTATAATTCTTTTAGCATCCAATTAATTTCAATCTAACTCAATACTATTATTATTTATTATAGATCAGTACATGTCCATTTCATCAATTAATTTCATAATTTCCTATTAAATTCATAATTTTAACCTATTTTCGAGCTAATTTCAGGCCTAAAAATTCAATAAATATTAAAATTATTCAAATAAAAATTTGGGCTACGTAGCAATTACCTATATATCATACACATCCTACACAAAAATTTTCAACTAGAAACAACATCATATAGTATATTTATTTTATAAATATATATTCGGATGAATTACAGATTTCTTAATAAAGTATATTAAATATTACGAATTTTTTCAAAAATAAAAATATCACATGAAAGCATGTCTAAAATAACCTAAGTGTAATTTTTTTCATAATTTTCTGGGCGGATTTACTATTTTTTAGAAATTATTGAAAAATAGGGCAGAAATTTGACCTTGATGTTCTTGGGTGCTCCGGTGGCCGGCGGCGGCTGGGCGGTTGTCGGACGGCCGGCGCGGTGGGTGGACCGCGTGGGGTTGGCTAGGTTTCACAGCAGATCTACTCTAGGTTAGGGTTCCACACTTTCACTAATTTTTCTGTTTTTTTCTAAATTTGTTTTTTTTTTTCCACGATTTTTTCTAATTTTTCTTTCTAATTATTTCTGATTCCAAACTGCTAAAACTCTCATATCTAATGATGTTAGCTTTTTATAGTGCCTCAAAGTTTGTTAAAGGATTTTCTTTTAATTAATTCATATTTTCTTTTTCAAATTTCTTTTCTTTTTTAATGCATGAAGTGTCCTAAAGTGATAATTTCACTTTTGATTCAGCACTCCACTTTTTCTTTTCTCCTGCCACGCCTCCTTCCAGCAATCTCCAATGTTATTTAATTAATTTTTCTTTTTCTTTTATTAAATAATTACTTAAATATAGATATTATATGTTAGAATTAATTATTTAATTAATATACAAGTTTATACCCTATGTAAATAACATGTGAAATATATAACTTTACTCATATAGTTAAGTTTCTAGCATATCTTTTATTTTTAGGATACATTCTAAGGTTAATTTCATGAATTCAACACAATAAATATATAATTAAACAATTTTAGGTTATAATTATTATTTATACAGGGTATTCTAAAAAAATTACGTGTATTTTTTTATAGTAAATTATATTACATTATCTCATTTTATAGCTCAATTAACTTATCTCTAAGTTCTCGTTGCAATTTAAGTTCAATTTTAGGAGTTATGAACATTTTAGAGCTTTAGTAAAAATCCCAATTTTTAAGGGCAAAATTGGGATTTTAGGTCTTTATTACTAAAATCTAACTTCACTGTAATATCTCGACTAACTTTTTCATTCTAGTCACAAAGTTTGGGCTCAATTGGATAAGTTACCCTAAAAGCTCTAAATCTGTGCTCGGTTGTCCTAAACTCAATTTTGGGAGCTTACGTTGGATATAGTCAGAAGCTAATTCCCATCACCATGGAGAGTACATGCCTCTACCAATGCCTATCTTACCATAGGCTAACTTCAGCATGAACTTTATCCTAAGGTTGCCCTAAATATCCAAAAGGAAAGATTCTATTTTTATTGTAGTGGATCATTTTAGTAAAATGGCACACTTCATTCCATGCCATTAGACTAACGATGCTTTATATATTGCTAATTTGTTTTTATAGGAGGTTGTCTGACTACATGGAGTACTAAAGACTATTGTCTCAAATCGGGACATAAAATTTTTAAGCTATTTTTCGAAGAATCTTTAGAGGAGACTTAGTGTAAATTCACCTTAGCCGAGAGCGATTCCCACACTTAAGATAAAGTAAACTATCTCCTCAAGCTGACAGCCAATTCAAGGTCCTAAAGAAAATCAATCGCAACACTTACCAAATCGAGTTACCTAATGACTATGGTGTCTCCTCTACCTTCAATGTGTCCGATATAATTCCCCATCAACCAATAAAAGAAGACCCTGTGAGTGCCCTAGAAGAATGAGCAAAAACCACTTTAGATTTGAGGACAAATCTTTCCAAACCCCAGGTAGATGATAGGAATCAATTCCCTAGATTGATCATAAGATGCCAAGCTTGAGGACTTCAAGGGCTCGTACTGAAAATACTAACTTTAAGTCATAGCCGAGATGGGGACTCTTATCCTAATTAAACATCTAGCCGACCTGTCTGTTAGATCCTCACATGTATCCAACATACTCCTACCTAGCTACGAAGTCCTGACCCAAAAGGTAGCCCAAGAAAGGCTAGCTGAACCGAGCTCTCCAACCGACCATTGGTACTTAACTCTAATTCAACTAACTTCCTAACTAGACTGGTTGGCCGTAGACTTGATCCAAATCATTTCAGCCCCTAACTATAACTCATTCCTATTCCTACTTACGTTATATCATATCCCTAATATTCAGCCACCAAGTGACACATGTCTTTTGACAGGATGTTCTAGAATGATTCTTCTTCTTTTTTTCCATACTCAATATTCTTTGCCTCTTCTACCCCTTTTAGTATGTGTTATGTAACTTAGTATAGAATACCTTTTTGCTTTTCATACATGTAAAGCAACCCTAGTGAATGGGTATATAAACCCCTACTTTCTTATATACAAAGATCATTCAACTTTCAATACAGGATTGTAGACACCTAATTTTTGCCCTTCCATAGTTTTATTTTTTATTTTTTATTTTTACAAAAAAAGGGTCTTAATTCAAAAATAATAAACAAAAAATTAATAAAAGATAAAAATAATAAAAAATTAACAAATAATGAAAATACCAAAAAAAATTAATAAAAGGAAAAATTATAAAGATTTCGTAGATTTGTAGGAAGTAATTTATATTAGAAATAATTAGTTTAATGTTAGTGTTAATTTTAGTTTAGTTAAAAAATTTTAGTTTAGGGATTTAGATAATTTTAATATAATTTAATTGTAATAAATATTAAGAAATAGGTCAACGGCCTAATGGATAAGTAGCGGAGCGCTTGGGTGGATTTAGTTAGAGGTCACGGGTTCGAGTCTTAGTAGTAAAGTCTTTATTTTTCTATCTTTGCAAAAGAATCATATCTAATTAAATCATATGAGTCTAGCTAAATCAGATTTGAATAAGATTTGAATCTAGTTTAATCGGATATAATAAGATTCGATTTGGGCTTTATAAAAAGAAAAAAATCACAACGGGAAACATATAATCAGGAGCTTCATCAAAATTCATCTCCACGCCTGCTGCACATCCAAATTTCAATCCAACAGCAACCACTGCCTCAGCCTGTCTAGGATTCTGATACAACAGTCCACGTCAACAGAAAAATAGGAGTCAACGTCGTACATGCTTCCATCCTCCTAGTCCAGTCAGTATATACGGACACTTCACTGATCACTGCATCGCGGCTTGCGGCAACTCAAAGCTCCATTACAGCCTGATCGATCTATGCGTACGTATTGCTTCGTTCTTCGGTCAACGACGTCCGAGCGTTATCCCATCAACCAGCATCTCTATCCACGATCAGCGTCGCAGCACTCGGCGAACAGCAAGTTGAACAGTAACCAGCGACGTCCCCTGTATGAGCCACACGACTTGTAGTAGCAAGGCCAGCAATTCCATCACCGCACAACGTGCACGATCAGCATAACTCGACAATCGACTAGAACTGCAGTACTCGATAGAGGCGAATCCCAAAACGTGAATTGCAGCCCCCTGATTCAACTGAACAGCCACACTCCACTGCAACAGCCGTTGAAGCCACTCTCGATTCCATCCCCAAGACTCGCGGCATGCGCAAGTATACAGTTTCTTCACCGTATTGTAGCTCCACAGTCAGGTTCAGTTTCTGTCTAAGTTTTTTTTATTATTTTTGATTTATTATTATCATATTATATTATTATTTTGTTAGGACTTTAGTAATACATATGTATATGTCATTAGTTTTCTTTGTAATGTAGATTAGGTGTATTATATTGATTTAAGTGATTGTTTATTTAATAAGTAGTAATGTAAATATGAAGACATAGATATATTAGATAAAGGAATGTTAAGATTGGTTTTTATTACATATATATGTTATTATATTAATTATATTTTATTAGTTAACATAATATACAATATATGTATATGTTAGTTTAGGAGTTTTTGTATTAGTAAGTATATTATATGAAATAGATTTATTTTGATAAATAAGTTTAGGGATTATTAGGATTGGTAATTTTTTTTTAAGATTTGGTTTTATTTAAGGATTTGTTACATAGAAAGTTGTTTTTTCTTTAAGTAAAAATTAATAAAAGACCCTTTTTAAAAATAGGATTGTTAGAGCATTTTTAAAAAAAAAACAAAAACACTCGAGAAGTTAGGATCCTTTTAGATTTTATTTGAATAACTAGATTGGTAACAACATAAATTCTATCGATTTAAAAAAAAAAATAAAATCAATCAACACGCTAAATTTTTTGGAAATAACTACGATCGTCTGATCCCGGCTAGTGGGTACGTAGGCACCTTCGGGGCGACAATAAAATATGTAATTTTTCTAAATTAAAAAATCATTTTGATGTTGATAAAATAAAAAAAATCTTTAATTGACTCCTTTTCTATGGTTAGACATCTTTTCCATAGTTTAGATGTCTTTTTCATAGTTTAGATGTATTTTCCATAATTTAGATGTATTTTCCATAATTTAGATGTTTTTTTTTATAGTTTATACATCTTTTCCATAGTTTAGATATTTTTTTCATAGTTTAGATGTCTTTTCCATAGTTTAGATGTTTTTTTTTATATATAGTTTAGATGTCTTTTCCATAGTTTAGGTTTCTTTGTTATGATTTAGACATCTTTTCTATTATTCAGATATCTTTTTTATGATTAAGGCATCTTTTCTATGATTAGGAAATTTTTTTTTCTTTCTTTCTTTTTTAATGTTTTAAGCATCTTTTCTATATAAAAGTTTCATCATGTAGAATATTACATATTTCATAAAATCTTTAGGGTTTCTCTTGAAAATAAAAAATTATCACTTAGTTGTTTTTAAAATAAAAATCTTAATTTGGCGCTTTTCAAAAATTAGGTTTTTAGTTTTTTTTTTTTATAATTAGGAATAAAAATTAGGCTTCTAGGGATTTTTCTTAATAAAAATAAAATGGTTAATAAAAACCCAAATTCAACCAATCATTTTTTATAAAAAGAACTACGATCGTCTGATCCCGGCTAACGAGTACGTAGGCACCTTCGGGGCGACGATAAAATTTGTAGAAACTTAGGTTCTTTTTTCTTTTGATTTTATTTATTTATTTATTTTAAATATTATAATTAGAAAAATAATCCTAATTTCGGTAAATAGATAGTGGTACCCATAAGGGTTTAATAGGTTAGCCCCCGAATTTGGAACCCTCTGGTTCTTCATTAAATTTGAAATCAAAGACCAGTAGCCAAATCGTAATCAATCCACCCAATTGGTTACCGTTTCTTTTTCTTTTCCCAACTTTGGTCGGGTGGCGACTCCAAAAATGATTTTCAATAAAAAATCAGAATTTCTTAATTTCTTTAGTGGAGGATTAATATTAAATGGGTTAGGGTTTGATATTAATCAAGAAATGAGAAATTAATATTATAAATAGAAAATCGAAAAATCAGGCTCGACAAGGATTATTCATCTTAAGCAACCTTAGTGTTTTCGTGATCATTCAACTCTTATCTATTTCCTTTAACAAGGAATAATGACGAATGATCCTTCAATTCAAACCAGTGTATCATATCCGATGAATTGTTGGCCGAGTAAGATTAAGTGGTGTGTCATATCCACTCAATAGCTACCCGGACTTTGCTAGCCTTTTCTTTGTTTCTTTCCAGTTCACTTCGTTGTGGTACCTCTCCGTATGTCCAACCCTTGAAACGCATGATTTTCCCTTAGTTAAGCTAAATCTTTAATCGAGTATAACTTTCTAGTTTTAAATTTGATTTTTGAATTCTTATAGTCAATTTCCATCCTTTTCAAGTGTACTTTTATGTAGTATGGTTGGTTTTGAGAGATAGTGCTCACAATTCTAATTATAGGCCATAACAATAGCGTCCCTAAAGATTGGGTTTCCTTTTGGGCTTGAATTTGTTATCGAACCTTTTATTACTTAATGAAATTATTAAGGGTTGGGCTTGGGACTTTTATTGGGCTCTTATGCTTTCTTAAGATCATTTTTTCATTTATTAATTTTTTTGGTCTTAACACTATCTTGCACTTCTTGAACCTTTGAGTGGCTTTTGGGACCAAAAATGTGTCTAATTCTTACTTTAGCATTACTCATTACTTTGGTGACCTTGGGAAATTAAATATGGGCTTTCTATGGAATTTATGACATCTTTTTCCTAAGCTTAGTTTGTTGGTAAAAAATTTTCATAAGGCCACCTGATTGAGAGTTTTAGACTTGTCTTGTGAGTTTTGAGCCCAGTTTTGAGTTTTAGGCCCTTAATTCTTGTCCTACTAGTCTTGGTTGTTCTTTTCACTTTATTTATTATATTATTGAGTGTATTTAAGTGGTTTGAATATGTTCGACAAATCTGGTCAACTTGGTTTTTTAACTCCCAAATCCATTCTTTTCAACTTAACTCCTTAATCTATTAACTTGTGAGCTAAACTAAGGCTTTACACTTACTTGCACTTTAACCCATACTGGTTTTTCTCCTTGTAAGTAGATTATTTTAGCATAATATCAAGTAGGAAACATAGAACTTGGACAAATCTTAGGCGAAATGTTTTAAGGTATGTTTTCATATGGTGATTTCTTCACTAAAACTTCATATAATGGTTTTTCTCTCACTTAAGGTTAATTTAAGGCATGTGAAACTTAATACAAGTGAAAATAACACTTAGGCAAGCTTCATACATCATGTGTCCAGCATCTTAATAGACCTTACAAGAGCTTATTTTTCATAGTTTTCTTAAATTATAAGGCTATACTACAAGTATCCTACAAAAATACTAAGAGGAAAATAAGCTTAAGCTACTCATTTTCTACCACTTAAGTAGAAACTTCAAGAATCTATCACTTAACCTAGGTAATAGAACTTCTAAAGTACATGACATATTTATATAAACATGAAATAGAACTTTACATACGATGCTCTAAAGACATTTAAAGGCAAGGTACACTTTACTAAATGGTTAGGTGGTAGTTTAAGCTTCCGTTAGCTTCTTGTTTTTTGTCCCCCCTTCCTTAGTGATCCTTAGCTCATTGAATCCCATGATTGTGGTTATTTGTTAGTGTTCAAGAGTCTCCTCAACTAATGAAGTGTGGGGTGAGCTTGGAGTGTTTCCTTTTGTGATTGAAATAGTGTGCAAAAAAGTGATGAGTAACGTATGGTTTATGTGTGTTTTGGGTGGTTAGGATGAGATGCTTGAAGAGCTTTTTCTTGATATGTTTAGGGGTTGATTATCTTAAGAAGAGTGAGGAGCAAATGAAGTTATAGGGGAGACTTTAATGGTCAATTTTGCTTGGAGATTTCTTACCCAACTTTAATTGCATAAAACAAGGGATGTGATAGTTTGTGCATGCCTTCTTAAGTGACTACTAAATGTGACATATTAACTATGAAAAAGTTTGAAAAGATGGAAGAATGGCAAGCCATACCCCTCTCTCTTCCTAATCAGCAGTAAGGATGACCCTAAGGCATGGTTGCTTATCCCATCAATCTTGATTTTTGAATTAACAAAATAAATTAGTTAATTCACCTTTTCTATAAGTAATACAAATTTATGTAGAGAAATGGAAATTGTCCCATCTAAACTTATGGAGGTCACTAAGTTTAAAAGTTAACTAAGTCCACACTCTTGGCTTTTGTTTGATTAAACTCAAATTGGGAGGGAAATTGGATGGGAGTGGCCTACCCTAGCTCTTACATGTGTGGTTCTTAAATTCTACTCTTGCATATACTAATTGACTATCTTATTAAAGTGGTTCGATTAAGGTTTGGTTCTTAAATATTTCCTCTCTTCAAAATGCTTCTCTTAATAGGTTATAAGTAATTTAAGATTGATTCAAACTTAATTAGGTTCGTGTTTTCAATCGTTCGTTTAAGGCTTCAATAAACTTGAATGTTTCTAATTCATTTTAAGGTTTGGGTTTTAGTAAGTTAGGGTTCGTTATTATACCTTAGGATTTTCAACTATTTGAGTTAGGATTCTATTATACTTAGGGTTTAGGGCGACTTCTACGATTGATATTGACTTTAGAATTCTCGAGTTGAATTATAGTTATGAAGTCAATTATTATGGGTATGACTTTTATATTAGGCTTGATTCTTAGTTTGGTTGATTCGTGAGAATAATCAGAGGGTACTCCTAACTACTTCGAATGTTACCTAAAATTTTTAAGATTTACATCATCTAAGTATCCATAGAAATTATCTTTATTTAATGAGTAACTAGATATCAATTCAAGTATATATATACTACAAGAGTGCAATAATACTTACTACTCTTAGTAATCAATTAAAAATCTATTTGTATGTATCAAGCCTAATTTTTTCCAATTTTATAAATTTCTTCTAAACCAATCAATATTAAACCTTATCTATTTAACATTGATTCTCGACTAAGGTTTAAGGAAAACTACGGCTTTTTAAAAGAATTTTTTAAACTCTTTGAGTCCTCACTAGACCAAAGTTAGAAAAAAGAGAATTAGGTTACATCAATTAGGTTGACTAATTTAACCTAGTCACTGATCTTTTAAGAAGGGGTCCTAAACTTAGTTTGTTAGATTTTTTAAAATGTCCTAATCTTAAAAAAAGATCCATTTATTTCATTTTTATTAAAAAAATGGTTTTCTAAGTGGCAAAACAGTTTTTTATTTTATTTTATTATATTGTTTTAGGTGTTAATTGGGAATAAAAAAATAATAGAAAAAACAAACTATTCTTTCTTTTTGTTCTTCTTCTTTTTTTTTTTTGTTTCTTTTTTCTTTGTTTTCCTCTGTTTTTTTCTTTGTTACAATAGGACATTAAAAAAAATACAATAGAATAAGAATACGAGAAAAATAAATAAATAAATAAAATGAAAAATGGAACCAGACTAAGATGTGTTGATCGGGTTGAGAATAGGAAGCAGGTCACGGGGTCAAGTCGGTCTTGGAGCATGCCTTTGAGTCGGGTCAAGTCAATCGACCTGATCACATGCTGTGCATATACGCATCAAGGAAGAAGAAGAAGAAGATGATGATGGTGTAAGGGGGTTCGGCGAGCTGTTCTAATGCAATTTTTTCATGGGTAAGGACAAATTCATATGTAGCTTATTGGACTTGGGGGGTGTAGACGAAGTACCTCATTGTCTGGTGGTAGTTTAAGTAATGGAGGTGGTTATCAGTTTAGGTAGAGAGAGAGAGGCGATGGCGCAGCTCACTATCGTGGAAGTTATAGGTCGCGGTGGTTTCAAGAGTGAGATTATTTGGGGTAGTGAACTTAGCCGTGGTGTTGAACTTATGCAGGGAAGGACGATGGTAGTGGTTTGAGCTAAGGCCCAAGGTGTTTAAGGTTTTGGTTTTAGGCATTAGTTGAGGGTGATGGAGGCACAGTAAAGCTTGTGACTAATGGTACTGGAGAGCTCGTATTATGGGGGTTTAATTGTAGTGGTCAAGTCCCTCAAACGTGGCCATGGTGATTTAAAGACAGGGAGAGAGAAAGATGGTGGTTTAGGCTAAAGAGAGAGAGAAGGTTCAAGAAATGGGAGAAAATGAGATTGGGAGTCTCAATCATCCTTGAAGTGGGAAGATGAACATCTACTTATACTGATTTGAGCTTAAGCAAACAAGGAAGAACTCCACTAATGGAGGATTGTGTACCTCGGATATCTAGTTTGCAGATGATTTTCAAGGTCGATTCGGTTCTTAATTCTAATGTATTTGGATGCACTTTAGGTTAGATATAGTAGAGTCCTATGTTATCTACATGATTCTACCATTAAATTTGTAAAATCGTGTAGATAAGGCCATTAGATGTAGCCATGAAGTGGATCTAGTAAGCTAGGCAGGTTTTGGATTTGTAGATTTGTAATTTTTTTTCAAACTTCTTTGACCAATTCAATCCTTTAATTGCTTAAACATAGACAATATTCCTGTGTTAATTCAAAGTAGGCCAAATGCAACTTGCAATTTCATCATTAATTTAATGAAATCGTGGACAAAAGGGAATAAAAAATGCCTACAAAGTGTACAGCACGAGAAGGAAAGTATGGGAAATGCTAGGGAAAAGGAAGGAAAGGGAAAGAAAGAGATGCTGATGTGGTGAGTGTGGTCTTTAAAAAATAAAAGACACTTTGTACCTATTGTAAGATTCAAACTCAAGATCTCTAAGTTTGTCCAACTATAAGTTAAAGAGTATTACTATTAGCCGTTAGCATATGCCTTATCCATATACGTATTCAAATTACATACATGGACTAGGTGACCTAAGTTAGATTAATTTCTAAGCCTAGACCCAATATCCCTCTCATCTAGTTATCATTAAGGCTGAAAAAAAAAAACACTAAAACTAAATTAAAAATTTTATTCTATTTAACTATCTAAAAATTTTATTATCTTATTGTTTATTTTATTTATTTATTTTTTAAGTTTCT
This sequence comes from Lumnitzera littorea, assembly GCA_024138015.1. Lineage (NCBI taxonomy): Eukaryota > Viridiplantae > Streptophyta > Magnoliopsida > Myrtales > Combretaceae > Lumnitzera > Lumnitzera littorea. The sequence continues at coordinate 8,450,689 of JAMXBB010000004.1, forward strand.
AAATTTTTCCTAAATTTTCGACTTTTGTGATTTTTTTAATTTTATATATTTTTATTTTTCTAATATTTCATTTTTTTTTTAAATTAGGACCCTTACCCTATCCTAAAATTTTAGAATTAAAGGGGGCAAAAATAAAGTATCTACAATATACTTCGATCGTCCTTTTCCTTTTTAGGGTAAGAAATTTAATCATCCCTTTTCTATTATTCATAACATACATCCTCTTAATTTTTTCTTTTTGGATGGCAAATGGTGAATATAAGATATTCGACAACATAAACTCCTACCAAATTCTCCATTACACCTTGTTTAATTTTAATTGCTTTAGAGAATCTTTTCATTCAACAAATCATCAAGAATTGTCAAGAAAGAGAAAGAGGAAAAAAAAAAGCATCCTTCTACCTTCTTGTTTTGCATCAACTAAAATAAAAGTTTTTTGGGGTTAAAACCAAAAAGGTTTAAATACCAATTTTTCATTCTTTATACAACCTATACGATTAAATAATAATATGCATGAAAACACAATCATAATCTTAAATCAAAATAGAATGAAAAATCAATAAGGTTACTTATGTAAACTATGTCCTTAAAGAGGAAATGGAGATTGAAGAAATGAGATATATGTTACCGTACCTTAAATTAATCCTATTATTAAATTGCAAATCAATTTTATCCAAACTAGTCATAATAGGAAATAAAAGAAATTAAAATTCAATAAGCTTAATTATTGACAAAAATAAATTAGATGAATAAAAAAATTGAACTTTTTCATCAAATAAAGAAATTAAGTAATGTACATAAATCGAATGATTTTGCTATCCTAATAAGAACTGTTTGGTTGAGAGTTTGCAAAGACTAAAAAATCTAAGGTATGAGAAATTAAGAAAGTTACAAATTGAGTGATTTTGTACAATAAAATTATAAGAAAATACACAAAATTAATATAATTTTTTTTTTCATCTACTAAGAAAAGATGAAAGAAAAACATATATAAGCAAAAATGATAAAGAAGCAAATAAAGAGTAAAAAATATGTTGGATAATTCATATAAATTGAATAGTGGTGTGCAAGGTATGGATTCTATGAATGATGATAATGGCTAATGTGACTAAGTAAGATCAAACAATACCTTATCAATTACCTATCCAAGTAACCTACATAAATCATTAAAATAGATTTTTATTTTCTAATGATAAAAGAAAAAAGAAAAAGAAAGTAGAAATAAGGTTAGGGTTTGGAAAGGCAAAGAAAATGAAGAAACCTCTTTTGATGAATTGAGATAGAAGGTAGAAGCTAGGAAGACATAGAAAAAAATTTATTATTTCAAAAGTAGTATAGGTAAAGAAAATATGTTGAGAAATGGAGATTAGAAAATGAAAAGAAAGTTTGAAAAAAAAATGAAAATGAAGAGAAAGTATGGAATGATATAAATAAATAATGACACCATAAATATAGTAATAATGGTAATAATTATAAAAAATTATATATATAAAAATAGCCATTTTCAAAATAATTGACATTTATAATCTTAATGAAATATGATAATTGCATATACTATACTATTGTAACATTTCATATGTAATAAATTTAGAAATAATAATATTTTCATAGATAATTTAGGCAAATTAGTAAAAGATACCAAACTCATATCTTTTTCTTTAATAATATAGATATTATAAACACGCAGCACATAATTATCTAATGTGTATGTAATTATATGTATGCAACGGAGTAGTAAGATTATGAATATATATGCATATGAAGTATAAATATGATAGAATATAAATTAGTTATAACAAGAAACTTATAAACTAGTTTAGAAAAATACATATAATAAAAGATATCACATAGGTTAGGCATTTATATATATACTGACAGTTATGCATCTGTGATATGTGTGTAAAAATTAAATATAGCGATATAATAAATTTATATAAAATTATTATTGAAATAACCTATTTAGCTTACAAAAGAGAATAAACATTATTAAAGTACATCAATTATTTTGAGTAAAAGTAATCTAAAGTGAGGAAAAATTATTGAAATAATTTTGTATAATAATATGGAAGATGTAAAAATGTTTTTGTTCAAGAATAGATGATAATCTATGGAAAAGTTCTACTTAAATGTACAATTAAATTAAAAGTTAATTGTTTGAGCTAGAAAAAAAAATAGAAATGGGAAGTTAATTCAGAGAAATAAAAGGAGAAAATGCTAGGAAAGTAGGACAAAATGGAGAAGAGAATTGAAAATCGAATTGGTGGAGTTGAATAACATAGGGGAGAAAAAGTTGGAGTTAAAAAAAAGTGGAAGAGAGGAAAAAAAAAGGTGGAAAAAAATGATGAAGTTGACTAATTTATCCATTATGTATCATATTTATAATTTTAAAAATTTATTTTAGTATTGGTATTTCTATTAAATAATATTATGTTAAAACTAAATAAATAATTTTCAAAATGATAAATCAGACATGGTTACACAAAGCCTTTGAGGCTTTAATAATATATATATATATATATATATATATGTTGTGGTCCTTATAGAAAATACCAAACCCAAAGAACCTTCATAAAAGGACTCATTAGATCTTTTCGAGGTTTTACACCATATGCATATGCCAAAAGAAATTCTTAGTGAAAATGCATTTTAAAAATAAAATATAACAAATCTTAATGGCAAAGCAAATTGATTTCTTATTGAGTAAGATTTAGAAGGTTTTGATTGAACCGTATCATCTTTTAGATTTTTCTTAAATATGGATATAAGGAAGGAAATTTGACTTATGAGAATAGACAAAAGGAAAAAAAAAATCTCAAGATATGAAATAATTTTCCCAAAAACTATAATCTCGATTGCTTTATAATAATTTATATAAGAAATAATATTTTTGTAATATTCCATAACAAATAATGTTTATCGTGTAAACTCTCATCTACATCTCTATAAATTCCTAAATCATAGTTTCAACGTCACATAAATATCAAATCACTACAAATATTCCCAATCTTCTTTTATTCTAAGGTACTTATCATGGAAAGAATTGTGGTTATTTTGATTTTGATAAGATTATTGTTGGTTGTGATTGTGATGAATTTGGTTTAACCGATATGCTTGATGATCACCTTTTCGTTACTCCATTGAAGAAAGGAGTTTATCAATTTATGTAGTTATATAGAAATTCTATGAATCCTTTAGTGGATAAGTCCGATGACTCAGCAGCAGTGCAAGATTAGCTTTCTTGTTTGGTGGATTTGATTCAAGGTTTTAAGACAATACAGATCAAGAGTTTCGAAGAAAGAAGGTGCAAAAGTGTATATAATTAACTGAGATGTATCTTTCTTATCCATCCAAAACTCGATATCACAATTGCTACTAATCTTATCAAAATAAAAAATCACCATGATTCTTGCCATGGCTATACTAAGAATGATAATAATACAAATATAATGATGGAATCAAAAGAGTGTCAGTATGGGATTATAATTTTGTTACATAGAGTTTATTTTCTACTGTTTGTTTGGGTTAAATATAAATTTAGTATAATCTCTTATCTAGTTAGACGTAGTATTTTATATTTGAGATAGCAAATCTTTAGCTTTCTTTTTTGTTATTTTCTTTATAAAGTTATTTAATAATTGTTATATGAGTCAATATCGAAAGACTCATATTGGACCTTTTATTAAAATAACAAAGCATGAGAGTGGGGTTTTTGTTTCGCCAAATCATGAGAGTGTGATTTAAATTTGAAAATTTGATGGTTTTGTTATCTTCACAAAACTTGTGATTGTGCAGATAATGTGATTGGATATTAAGTTGTTTACAATGTAGTTTTTAGTGAAATAGAAAAGACTTATGTCATATTTCGTACGTAGGAATAATCTGTATTTAGTGGAATGAAATAAAATTGATTGGATTGAAATGGAATGGAATGAGGAATGGAAGGTATAATCTTTTCCTATGTTTAGAAATATTCATGAAATAAAATAGAATTAAATGTGTATATAGAAATAGTTATCAAAAATATCCTTCAATGTTGAATATCACAAATAAATGTAAGGTTAATTAAGTAATTTGATTAATAATAAAAAAAAATATGAGCCAAATTCTGCCTTCCTAAAGGTGGAATCAAATTGAAGTTGGAAATGTTGATTTTATGGAATCGATGTAAAGAAAAGGGAATAGAATTTGGAATCGTGATTCCATTTCGTTTTATTCACGCGTAGCAAACATAGCATTAGTGGTAATTTAATTGACTATTATTAAAAATTTTTAAAGACCATGTGGTGTCAAAAATCAATTTTAACTTAATAATATAGAAGATATAGATTGATATAAAAGATATGGATATAAATATAGACATAGAAAATTATATAGTGTATAGCTTTAGAAGATAGAGGGGGTTGAAAATGTAATTTTAACTTAAATAAAAAGTACCTAGTGGTAATTTAAAAAGATACACATACATACATACATTTATATATATATATATATATATATCAACTAATTGAATATGAGTTGACTTAAGTTACATGAATAACATGACTTGTGACCAGAAGCTGGATTCTTGCTTCTCGCCGACTATGTCCGTCCAACGACGACGGAAAAACAGCTTTCTGATTTCGATCTCTTCTTCTCTTTTTCCTTTCTTTTTCTTTTTCCTATAGCACAAACATGAATTTCCGACTTACAACAAATCCACCATCTCTGGCAAACAGTCCTACCAGCGCAATACACCCTCTCTGGTGACGACCAGACCACCACGGAATGAGAACGACACCGAAAAACACTGCTTTCAACAGGGAACTTTTACGGTTCTGTTTATAATTTTTAAAGATTCGTCCAGCCCCTATCTCGTTTTTAATTTTAATTTTGTATGGATTTCTAACGTTGAAAACATAATTACTTTAATGTTTAGATATGATAGATGTACAATAAAAGATAAAATGAAAAGTTCAACCCACCCTATTAAAAATAGGGTTAATATCGTACTTAATACCTGAATTTTATCAAATTATTCAATTTATTACCTTAATTTTGAAATGTTCAATTTATTACGTAGTTACGCTTTTTATAGTTATTTATACTATCCAACATAACTCTGTAAATCTCTGTTTGCTAATATGGATATAATAGATACGTAACACCTGCTAGTATGGCATGAAATACCACATTACGCCACTACAAATTGCTACGTGTTTTTATATATAACACTCGTTGACGTAGCGAGGGCAGATGCCTAGCAACAACTCCAATTATCATGTAGCACCACATGTCAACTAATGCCACATGGGAATGACTTTTTTTTTTAAGTGAAAAATTCTATTTTTATTTAAATTAAGGGAAGAGTCAAACAAAGCACATGCTATGCACATGAACACAAATCTTTAAACACTACTTAAAATAACCCATAAATATATAAGACTCTATTGATGCAAATATTCTATGTGCAACTTATGAAACAGGGATGTGGGTCTTGAAGTGCAACTTGCAATTTTTTGCAAGAGAAAGTATCAAGTTTAACATAATTTTTCTTATATGATTCGACTTTCAATTTAAAAAAAAATTGCTCAATCTCAAATGTTTTTAAAATATGCTTGAAATCTATATCAAAGTAAACTCTTCCAATATAATACACACTTGAACCACTGACTTTAACATAGATTTAAATCATGTTTTAAAAAGTTTTTTGTGAAATTTTTTATATGATTTAAAAGAAATCATGAAGTAAATTGAGATTGAGCAATTTTTTTTAAAATTAAAAGTTGAATCATATGAGAAAAATCAGGTCAAAGTCGACACTTTCTCTTCAAAAAAATTGCAAGTTGCACCTCAAGACCCACGTCCCTCTTTTATAAGTCTCACATAGAATATTTGCATGGATAGAGTTTTATATATATATATGAGTTATCTTAAGTAGTGTTTAAAGATTTGTGCTCATGTGCATGGCATGTGCTTCGTTTGACTCTTCTCTTGATTTAAATAAAAATATAAATTTTCACTTAAAAAAAAAAGTCGTTCTCACATGGCATTAGTTGACATGTGGCGCCACATAGCAATTAGAGTTGCTGCTACGTGTCAACTCTCGCCACGTTAACGAGTGTCATGTGTAAAAACACGTGGCAATTTATAGTGGTGCCACGTGGCATTTCATTCCATGTCATCAAATGCCATGTGTCAATATGCCATATGTTAATTCTTAATTGTGTCATGTGTCTATTACATCCATATCAGCAAACTGAAACTTATGAAGTTATGTTGGACAGTATAAATAACCACGAAAAATATAACTTAGTAGTAAATTAAACATTTCAAAGTTGAGGTAATAAATTAAATAATTTGATAAAGTTTAGGTACCAAATACAATATTAATCCTTAAAAATATCGATGGGACTCAAAGAGTTCCTTTCAATTGGACTTTCAGTTGGGAACACACATAAGATAATTCCATTAAGCAACATTAGACATGTTGGCATTTTTGGCCAAACATGCACATGACACTAGCCATTTTAACCTTTTTAAAAATATTTAAATGCAAAAGCACATCCAAATAGGCAAAGATGGATACTTGTATAATTTTAGTGCCACATTATGCGAATATCCCAAGCAATATAATGCTTATTTTGCATGCTGCCATGGCCTGAAATATAAAATGAAAATATTCTACAATATTGCAACTATAAAATTGAAAAATGATTATGAAATCATAAAATATGAAAAAGTTCATCTAAAGTTCTGAAAATTTTCGATTCATGCATTCAACTTTTAAAATTTCACCTTGTGCAATCAAGTTGTTGAACTTCCTTAAACATCTAGACCCTTCCAAAATTTCCAGCATTTTTCTTAATTTTTTTTTGTGATTTTTATGAATTTTCTTTAATTATTTAATGTTATTTTAGCTTAGTTTAGGTATTTTTAGTAATTTCATGTATTTTTACCTACACATAAATATATATAATATAAATAAATACTTATAAATATTATTTAAGTTATTTTATGTTTTTTAGTGTGCATATAATTTATCTCTATTAATTCGTTAATTATTAGAATTTGTTTTACGTGTTTTTAATAAATAATGGGTCATATATATATAATTTAATATTAAAAGTTTTTTAATTTTTTATTATTTATTTTTCCTAAATCTAAATTCACAAGATCACTTTTATTAATATTTCTAATTTTATCATAAAATTTGAGTTCAATCGGATAACTTACTTGATTGCTCTAAATTTTATATACCGAACCTTGAATATCTAGTTACATAGCTTACACCAGTGATGGCTCCAAGGGTGTCATAGGGTGTAGCGCTGGCACTAGGGTGTGGTGGTGGTGGCTATTTGATTCCAAGTGACCATTAGTAGTGGGTTTCCTTTAAAAGTCTTAATTACATACTAATATTGTAATTTTTTTAAAAAATTCTTGACTCTCTCTTTCTAGTCTCTCTCTATTTTTCCTATACTCCTAACTAACCAAAATGAGTTTTAGTTGAAGCTTGGTGAATTTACAGGCTTGGTTTAGATTGTTCTTTAATTTTCCAAGTGCAAAATGTCCTTTATCTTCTTCTTTTTTACTTTCTATTTGTTCTAATTTGGTTGGTTGATTTCTTCTCCTTCATTCCTAGCATGCCATGACCATTTCTTGATTTTTATCTAATTATTTAGTATTATTTTAACATATTTCAAATATTTTTACCTATATGTAAATTATATATAGTACAAGTAAATATTTCTAAATATTATTTATGTTATTTTATGATTTTTATTATGTATATAATCTATCTTTATCAATTTGTTAGTTATCAAAACTTATTTTATACATTTCCGATAAATAATTGGTAATATATTTATAATTCAATGTTATAATATTTTATTATTTTTTCCCTAAATTTAAACTTATGAGATCATTTTTACCAATATTCTTAGGTTTGTCATCTAATTTAGGTTCAATCGGATAACTTATCCGATCACCCTTAATTTTATCTATCAACTTCAAATTTTTTATTGTATAGCTTACACTTGCTTATAAGAGATTTTCATTCTAGGCCCATCAGGCCCAAAATGTGCTCCTAAGGCCAATATCTGACCTTTGTTCATACACTCCAACCTATTTCTACTGGTCAAAGTTAAGTTTATATATATGTCTTACTCAATAAACAAGCACTTCAAGCAAGCTTCAATTTTAAGGCATCTTAGATAAGGGTGCAATCGAATCGAGATGAACTGAGACAATATTAGGCTCGAGTTTGACCGAGCTTTAAATTTTAAGCTTGAATTTAACTCAAAACTATATATGGCAAGTTTAAGCTTAGTTTAATTAAGTTCAAACTTTTTATAAATTTACCTTAACTAATATTAAATTTTATTATATTTAAATAAATTAAAAATATAGTAAAAATTATACCAAACTCAATTTGGCTTACATGTCTGACGAGTCTAGTATTTCAAAGCTCGAACTAAGCTCGATTTACCACTCAAGTAAATCGAGCTCGAGCTTAATCTCAACTCAACTATCACCACATTGAATACAAATAAAACTCGACCTAAGCTCGAGTAGTTCGTGAACTGGTTTGGTTTATTTACACTCTTAATCTTAGATAACTCTTAGGAAGAGCTTGGAAATTATCAGAACAAACTCTATAAATCTAAATGATAGAGCTTGAATATTTTAATTGGGATAAAGGGTATGAATAGCTCGATAATTATTACACTAAGAAACCGTCTGCCACTCCATTCCCTTGAAAACTGAAAACTACTTGAACAATTAAGAGACATGTAGAGAGTAGTTGAGAAGCATTATACTACCATAAGCAATTGTATTATTTTGCTAATAAATAGCTCAAAATAGACTATAGTAAGCTTCTTCTAAACTCCTTTTGTTTATCTCATGTACATACTATCCTTACTTTTACCTTTATTCACTCAATATCCTAACTTAAACATTGTAATTATGACACCAGATGGTCTCGGTACCCCCCATAACCTACTTTCTTTCGTGTTTGTAGATTCTGTGAGGATTAAGGATAGCTTCCTATCATTACTATACATATTTTTCTACTTAATAGTTTACTAATATGATTAGGACTACACATGCAAAATTGATAGCTCAACATCTCTTCTTGTATAAATAACACTCTTTAACAATTATAACTAACTTAATAAAAATAAATAACAAAAAGCTTTATTTTTTTTTATCTTCCATAGATTTTTCTCTAATCACAATAGCTAAAGTCTTCTATCACAGCGGTCGACTCTACATGGTATTAAAGCACTACGGTATGATCTTCTACTTATTGTTTTCATCAATAAGAATTGTTTGTAGTTTTATAATCTTTCACATTCCAATTGAATATCTATTTTTCTTGCTTCGATCAATCAAATGAATAATTCTAACGATCAAGAGGGATGAATTGTGCACCACAAGATCTGATCATCCTAAAATGGTCTTAAGTAACATTGTACTCAATGGATCGAATTTCCTAGCTTGGAATCAATCAATTAAGATAGCTTTAGAGGCCAAGCTGAAATTATAGTTCTTAGATGGCTCAATTCTTAAGCTTGAACAAGATTTTAATGATTTTATGCATTAGATGTGATGTGATTATCTTCTAACGTGCTGAATTTTGAACTCAACGGTGCATAATCTTTCTCAAAGCTTTTTATATGTGTAATCCAGTATGAGTTATGGAGTGACATTGTCGAACAGTTTGGACAAGCTAATGGTCCATTAATATTCCAAATTCAACATGAATTATCAAACATTAAATAAAGAAATCTTTTGATTGTTGCTTACTACAATAGGTTGAAGAAGTGTTGGGATGAACCAAATTCAGTTCATCCCTATCCAGTATGTATATGCTATAAGCCCTAAAGCTAAGCCAATTAACCGTAAGATTGAATTTAGAACCCAAAGTTTAGGGCAATCGGTTAAAAGATCCGATCAAACCCAAATTATAAACTATTGAGAAGAATATTAATAAAAATGACCCCGTAAACTTAAATTTAAGAAAATAAGAAATAAAATAGGAGATTATAAAATTTTCAAATTTTAAGCATAATAATTGCTAATTACTGAAAAGGCAAAAAGTGTAATTTAATAACTAATAAATTATTAGAGATAGATTATATGTATACTAAAAATTTTAGAATGACCAAAATAATATTTAGGAATGTTCACGTGTACCCCACATGTATTTACGTGTAGATAAAAATACGCGTAATTACCTAATTTGGCCAAAAACTAAGCAAATAATTAAAGAAAATTATAAAATAATTATGGAAAAATTAGAAAAAATCAGAAGAGGATAAGATGCATCAATATCAGGTCGTGGCATGTCA